>QRFJ01000025.1:1913710-2323710 GCA_006176705.1 Cocos nucifera
TATTCTCAAGATGGGTTTCAATCTTCTGCTGATCCAATGGCTTTATGAAGCGGGTCTACCACATTATCTACGGAGTTGACTCTCTTGACCTTGACATAATCCTTCTCGAGGTAATCGCGGATGAGGTGGTATCACGCTTTGATGTGCTTGAATTTTTGGTGAGACCTCGGCTCCTTAGCAAGAGCTATGGTGCCATTGTTGTCGTAGTATAGAGGAATGGGCATCTGATGGCATCACTCCAATTTCTGCAAATTTCTTGTACCAGAAATGCCTTTCTTCATAGCCTCTGATGCAGCGATATATTCTGCTTCCATGGTGAATCTACTATCACATTGCTTGAAACTCTTTCAACTGACAGCACCACCATTGCACACAAACAGACTCTCAGATGTCAACTTTCGATCATCTATATTAGGACATAAAATCCAAGTCTGTGTATCCCTGAACATGGAGTTCTCTATTACCAAAAATCAACAACATATCCTTAGTTCTTTTCAAGTACTTAAGGATATATTTCACAGAAGTTCAGTGTTCTTCACCTAGATTCGATTGATATCTACTCGTGACACTCACAGCATGGGCTATATCAGGTCGTGTACATAACATGACATACATGAGGCTCCCTATTGCTGAAGCATAAGGAATCTTGCTCATGCATTCTATCTCCTCAGGTGTGCTAGGACACATCTTCTTGGAGAGATGAATGCCATGTCTAAAGGGTACCAAACCCCTCTTGAAGTTTTCCATGCTAAACCTCTTTAACACTTCCTCTATGTACATCTTCTGTGAAAGACCTAGCATCCTATTCGGTCTATCTCTATAGATCTTAATTCTTAAAATGAAAGATGTTTTTCCTAGGTCTTTCATAGAGAATTCTTTAGATAACCATATTTTAACTGTGGTCAAATAGGAATATCATTTCCAATAAGGAGGATATCATCCACGTATAGTACGAGAAAGATAATAGCGCTCCCATTGACCTTTTTGAAGACACATGATTTCTCCTCATTTTTGATGAAACTAAATAATTTGATCACATCATTAAATCGAATATTCCAGCTCCGAGATGCTTGCTTAAGTCCATATGTGGACCTTTGCATCTTGCATACTTTGTGATTAGCATCACTGGATGTGAAACCAAGTGGCTGTTCCATATAGATATCTTCCTCAAGGTATCCATTTAAGAATATCGTTTTCACGTCCATTTGCCATATTTCATAATCGAAATAGGCTGCAATAGCAAGCAATGTGCGGATGGACTTTAGCATAGCTACTAGCAAAAAGGTATCCTAATAGTTAATGCCTTCATGCTGACTATATCCTTTTGTCACTAATCTAGCTTTGAATGTCTCCATATTTCCATCTGTACCAATCTTTCTCTTGTAGAACTATTTACACCCAATAGATACTATACCTTCTGGTGGATCTACCAAGGTCCAGACTTGATTTGAGTGCATTGAGTCAATTTCTGACTTCATTGCCTCTAACCATTTTTCGGAGTTGATATCTGATATCGCCTCGTCATAGGTTTTAGGATCATCACTATGAACCCCATTACCTACGAGAAATATTTTCTCTACTTCCTCTAAGATAGTACCTAGGTACCTCTCAAGAAGATGGAAAACCCTTTTCGATCTATGAGATAGAGGAGGTAGTGATTGTATTGGCTCAACCTAATTTGGTTCCATAGGGTCCTTAGTTCGTTGCTCTTATGAGACTTTCTCCTCGAGCTTAATCTGCTTTCCAATGCCGCTATCTTGAATAAACTATTTTTTAAGAAAGATGGCATGCTGACTCACAATCATATTGTGGTCTTCTGGAATGTAGAAATAATATCCTAATGACTTTTTAGGATATCCTATAAATCAAGCTCTAAAGGACCTAAAATCTAACTTTTCTGCTTGTTGTCCTTTGACATGAGTCGGACAACCCCAAATTCTGAAATAACTCAGACTTGATTTCTTACCATGCCATATCTCATACAATGTGGTAGGAATGATTTTAGAGGAAATTCTATTCAGTAAATATATAGCAGTTAACAGACTATATCCCTAAAAAAAATTAGGAAAGTTTGTGAAGCTTATCATAGATCGGATCATATCTAATAGGATCCGATTCTTCCATTCTGAGATCCCGTTGAGTTGAGGTATTTCAGGTGGAGTCCATTGAAAGATTATGTCATTTTGCTTGAGATAGTCAAAGAATTCTCGACTAAGGTATTCACCTCCTCGATCTAATCGAAGAACCTTAATAGATTTTCTAGTTTATTTTTCTACTTCATATCTGAATTTCTTAAATTTTTTAAAAGCTTCAGACTTGTGTCTCATAAGATACACGTATCCATACCGAGAGAAATCATCGATAAAGATTATGAAGTAGATAAAGTTGCCTCTAGCTAGTACATCAAATGGGTCGCACACATCAGTATGTACTAGGGCAAGTAGATCTGTGGCCCTTTCTCCATGTCCCACAAAAGAAAGCTTAGTCATTTTGCCATGAAGACATGATTCATAAATTGGATATGACTCGAAAGTCAATGGACTCAATAGCCCAATTTTTTTCAATTTATTAACCCTATCTTCTACCATATGACCTAGTCTTAGGTGCCATAAATACCTATCGTTTGGACTATCTCTTGATCATTTTAATCTTATGGCATTCATATTTTGCTCGATATTAAAGACAGATACATCAATATGTAACTGATAGAAACTATTAATGAAGAAACCACTTGTAATTTTATTTCTTTCATAAAGAATATTACAATGGTCCTTAAGAAAACTAATTACATAACCTTCTTATGTTAAACATGAAATAGAAATCAAATTCCTGCTTGCAGCAGGTACATAATAACAATCCCTAAGTACTAAATCTAAGCTAGATGGTAGTCGAAGAGGATAGGTTTTCATGACCACAGCAGCAACTCTTGCTCCATTTTCGATGCGTAGGATCATCTCACCATCCCTCAGCCTCCTGCTATCCTCAAGATCCTGCATGGAAATGCACAAACGAGCACTAGAACCAGAATCAAGCACCCAACTGGATGTAGAAGAAATCATAAGGTTAGATTCAATAACGAGCATACCTCCAGAAGGACCTGTCTCCTTCTTATTCTTTAGGGTGGCCAGGTATATAGGGCAGTTCCGCTTTCAGTGGCCGTCAGTATTATAATGAAAATATTTTTCTTTATCAGTAGCCTTCTTCTTCAGCTCTGTCTTCTTTTTCTTTCCACCTTTCATCTTCTTTTCACAGACTTCTTTCCAAAAGACTTTCTCTTGGAAGAAGTCCGTTCCATAGCAAGTACTGAGCCTTTAGAACTTTTTATAGAAAGCTCAGCAGTAACCAACATATTCATAAGCTCGGCCAAAATACTCTAAAATTTATGCATATGGTAGTTCGTAATGAACTACCTATATGCATTAGTCAAGGATTGTAGAATTATATCATTCTATATATCCTGGTCTAACTTCACTGTGAGCTTCTCAAGCTCTTCCAAGTTCTTGATCATCATCAGACAATGATCTTAGACTGACTGTCCATCATGTATTTTAGTCTTAAATAGTCATTTACTGACCTGATATTTGGCTACGCGATTTTATTCACCAAATAACTCTTGCAGGTGAGCCAACATTTGGTGGGCAGTCTTGATATCTTCATGTTGGCGCTGAAGCTCATCAGACATCGAGCCCAACATATAGTATTTGATCTTGTTATCTTCATCCGTCCATTTATCAAGAGACGCTCTCTATTCAGTGGATGGATAAGCTGATAAGATGGGAGGATTCTGATCTAATATATGAGTTAACTTTTCAGAATTCAAAATGATTATAAAGTTTTAGAGCCAATCCTTATAATTGGGTTCGATCAGTCTATGGATGTCTAGGATACAGGCTAGTGGATTGAATGTAGACATTTTTCTGTAGAGAGTCAAAGTTTCTAGTTAGATTTTGTAATTAAAACTTGAATAATTTATTTAGAATTTTAATTTTTAAATAAATTAGCTCCCATTATTTTCTCCTATCCCTATACTTTCTCCGTAGAGATGCAAAAATCTTTATGATTAATGATTTCTAGTGGATGGTGTAGTCCCACCAACTGACTCATCACCTCACCTAACAATTATTGATAATGGGTTAACCAATAAGTAAATAACTCTTGTCCAATGATTCTCTAATCATGGTGCACCCAGGCTTGTCTCTAATTCATGAATCTCATCGTGCGTGAAATATTGATCCACTCCTTAATTAAGTCAAACGCACCATTTGCACCGATTGGATTTCTAATTGGGTCTCTCACCATATCTGAAATATTGAGCCCAATCCATCCTCCAGCCCATAGCATCCAATGCCTAATAGACATGGTTGCATCTTTTCAGTACAACTGAACCACTATGACCAGCCGAGAATAATCAACCTTGGAAAGGGCCCGCAGATCTACAATGGTGGAAGACCTTAGACTTAATCTTTTCTTAGAAAGATTTGATTTAGGTCTCTTTAAACTTGACTTGACATAGTCATAACTATTATGACTAACCTAGTGGCATGGATTAGCTAGGATTATTAGCCACCTCAGATCAGGACTGAGCCGATAAATATGGCCAGGTAAGTGAAACCGATGGAAGGAATATGCCATTAACTTGATAAGAACGCATTCGAGTCGAGTAGCTTTCAATTAAAAATCAGTCAGTCGTATCTATCAAACTTAACTTAGACACCAAATTATTGAGCCAGAATCAATCGGGTTAGCCTATAATCCAGACTCTAACCACTGAGCCTGATTAGGTCTTAACTTGATCAATCACTCATGTGACTCGATCTTAATCCAGACTTAATCCTATTAGGCTGGTCAATTTAAGCACTCTTGATCCCATCTAACTAACTCTTGATTCAGTTTGATCAACCGCTACACCTAATTGAGCTACCCAAGTCCGAACCTAATTTTATGAATATGTCTTAGACTTGAAAATTCTTAATTTTAGACCTAATATATTTCATAATCTTAATTTTTAATTAAATTTAAGATTCATAAACAAAATATGTAAATAAAATCCTAGGATTTCAGGATTTAGGATTTTATAGAAAATAAATTTTTGATTTCTGACTAAGGATAAACGCGCAGCACCCCTACACATCATAAAAATACCCCATCGAATGGAAGGAGAGGGCATTTAAACCCTACTTCATTCTTATGATTAGACAGCCAAAGGGAATGCCTTAATCAAAAATATGATGAATGTACAAAATTAATTAGATCTACATATATATCACATATATAAAACTGATCTAACTTTAAAATATATCTTGTATACTTCTCATGTATCATATCATGCATATTTTCAGATCTAAATTATCTCATAAATATCTAAAAAATAAAATTTAAATTTGATCATATCAAATTAAATTTATTCAAGATAACTTTGTAAAACTATTCTACAACTAGTCTAAACATGCATCTATCATATCTCATATGAAAAATTAAATAAATTTATTTTTTATTTTTTAGATTTAATTATAATATTTATAATATCAAAAAATAGTAAATAAATAGATCTAAAATCATAATTAATCAAATTAAAATTATGATCATCCTAGACTACACATAGAACAATTCTATTCCTAGTCTAGTCATGCATCTCATACATCTTAGATCTAAATTATTTAATTTTTTTAATTTTTAATTTCAGATCTAATCACATCTAATGTGACATCCGAAATTATCTAATTATTAGATCAAAATTATATTAAAATCATATCTAAATAATTATGGAACCTGGCTTTGATACCAGTTGAAGGAAAAATCCTATTTTTCAAATCAGGTTCGTTCAGATCTGATTTAATCAAGAAAAATATTTCAAAAAAAATTTTCTTAGATCCAAATCAGATCTAAGACTCTTCAGATCTGATTTTATCGATCTGATAAAATAAAATTAAAATAAATTAAATTAAATCTAATTTAATTATACCTTGTTATGGGTAATCCTATTATCCTATGATGATTTTGATGTTTGCCTAAGGTTCTGGATGTAGCCATGCAAGCACCTAGCCTCTATCGGTATTCACTTGAATAGGATCTAGAGATCTTCTCCTTCTCAATCTGTACTCCAAAGATCCGATCTAGATCTGATCTTGAAGGTTTTCAAAATACCTTTTGAAGATCGGATGTTGTCTCTTATAGCAGTACTGCCTTCTTCTTTCTTGTCGACTTTCTCTTGCTTGGATCACACCAAACTCAAGCCCAAAGCTTCTTAGGCATGGAGAGGAGAGAGAGGATCTGAAGGTGGCATGGAGAGGGAGGGAGAGAAGCCTTGTGATGTGGGCAAAGGGTAAAGGATCTAAATCCTAAGCACAGACAGGATTTATATAGACCCTGCTGCGCCATGCAGTGCCACATCATCCCGACCAATTACGGCTCTTTGTGCAATCAGATCTATATCTGATTGATAGGATGACATCATTTGATCCAATCAGATTAGAGTCCCTCACAAACCTCCTTAGGTGGCGCCAAGACTGGTCAAAGAGACTCTTTGGCACCATCTTAGTATGAAGCAACAAGCAACTGGAGTCCCATCTGTATGAGACTCAAATCCTTATCCACTTTGGGTGCATGCCTCCCTAGGCATGTGCCCCTTATCTTTCTGCTATTTAGCAAGAGGACAAGGGTCAAAGCTCTCTCCTATGAGTGCATGACACATGGGCAAATGTCTAAGTGTCAAAGGTCAACATTTGACCAAAGTCAAAAGACAAGATTTAGCAGATGACGATAAATGGTAGGTATTGTCTCAAATTTATCTTATAAATTAAGATAATCCTTTTCTGACCTGGACAAGCTCCAATCAGACCAAGTAAAGGTTCTTGGGTGAGCCTAAACACATTTGGCTCAGTCGAGACAATTTTTAACGATTATTGAAGGAGAATATCAGGCTCAATCGTGTGCTAGCATGATTTTCTTGAATCTAATTGAATCTTATTCAAATCAATTGAACTGGGTTAGTCCAATTGATGATATCCAGATCCAAACCTTTGTTTGTGTGATCCAGTTAGATTCAATTTCATATGGTAATGAGATATGTCATGATCTCTATCATCGACATCATCGAAACACCTTCCGATGGATCAAAATTTTTTTGATTCAGACAACTAGTATGATCGATCATCCAAATTATTCTAATTCCTCCTAAAATCTACTAGTGACACCTAGCAGCATATGGTGGCAACCCATCAGAACTAAAAATGAATCTCTCGGTGCAGTTACCTATGTGATTAAGTTCCTCCATCTTGAGTTTCAATCGGATTAGAGTTAAGGTGATCTCGTCAAATCCTAATTTTCATCATATGAATTAATCATTCGATTCAAGTCCAATATGAAAATTCTAATAGAAGCTCTTTCTATTATTTCATCCTATCATGGCCATGGGCTTATGGACTTGATTCTTATGATCATCATAGGACTGCTCCTCATCTACCGAGATAGATAGAGCCCCTATTGGTGCAATCCAATTCCTACAATGAACATGCTATAGCCAACATACACCTCAGAATTTCGAATGGCTAGGAGATTGAGTTATGGTGTAGTCAAACTATAACACCCTCAAGGTGAACTGTTGATGCTCCTCAGATCAAAGAATCGAACACACTACTACAGCTTCAAGCCAGTCATTGATGACAAGATAGACTTTTTGATGACTGCTCGAGGTGGTCATGCTCAGTGTCCTCATTCTCTAACAAGTACCTATACTCTCATTTCGATGTCTCTACACTATAGACTCAAGACTCATCTATCCTAAAGAAGCGATCGTACACCAACCTTCTGAATCAATCACCATCCTCATGATGATCCTACGGTTGGAAGCATTTTATGAGTTAATAATAAAAATTCATGTCTTAAATTTTCAACTCTTGAAAATATGAACTATCATTACCATTAACTCAAGGAATATATCACAGACACTTTCAAATACACACTATGATAGAAAATAATCTATTTTATTATTTATAGTCAAAATTATAATTTTGTCCTTAAATGTGTATTATAAGTGTTAGCTAATTCTGGCTTCTAGGGCACACATATCTAACATGAGGTGGCCCGGCTCCAAAAGCAGCTTGCTGATAGCTATTATTCCGGCTCCAAAAGTAATTGAGATCTTCGCTTTAGTTCTATGATAGGATGAGGTTCTCCTTCTATTCCTAACAAAGCTATAGGGGCACAAAAGGATCATTGAAAGGGCCTCTCCCCGCATCCCGACTTAAGTAACCAAGGTCTTCGCTTTAGCTCAATGTTAGGACAAGATTCCCTTCCTATTTCTAACAGGGCTATAGAGGCACAAAAGGATCGTTGAAAGAGCCTCTCCTCACATCCCGACTTAAGTAACCAAGATCTTCGCTTTAGCTCTATGTTAGAACCAATTCTCTCATGTTCCTAACAGGGCTATAAGGGGGCAAAAGGGCATTGAAAGGGCTCTCCTATGTTGACTTAAGTAACCGAGGTCTTCGCTTTAGCTCAATGTTAGGATGAGGTTTCCTTCTGTTCTATTAGGACTATAAAGGCACAAAAAAATCATTGAAGGGCCTCTCCTCGCATCCCGACTTAAGTAACTGAGGTCTTCACTTTAGCTCAATGTTAGGATGAGTTCTCCTCCTATTACTAACAGGACTATAGAGGCACAAAAGGATCGTTGAAAGGGCCTCTTCCCACATCCCGACTTAAGTAACCGAGGTCTTCGTTTTAGCTCAATGTTAGGACAAGGTTCTCTCCTACTCCTAACAGGGCTATAGGGACACAAAAGGGCCATTGAAAGGACCTCTCCCCGCAACCTAGCTTGAGTAACCGAGGTCTTCACTTTAGCTCAATGTTAGGACGAGATTCTCCTTCTGTTTCTAATAGGACTAACTTCGTCTAATGACAAAGTTCGAGAGGCTATTTTCTGTCATCATAGTTTTGCACCAAGATCGAAGATATTAAAATAAGAAAATTTTATTGAAATGAGATCATTGATAGTACATGCATAAGTTCTTTGAGCTCCATCGACGTGGGAGATCGGTGCCTCTAAGCTCCTTCAAGTAATAAGTTTCAGGTCGGATGACCTCTTTGACTTCGTAAGGATCTTTCCAGTTTGGAGCGAGCTTTCCTTGGTTTTGAGGTTGTAAAATGGCTGCTCGTCGAAGTATCAAGTTTTCCACTTTGAATATGTTGCCTTCGAGACTGGAGTTATAGTAGTGGGCCACTCTTCGTCTATAAGTAGCCATCCGAACTTGGGCTTCTTTTCATTTTTCCTCCAGCAGATCGAGGTTTGCTCTGAGGTCCTACAAATTGCATTGCTCGCTAAGGGTTACAACCCATGCCGATGGCAGCTTGAGCTCTATCGGGATGACTGTTTCCGTTCTGAAAGCCAGAGCGAATGACGTTTCTTTAGTTGGCAGCTTCTAGGTAGTTCGGTATGCCCATAGGACATGGTAAAGCTCGTCTGCCCAAGTCCCCCTTGCTCTTTCAAGCTTTGCCTTAATACCTTGCAATAAGATTTTGTTAGTCACTTCTGCTTCACCATTCGCTTGTGGAAGAGCTACTGACGTGAAGTTATGAGAGATGTTCAAATCTTCATAGAACTCAATGAACTTTCTTTCAGTAAATTATCGCCCATTGTCTATAATAAGAGTTCGGAGTAGGCCAAATCTACAAACAATCGACTTCCAAACGAAGTCTTGCACTTTGACTTCAGTAATCTTTATCAGATGTTCGGCCTCGATCTATTTGGTATAGTCAATCGCAACTAAGAGAAACTTCCATTATTCGGATGCCATCGGAAAGGGGTCAAGTATATCTATTCCCCATTGTGCAAATGGCCAAGGGGCACTTAATGGGGTAAGCTCGGAGGTCGACTGTCTTTATATATTTGCATTCATTTGACAGCGGTCACACTTTCTAACATATTCGATGCAATCATGGTGCATAATCGGTCAATAATAACCTTACCGAAGTAGCTTGTGAGACAGGAATCTGGAACCCAGATGATTTTCATAGATTTCTTCATGCACTTTCCATAATGCAAAATCGACCTCGGAAGGTCGAAGACATCTTAAAAGCAGTAAAGAATATGATCTCTTACATATTTTGTCTTCGTAAAGTATATACTGGGAGGCCTGGTTCCTCAACTTCTGAGCTTGCTTTAGGTCATAAGGAAGAGTTCCACCTCTAAGATATGCAGTCAACGAATCAATCCAGCAGGGCTCATGGTTAATCTACATGGCAGTCAGCAGCTCTTCCGAACTTGGGCATTTCAGTACTTCAAAGTATACTTCCTTCGGAAGTTCATAGGGGGCAAGTGTGGCCAATTTGGATAGAAAGTTGGCTTTGGCATTTTCCATCCTCGGGATCCACTGGATATTGAAACTGTTGAATGTCGGGTCAAGCTCTACACTTTCTCAAGATATTTTATCATATTTTTCTCCCAAGTCTCGTAATCACCGCTGACCTGTCCCACTATCAACTATGAATCACTGTAAGCTCGAAGCCGATCTACTTCTAATTCTTTTACTATCTTCAGCCCCGCTATCAGAGCTTCATATTCTGCTTCGTTGTTCATTGCAGAAAACTCAAAATACAGTGCATACTCGATAATAACTTCTTTCAGATTGACCAAGATCAGTCCAGCTCCTGCATCGAAAGCATTAGAGGAGCCATCCACATACAAGGCCCAAAAACCGTCGGAAAGGTCCGCTCTTTCTTTGGGGAAGCTTGATTGCAGCTCCAAAATATTGCCTTATTTTGCTCAAGTTCGGCATCATCTGGGATCGTGCATTCAACTATAAAATTAATCAGTATCTGAGCTTTGATTGACAGCTAAAGTTGATAGTTGATGTCGAACTCTGTGAGCTCAATTGCCCACTTTGCGATTCTCCCAAAGGCGTCTGTTTGGTGAAGAACTATCTTGATTGGTTGATCAGTAAGGAATGTTATTGTGTGCCCCTGAAAATAGGGCCGAAGTCTCCTAGCTGCAATCAGAAGAGCGTAAGTTAATTTTTTTAATTTAGTGTACCTGATCTCTGCATCCCTCAGGACTCGGCTTATACAGTAGATCGATCGCTACATTTTTGCCTCTTCTTTGACTAAAATCGCCGCAAGGGCTGTTGGAGAGAATGCCAAGTATATAAACAATCCTTCTCCAAGTTCAGACTTAGCTAGCAGAGGAGGCAAACCGAGGTAGTTTTTGAGCTCCTCGAATGCTTATTGGCATTCCATAGTCCAGCAGAAGTTCTTCGGTTGCTTGAGGGTCTAGAAGAAAGGCATGCACCGCTCAGCCAACCTCGAAACAAAGCGATTCAAAGACGCCACTTTTTCGATTAGACGCTGAACTTTTTTTATTGATTTCGGGATAGTCATTTCCTGGATGAATCGAATCTTCTCTGGGTTGGCCTTAATTCCCCGTCTCGAGATCATGAACCCCAAGAATTTTTTCGAGGTTACTCCGAAGGTGCACTTGGTTGGATTCAACTTCATCTTATATCTTCGAAGAGCGTCGAAAGTCTCTTCAAGGTTGGCTATGTGATTGATCGAAGTTCGGCTCTTGACAAGCATGTCGTCTACGTAAACTTTCAGGTTACGGCCAATATGCTCTTTGAAAATCTTATTGACCAGACACTAATATGTCGCGCCTGCATTTTTGAGCCCGAAGGGCATGATCCTATAATAATAAAGACCATGATCAGTAATAAAAGCAGTTTGCTTCTCATCCTCCGATCCATCTAAATTTGATTGTAGCTGGAGAAGGTATCCATGAAGGTGAGAAGCTCATGGCTCGAAGTTGCGTCCACTAGTTGATTAATTCTGGGCAGGGGGTAATTATCTTTTGGACAGGCCTTGTTCAGCTTTTTGAAGTCTATGCACATTCTTCATTTGCCATTGGCCTTCTTGACTAGGACCATATTAGAGATCCAACTTGGATAGTTGACTTTCGAAATGAATCTAGCTTTAAGAAGTTTGTCCACTTCCTCTGCTATCGCCTTCTATCTTTGTGGTGCATGGCTTCGAACTTTTTCTTTCATTGGTTTACATTTGGGATCAATAGCTAGCCAATGCTCCATGACCTTGATGTCAATTCCTGGCATGTCTGCGAGGACCTAGGCAAAGGCATCGGCATTCTTCCGCAAGAAGGTAATGAGCTGCTTCCGAACTTCTCCATCCAAGCTAGAGTCGATCTGCACTGTGTGTTCTATGTTTCCGTCATCTAAAGAGACAACTATCAGGTCTTCCATAGATTCGCCCCGCTCCTCAGTAAGGTCGTCACGAACATCCAGCCCATCAACTGGACAAAGATTGGATTGGCCATTTTTTTGCAAGACGATGGAGTAGCAATGCCTTGTCAGAGCTTGATCTCCTCTGACCTCCCCAATCTCATGACCTGTTGAAAACTTCATCTTTAAATAATATGTTGATACTACTACCCAAAGTGCATTTAGACTAGGTCAGCCGAGAATTATGTTGTAAGCAGACGAAGCTTTTACTACCAAAAAGTCGACCTGTGCTCTAACCCATTTAGGATATTGTCCTACAACCATAATTAGTGTTATTATTCCCTCAACTGGCATAGCATTGCCAGTGAAACCCACTAATGAAAAATTCATAGGTCCCAGATGGTTATTAGGTATAGACATTTTAGAGAAAGCATCATAAAATAAGACATCCGCAGAGCTTCCATTATCTATCAGAACACGGCGTACATCATAATCAGCAATGTTTAGAGAGATTACAACCACATTGTTATGCGAGAACTGAACTCCTTGAGCATCTTCATCAGTGAAAGATATTGGTTCTTCAGTCCTCCGTCTCTTCACTTTTCCTATCGATCTGCTAGCCTCTCCCCACTGAAGTCCCCCAAAAATTGTGTTGATGATGCCAACGGGTGGCCCATCTCCTTGTTGCTCTTTTCTCCTTGATGGTTCGAACTAGGATAGTGCCCTTGGTCGATCCTTCCTTACTTCAGGCCGACGTCACAGGAATCAACCAAGCCAACCTCACCTGATGAGCTCCTCAATCTCATCTTGGAGCTAGATGCATTCCTCAGTATCGTGCCCATGGTCACGATGGTAGAGACAGTACTTGTCAAGATTTCGCTTGTCGAGATAAGACCGCATCTTCTCCAACCTTGGTAGCTACTTCTTGATCTCCATCAGGACTTGAGTCTTCAAAGTGTTGAGGGAAGCATAGGTGTGGAACCTTCTAGGGGGAGAGTTCCATCGTGCCCTTTGATCAGGGCTTTTCTGACAACGAGCTCGAGGAGGAGTTCGGGCTCATCCGTGCTCGGAAGAAGTTCTAGAGTGCGGTCGGGCTTCGCTCGACTTTTCTTCAACTGCGGACTTGCTTGAATCACTCATCTGCCACTCTCTCATGGCTTCTTCACCCTTCGCCTTGAAGGCCTCTTCCGTCCGGGCATAACCATCAGCCCGGGCCAGCATATCAGCAAAATTTTTGGAATACTTCTTCTTCAGAAAGAATAGCAGATCATTCTTCTTGAGGTCATCCTTTAATACGGTCATTGCAATAGACTGATCCAAGTTTCGAACCTCCAGAGCAGCAGTATTGAAGCGGATGACATAGGCTCGAATGAACTCTTCTTCCTTCTACTTGATATGGATGAGAAAATCCGAGCCTCGTCGAGAACGTCGATTGCTGATGAAGTGAGCCGCAAATTGATGGCTCATCTGATCAAAAGAAAAGATAGTACCCGACTTGAGGATCGAGTACCAGTTTCTGGCAGCTTCCTTCAGAGTAGATAAAAAAGCTCGGCACAAGATGACATCTGACGCGCCATGGAGTAGCATCATGATTCAGAAGACCTCCAGATGGTCAATCGGATTAGCAATTTCGTCGTAACTCTCGAACTGTGGGAGCTTGAAGTTCGGCGGGATTGGTTCCTACATGATTTGCTGGAAAAAAGGAGGGTCAATGCAAATATCATTGATGTGGGAGGGAGGAGCATGACGGAGTTCTTCAATCCGCCAGTTCATTTCTTGCAGCTTTTGATCTAGAAGATCCTCACGATCGCAGATCTCTAAAGTCTTCTAACAGAATGGGAGTAAGATCCCTCCATGGGTCGAATCATGATCGGAGCAAGGGCTCTCTGCCCTCTACTTCTCTTTTTCGAAAGTTGTCGGCCAACTCGTCCAAGTCGGTCATCCCCATATCGGATCCTAGGATTTTGGTGTAGCTCGCTCCGATCGGACGGGCACCAAAGGTCGCTGTTACTGCATGGCCTACACTGCTTCAGTGAGGCTTCTAACCTGCTGGACCAGTAGGTTGAATTGCTTCACGTCCACCATTGTTGTCGGTGGAGCTTGAGATACCGAGGATGAGATAGGAGCAAGCATATCCGGATGAGATTTGACTACGGAGATGGTTGATCGTCGAGTCGAGGCCTTCCTAGGAGGCATTATCGAGAAATCGATCAAAAAAAAAGCTTTGAAGGAAAGAAAAAGAAGAAAATACTTTCGTTGAGCATTCCTTTAAGAACAAGGGATCCTTTATAAGATGGAACATCCTTCCTCTAGCGCCAATTCTGTTGGTGCGAAATCTAGTTGTTGCCAGAATCGATGCTGAAGTCAGAGAGGATAAGGTCATCGCTGGTGACCTGCAAAATATGTCTCATCCAAAGTCAGAGGTGGTGGCTCCGGCAAGATCCTCCGATGATCAAGTCAGCTCTTTCGGCCAACAGAAATAAAATACTCAAAAAAATTTTGACAGAATTTTGAGAAGAAGAATGAAAGCTTAGAAAAGAAAGCATATCTGAAGGATCTCTTAAATAGACGGAGCCTATAATAAACTGATAGTAACAGCCGCAACCGCCTGGTAGTGGGCCATTCGGAGCCACATAAAGTTTGTTATGGAGGATAGTGTCTGTTGTCGCAACACATCTATTATCGTGACATGCAGGTGGTTGAGATTCAATTATTGAAGTTCGGACTGAACCGCTATCAATAGCGAGAAAGGTTCGATGGAGAGAAATTCTTCGGATGACTGGAAGAAATTCGAAGGAAGTTCGACTGATGGAGAAATCCGTCTAGAGAGAGTTCGTCCAAAGAAGAAGTCTGGAGAAAATTTGGCTAAAGGAGAAGTCCGTCTGGAAGAGATGTCTAGAGGAAGTTCGACTGAAGGAGAAGTCCGTCTGGAGAAGAACTCCGAAAGAAGTTCGTCTAGTGGAGAAGTTCATCTGGAGAAAAAGTCTAGAGGAAGTTCGTCTAGAGGAGAAACCCATCTGGAGGAAGTTCGTCCAAGCAATCCTAAAGATCGGTAAGCATACTAAAGATCGGTCAACCAAGGGACAAGTGAAGCCGCGATTGAAGCTCTTTCACGATCGAAAATCTTTCTCGATCAGGCACCGGTCCGAAGTTCAACAGGAGCGGGGTTTATCCCCAACAATGGGAGTTACCAAAGCATGAGTATTTATGAACCTCTACTATCAATGATAAAATATGGGTATATAATCAACTTTTAGACATTACTGTCGTATCCAATTTCAAAACGTGAATCATCTATAATAATAAATAAAAATAAAAATAATATATTGGTAACTTATTTAAGCATCCTATACCACTAAATAATATATCAAGACTAGTAGCTTCAAAGAGATGAAACAACTGCAAATAATGTAATCTTCATCATTATATTAAAGAGAATTGAACATATATAGTGGTAGTCTCAAAAAATTTATCCCAACTACCTTTTTAGTTTCATCAAAATCCAAAAAACAAGGCCATACACCATCAAATTTCTGAATATAAAAGAAAGTAAACACTAGCTCAAAATATGGAATAAACAAGTTCCAGCTAATCTCCTATACTTTATACATAAGTTTTAAGCTCACTTTTGCTATACCAAAAAAAGAATAAAGTAAGGTTGAATTGACAATACCAAAAGTTAACTTTGCAAAATCTGAGAGTTCATCAACTTATGAAGCTATTAGCAAAACAATCCCAATTTTTTCTTAGCACCGTACATCATATCTCCAGCATCTGCAAAAGAAAGAAAATATATATATATATGTGTGTGTGTGTGTGTGTGTGTGTGTGATGATGTGGAGAGGGAGGGGGGTAGGAGAGGCCGGCACTTCAGTTTGGAGTTTTTCATGCTTTACATCAAATATCTTTATTTTTCATAAAATCATCTTTATTCAATAAAAATAACAAGGTAGCCATTCTATTAAGTCAACGGATTATTAGCATGTTGCATATATGATATCAACAACTCCAACTCCAACTCCAATAATGACTTCTAAAAGATGGACTCATACCATTGATTGTTTAACTTAAACATATCCGTACCAACGCAAAGCTAATTATTTTGATAAGTATAACAAAATACCAATTCTAATCTACAATGGCACCTATAGGAGTGCGATGTCCAACCTTAGCTGTAGCTATGAATAATTTTCAAGTGTCCAAAATGCTAAAATATTCCATGTAAAACAACAACCATCCACTTGGTCATTATTGAAGGAAAATCTGATTTTCCACCGTAAGACCGTTCAGTTCTAATCTGATCTGGAAGGATATTTCAAAAAAAATCCTAACAAATTCTAATCAGATCTGAGACTTCTCGAATCTGATCCTATAGATCTGATATTAAAAATTAATAATAAAATTAAATTAGATTTAATTTAAGTATCTGATTGGATAATCTAATTATCCTGCGATGATCCTAATCGTTCTTGAGGTTCTGGAATGAGCTACGCACGTGCCTAGCCTCTACTGGAATCCACTCGGATAGGATCTGAAGGTCTTCTCCTTCAGAATCAAGACTCCAAAGATCAATTTTGGATCTAATCTTGAAGTTTTTCAAAACCTCTTTTGAAGAAGCAGCAGTCTTCCCTTTCAGCAGTGCTGCCTTTTTCCTGATCTGGATGCCAATGCTCCTTGGATGGCTCTTAGATTTGTGCCCAACTTCTTGGGCATAGAGAAGGGACAGAGAGGATCAGAGGGAGGCGTGGAAGAGAGGAGGACAGCCTTGCAGCAAGGTGAAAGGGAGAAGCTCTTAGAACCCTAGGCACATACGAGATTTAAATAGACCCTGTTGCGCCATACAGTGCTACATCACATCGGCCAATCAGAGGTCTTTATTTAATCAGATCTAAATTCGATTGGTGGAGTGATGTCATCTGATCATATCAGATAAGAGTCCCTCAAAAATCCACTAAAGTGGTGCCAACATCGGATAAACCCAGTGAGTTTGGCGCCTAAGAGTCCATCTCTATCAAATATCCCTGGAGTCCTATCTATATGGGACTCCTCCTTTTATCCATATAGGACGCACGCCTAAGATGGCATGGCCTTCTCTCTTTTCTTTTTTAGCAAGGATGACAAGAACCCCAATTACTCTCCAATAAGCGCATGCCACATGGCCCTTTGTCCAAGTGTCTAGGGTCAACTATTGACCAATGTCTGAAATAGAAAAATAGTAGGTAACAGAAATTGGCAGATGATGTCTTAAAATCATTTAATGAATTAAGACAATCCTTTTCTGACCTGGACAAGCTCCAATCAGACTAAGACAAGATTTCTAAGTGAGCCCAAATAAATCTGGCTCAGCCGAGATGATTCAAAATGATTACAGAAGGAGAATGTTAGGCTCAATCGTGTGCTAGCACGATTTTCTTGAACTTAATTGCATCTAATCCAAATCAATTGAACTAGGTTAGCCTAATTGATGACATCCAGATCCAAATCCTTATTTGTATGATCCAGTTAGATTCAGTTCTATATGGTAATGAGATACGTCACGATTTCCATCATTGACATCATCGAAACATCTTTCGATGGATCAAAACTTTTCTGATTCATACAATTAGAATGATCGATCATCAAGTTTATTCTAATTGCTTCCAAAATCCATCAGTGACACCTAGTAGTATATGATGGCAAGCCATCAGAACTGAAAATGAACATCTCGGTGTAGGTACCTGTGTGATTGGATTCTTCTATCTTAAGTTTCGATAGGATTAGGGTTAAGATGAACTCATCAAACCCAACATCCGTTAGATGAATTAATTATTCGATTCGAGTCCAATGTAAAACCCTAATAGAAACTCTCTCTATCATCTTCACACTATCATGACCATGGACTTAAAAACTCAATCTCATGATTATCATAGGGCTACTCCTCATCTACCGAGGTAAATAGATCCATATTAGTGTAATCTAATTTGTACAATGAACATGCTGTAGCCAACATATACCTCAGAATTTCGAATGACTAGGAGACCGAATTATGGTGTAGTCAAACTATAACACTCTCAAGATGAACTGCCGATGCACCTCAGATAAAAGAACTAGATACACCACTGCAGCATCGAGCCAGTCATCGACGAGAAGATAGACTCCTTATGACTACTCGAGATGGTCATGCTCAGTATCCTCATTCTCTAACGAGTATTTGTACTCTCTCTTCTAAGTCTCCACACCGTAGACTCAAGACTCATCTATCCTAAGAAAGCTATCATACACCAACCTTCCAAATCGATCATCATCCTCATGATGATCCTATGATCAAGAGCAATTTATGAGTTAATTATAAAAATTCATATCTTAAATTTTCAACTCTTAAAAATATTAATTATCATTACCATTAACTCAAAGGATGTATCATAGATATTTTAAATATATACTATGATAGAAAATAATTTTTTTATTAATTTATAGTCAAAATTATAAAATTACTCTTAGAAGTGTATTATAAGTGTTTAGCCAATCTGGCTTCTAAGACACATATCTAACAAACTCGCACTTGACCTAAAGCTAATTGGTTACAAATCTACGTCTTATTTTCTCAAGATGGGCTTCGATTTTCTGTTGTCCCAATGGCTTTGTCAGTGGATCAGCCGTATTATCTACAGTATCGACTCTCTTGACCTCGACGTATCCCTTCTCGAGGTAATTATGGATCAGATGGAATTGTCGCTCGATATGTTTGGATTTTTGGTGAGACCTCGACTCCTTAGCTAAGACTATGGTGCCATTATTATCGTAGTACAAAGGGACGGCATCTGATGGCATCATTTCGAGCTCTGTAGCGAACTTCTTGTACCAGAATGCCTCCTTTGTAACCTCCGATGCAGCGATGTACTCTACTTTCATGGTGGAATCAGCTATCATAGTCTCCTTGAAACTCTTCCAGCTGATAGCTCTACCATTGCATATAAACAGACTACTTGTCGACTTTCGATCATCTATATCGGACATAAAATCTGAGTCTGCATATCCTTGAACCTAGAGTTCTCCAATACCAAAGACTAGAAACATATACTTAGTTCTTTTCAAGTACTTAAGGATATATTTTACAGAAGTCTAGTGCTCTTCATCTGGATTCGACTGATACCTGCTCGTGACACTCACAGCATGAGCAATATCAAGTCGTGTACATAGCATGACATATATGAGACTCCCTATTGTCGAAGCATAAGGGATCTTGCTCGTGCATTCAATCTCCTTAGGTGTGCTAGGACACATCTTCTTGGAGAGATGAATGCCATGTCTAAAGGGTACTAAATCTCTTTTGGAGTTTTCCATGCTAAACCTCTTTAGCACCTCCTATATATACATCTTCTATGAGAGACTCAGCATCCTATTCGATCTATTCCTATAGACTTTAATTCCTAGAATAAAGAATGCCTCTCCTAAATCTTTCATAGAGAACTTCTTAGACAATCACATTTTGACTGTAGTTAATATGAAAATATCATTTCCAATTAGGAGGATGTCATCCACGTATAGTACGAGGAAGACAACAGCGCTCCCACCAACCTTTTTGAATACATAGAACTCCTTATTTTTGATAAAATCAAATAATTTGATTACATCATTGAAACGAGCATTTTAGCTCCGAGATGCTTGCTTAAGTCCATATATGGACCTTTGCAGCTTACATACCTTGTGATCATCATCACTGGATGTGAAACCAAGTGACTATTCCATATAGATATCTTCTTCAAAATATCTATTTAAGAACACCATTTTCACGTCCATCTACCATATTTTATAATCGAAATAGACTGCAATAGTAAGCAATATGTAGATGGATTTGAGCATGGCTACTAGCGAAAAAGTATCCTGATAGTCAATGCCTTCATACTGACTATACCCTTTCGCTACGAGCCTTGCTTTGTATGTCTCTACATTCCCATCGGCATATATCTTTTTCTTGTAGATCCATTTACACCCAATATGTACTATACCTTCAGGTGAATCTACCAATATCCAGACTTGGTTCGAGTGAATTGAATCAATTTCTGATTTCATTGCCTCTAATCATTTCTCAAAGTCAATATCTAATATCGCCTCATCATAGCTTTTGGGATCATCACCATGAACCCCACTTTTCGTGATAAATATTTTCTCTACATCCTCTTGAATAGTATCTAAGTACCTTTTAGAAGGACGAAAAATCCTATTTAATCTACAAGGTGGAGGAGGTAGTGTCTGGGTTGGCTCTAACTGATTGGGTTCCTCGGGTTTCTTAACTCGTTGCTCATCGAAGACCTTCTCCTTGAGCTTTATCTATCTTCTGATACCACCATCTAGAATAAACTACTTTTCAAGGAAGATGGCATGTCAACTCATAATCATATTATGATCTTCTGAAAGATGAAAATAATATTCTAATGACTCTTTAAGATATCCAATGAATTAAGCTCTAAAGGATCTAGATTCTAACTTGTCCATCTACTATCTTTTGACATGAGCCGAATAACCCTAAATTCTGAGATGACTCAAACTTAGTTTCTTACCATGTCATATCTCATATGGTATAATAGAAATATTTTTAGAAAAAATCCTATTCAATAGATATATTGCTGTCATAAAACTATGTCCCCAAAGAAACTCAAGAAGGTCCGTAAAACTCATCATGGATCAGAACATATATAATAAGATTCGATTTCTCTGTTTTGAAATCCTATTGAGTTGAGGCATTCCAAGTGGAATCTATTGTGAGACTATGCCATTATCCTTAAGATAGTCTAGGAATTTTCGACTAAGGTATTTATCTCCTCAATCTGATAAAAAAATCTTAACAAATTTTTCTGTTTGTTTTTCTACTTCGAGTCTGAATTTCTTGAACTTTTCAAAAACTTCAGACTTATGTCGCATTAAATACACATATCCGTATCGAGATAGATTATCGATAAAGATGATGAAGTAGACATAATTACCTCTGACTAGCACATCAAATGGGCCACATACATCTGTGTATACCAGGACAAGTAAGTCTGTGACTCTTTCCCATGTTCTACAAAAGAAAACTTAGTCATTTTGCCATGAAGGCATGATTCACAAATCGGATATAACTCAAAAGTCAACAAACTCAATAGTCCGAATTTCTTCAATTTGTTAACCTTGTCTTCAGCTATATGATCTAGCCTAAGATGCCAAAGATACCTATCGTTTAGATTATCCTTAAGTAGCTTTGATCCTATGGCATTCACATTTGCTCGATATTAAAAATAGAAACATCAATATATAACTAATAGAGACCATTTATAAGAAAACCACTTATAATTTTATTTCTTTCATAAAGAATGTTATAATAGTCCTTAAAAAAATTAATTACATAGCCTTTTTGTGTTAAACATAAAACTGAAATTAAATTTCTGCTTGCTGTAGGTACATAAAAATATTTCCTAAGTACTAAATCTAATCCTGACGGTAGTTGAAGAGGATAGATTTTTATGGCTACAGCAGCAACTCTTGCTCTGTTCCTGACGTGCAGGATCATCTCACCATCCCTCAGCCTCCTACTATCCTCAAGATCCTGCATAGAAGTACATAGGTGAGCACTAGAATCAGAGTCAAACATCCAACTAGATGCAGAAAAAATCGTAAGGTTAGATTCTATAACGAGCATACCTTCAGAAGGACCTACCTCCTTGTTCTTCAGGCTGGCCAGGTATAAAGAACAGCTCTGCTTCCAGTGGCCATCAATATTGTAATGAAAATATTTTTTCTTGTCAGTGGCCTTCTTCTTTGACTCTATCTTCTTCTTTTTCGCACCATCCACTTTCTGCTTCTTCATGAATTTCTTCTTTCCAAAAAAAATTTTTTTGGAAGAAGTCTGCTCCACAGTAAGTGCTGAGCCCTTTGAACCTTTCATAGAAAGCTCAGTAGTAACCAGCATATTCATAAGTTCAGCTAAGATATTTTAAAATTTATGCATATGGTAGTTCATGATGAACTGTCCATACGCATCAGTCAAGGACTACAGAATTATATCAATCTGCGGATCCTGATCTAACTTGACACCGAGCTTCTCAAGCTCTTATAAGTCCTTAATCATCATCAGACAATGATCTTAAACCAACTATCTATCATGCATCTGCACCTTAAAATGTCTCTTAATGACTTGATATTTGGCTGTGCGACTCTGTTCACCAAACAACTCTTGTAGGTGAGCCAATATTTGACGGTTAGTCTTTATGTCTTCATGTTGGCACTAGAGCTCATCAGATATCAAGCCTATTGCTCAAAGGTAGCAACCCAATTCACCCCCCTCTTGGGTTGCTACCTTTGGGCAACAAGTGGTATCAGAGAAGATGCTTTATTATTAGTTATTGACCTAATCGTCCAGAGCTAAAGATCTTAGCAATCCAAAATGAAATTTTCTTTTAATGATGGACATTCTATAGATAGACCCCTATTGTTTGATGGCTCAAATTTTACTTATTAAAAAGCTAGAATAAAAATCTTCATATGAGCACATGACTATAATTTATAAAAGATTATTGTCAATGGCCTCCACATACATAATGCATTGATTGTTGATAAAAAAATAATACAACTAAATGCTAAGGTCATGAATATGCTTTATTGTTCTTTGAACTTAAATGCGTTTGATGAAACTTCTTTATATATTTCAACGAATTAAATATGAAAGAAATTAGAAATAATTTATAAAAGAGCAAATCAAAAAGAAGAATCAAGCTCTAATAAAAAAAAGAAAGCTCATCCCAACCTATATCTCATGGCCCATAAAGATGAAAAGAAGAAAAAGAAGAAGAAATAAAGAAGAAAGAGAACAATGATTAAGGAGCAAAGCAAAGAAGAGAACGAAAAAGAGGAGGAAGATATAGCAAGTTATTGCCTAATGGCTCAAAATAATGAGGTATATCATGAACACTCCTCTACTTTTAATAAATTATATGAAGCCTTCAATGAGTTAATGGATGAACATAAGAAGGTAAGGCTACAAAACAAAGAGCTTAGAAAATCCAACTTATCTTTGGCTGAAGAGAAAAATAAAATTTTGAATGAAAAAAAAATCTATTAAAAAATATAATTGAAAAAAATTCTTGAAACAAATAGAAGATTTAACTAAAGAAAAGAAGAACATAGTTAAATTTAAAAATTTCTTAGTTAAAGAAAAAAAAAGATTTTTAAAATCTAAAAAATCTATAATAGAAGAAAATCTTATGTTAAAAGAAGCACTTAATATATTAAAATTTTTTATTAAAGAAAGAATAAATATGAAAAATCTCTTTTGGAAGAAAATGTTAAACTAAAGAAAGAGATTGAAAGCTTGAAGTCTATGATTGAAAAGTTTACAATTGGATCTCAAAAGCTTTAAGCCATTTTAAATGATGAAAAAGCTATTTTTGATAAATATAAAATTAGTTATGATTCAATAAGAAAACAAAAGTTTGATAAAAATATGCTCAACAAAGCTTCAACTGAAAATCATTCAATTAAGTGCTTTAAATATAATAAAATTGATCATAAAATTTTTGAATATAATATTAAAAAAAATAGCCAAATTTATATCAAATAAATTTAGATTCCAAAAGAAATCATGAGCTTTAACCTCCATAAACCCATGATGACTTGGGTACCAAAAACTAGTAAACAATTTTGTAGGTATCCTAAGGATCCAATGGAATGAAATGAGAAAATACTTATAGTTGGATGCCTTAAAAATGGACTTGGATGGATGATAATGTTGGTAAAATCTAAACTTTTCCCATATCATACCATCAATATTTATTTGATTGATTTTATTTATTTTAATAATCTATCATTATGGTTTTATATTAAGTTTTCTTGCTTAAAATTCTTTTCATGTATTGGTAAGACTACTACAATTGATTTTGATGCTTGCAATGAGATAAATAATTTAATTTTAGAAGTTCAATATGCTCTCCTCCAAGTATCACATTTTGAATTAAAATAAACTAAAATTATCATAAAATTTAGCATGATATAATAGCTTCCCCATATTAATTTTGTTATTGATAAACTTAAATTAAAAAATACTTAATTAGATATGAATATTTTTGAATTGCTGAACATACAAGTAAAACTAAATTTGATATTTCTCCATAAAATATTAAATTATTAAAATTCTAATAAAAATTAGCATGAAATAAGTACTTAAAGATAAGATATTAATTATAAAATTTAAAATACTTGATTTATTAAGTTGCATTATATTTTAGGTTAACCCCTAAAGATTTAAAATCTCATAGTTAGATCAACACATAAAGCCAATATCTAGATTTCTCTTATTTTAACCTCAATCGATTTTATCCCCCAACTTGAAGAATGTCTTTCATATTTGGTATCAAATTAAATTTAAAATATACTTTCATATTTTATTCATATTATTTTTAAACAATAAATTTAAAAATTAGTTTTTCTTCAATCTTAAAGTGGTATCAAATATCTGAAGAAACTCTTGATTTATTTCAACTCAATGGGTATCAAATTGGAGAAGACCTTTCAAAGATGTGATATTTTCTCTTCAAAATATTATATATCTAGAATTGATTTAATTTCATGTTTGATATCAAAAAGTTAATTTGCTATTTAAATCAATTTTTAAAATAATCAATATCATAATTCTTATAATCGATATCAAACGGTCTACTCTTGCCTTAAATATTTTTACTTTTTTTATAAAAAAAATTATCTCAAATTTGATTTTGCATAGCTTATATGACATCATTTGAGATAAATCAAACAAGTTCATATCTTTTCTAAACTTAACTTCCTCGCATTTCATAAGAAAAGGGATAAAATGATCTTTTAAAGAATAATAAAAAATATATTCATATGACTTGAATGATTTGCTGATATCAATTCAAATTGATTTGTTACTTTAAATTCTTAAAATTATTTGATTTGAATCAACATAGCATTATCACTTCAAAACTAAAATAATTGATATTAATTTTTTTTTGAAAAGTTGTAGTTTTGAAATATCTACTATCAAGCTGAATTTATAAATTTATTTTTTTTAATCTTTAAGTGATATCAAATTTTTTAATAAATTATTAATTCATCTAAATTTTAGTTCTATTGATATCAAGTAGAACTTATTTTTAATAGATAAATTTAAAAATTAATTTACTCTAGTATTTTGATGGTATCAAATTTTCAAGAAAAATTTTTGTTTGACCTAAGTTTTAGTTCAATTAGTATCAAAATAATTATTATTTAATTTGAATTTCAAAACTTTTAGTATCAAAATTTTCATAATTGCTATTAGTCAGTATATTATTGCCTTGCACTCTAATACTTTATCATTTAGCAAAAAAAAGAATATATCTTAAATCTAAGTTTGCATAGCAATAATTTTAATATGATATTATTTGAGATAAATTATAAATATTTGATATTTTTTCTGAACTTAATATATTATATTTCTTAAGAAAAAAAGACCTAAGTTTAAACAAAATATCTTTTTATAATTTATTTTGTATGATTTATTGATATCAATTCAAATTAACTTATCAAAATAATTTTATCTAAATTTAAATTGATTCATCATTTTCGATGAAAAACTTCAACGATTGATATCAAATAGATCATTATTGTCTTGTATTCTATTATTTTATCTTTGACAAAAAAAATATATATCTTTGCATATAATCTGATTTGCATGAATATATTTTTGATATTATATCTTAAATAAATTATAAGATTTGTACTTTTATACTTCAAATTAATTGATACTACTTAAGAAAAGAAAATGATATTTTTTTTAAAAAAAATTATGATATATCTAAATTTTTAATTTTAAAAAGAACTATTTATCTTGGATTTTTAAAGCTTAAAGCTATTCCTTAAACTAAATTTGAAAAGCATTTATTTTTAAATCTATAATTTTGAAAAAAAATATTATTGAAATTATATTTTCTAAATAAGGAAGAAATATTTCTAAAACTCAATCTTATTTTGATTTTGGTTGAGTTGTGCTGAAAGAAATAACTTTTAAACTTAAAAAAAATCACCTATACTTAATTTGTTCATCTTTGATTTAAACATTTATATATTTTTTAATTTATCAATTCATACTTTGATTGATTTGATTATGTCGTCATATCTAATGATCAATGAATATTTTGAAAATACTTTACATCGATTGATCATTTTGATATTGTCATGATTGAAGACATCCTATTGTAAACATTCTATTTTAAAATTAATCAAAGCAAAATTTTTGTTAAAAAAATTCACTTTGATTGATGATTAATTATTTAAAATTCAATATGCTTATTTTAAATATGTGCAATAGAGAAAGAAAATACTAAAAAAATAATTTAATCTTAAAAAATTATTTAATTAAAAATACCTTTATTTGCAAACGTAAGAAGGATAATTCATTTAAGATGAATTAGTTACTAAATTAATATTAATTAAAGTTTAATATGATATCAAATTAAAGATACTTAACTTGAAAGAAAAAGAGAAAGTAATAAAAATTATAAAGCTTAACCATACAAATTTTAAAAAAAAATAAATAAATAATGCTAAAGAATGAATATATATATTTTAATTTAATAATCTAAATTTAAAATATACTTATTTGAAATAAAGAGGAGAGAAAGTTAAAAAGTGAATTAATCCAGCTATTAGTATGAAAAATAGGGGAAGAGATATTTTTTGATTTGATTTTATTGAAAAAGTTAATAAATTTTTTGATCTAAAATTCTTAATCAATTACCTTATTTTGAGCCTTATTAATTTTAAACTTTCCATTAAATACTTTATAGTTTTTTTAATTTATGCTTTCATGTGTTTATTCAATTTGATTTACTTGATTTAAAGTGCTATTAATTTAAAGTAGTATCAGATAAATAAATTATTCTTCAATGTTAAAAATTATTTAAAGTGGTATCATTAATATGCTGATTTTATATTTTGATTTACATGATTATTCTTAATAATTGATTGAAGTTAAATTAAATTAAAAATATATTATTATTTTAAAAAATAAATTTTTAAACTTAATTTTGAAACTTATTTAAAAATTTAAATTTGATACTATTTATTTTACTTTACTCGATACATTTTCGATACATATTTTTTTCAAATTTAATCGACTAAAATTTTTTTAAAAAAAAAATTAAATATTAAAATACATATTATACTTGATTTCATGGTTAAATCTTTTGAAAAACTCTGTTTCTCTTAAAGTTTAAAAATATATATTTAAAAATCTGATTAATAAATTATATTCATTCAAAAAAAGAAAGAGTCTTTAATATTTAAATTCAAGCTAATTTTTGAAAAGAAAGAAATATTCATTTAAAAGGAAAGATGATTTCTTTGATTTGGCTTTATGAATTTGATGTATCTCTTAATTTAATATCTTGATATTGATTTTGATGATTTTTTCTGTTCTTTCCCATGAGCTTTTTGATGTCAAAAAAAGGAAAAAGGTATATTGAGTATATACTTAAAAAATTAATACTTAAGAAACTCAATGAATTTCATGCTTAAAACCTTAATACTCATTGATATGAATCAAAATATTATTTTGATATGAGTATATGAACTATGTGAAACATTATTTGGAGCTTTTATGAAGTGTGCATTTATATTTGTATACATTCTCACTTCATATTTTATACTAGTCAGTTAGTTGAAATACATTAATTTTATTTTTATGCATATACTTAAAGTTTTGTCATCATCAAAAAGGAAAAGATTGTTGATCCACTGATTGATTTTAATGATTCCAAAATATTGAGTATAAATGATACTAATCATGTATTTCAAGAATGCATGCAGGTCTTTTCAGGTGTTCAAATTAAAAAAAATAATCCAAAAAAAGATCTACATAAAAATCACCAAGTCAAGAGCTTCAAGAAAATTGAATTAACAAAAATCCTTGAAGAGGAGCAAAATTATAATTTTATCAAGTTAGAAAAAAATATATTTCAAAAGCCTCAAGAGCAACTAAAAAAAAATTTTGATTTTTTGAGGCAATTTCATATTTTTTAAATGTCAAATTTGGAAGAAAATCAAGTTTTAGCATAAGAATCACCCCTAGATCATCCCCTTTTGAAATGGACAGCTTGGCATGCTTCGTCACGTTGTTTTTATATGGCCTTACAAAAGGATCAACTCCTAGTAAAAGGGTCGACCCAATCTCTATTGCATAGAAACTAAATAAAAACTGAATTTTTGAGTGTTGTCCAAGTGCTGACACCAGAGGAAAAAGTGTCGACACCTGAGTCAAAAACGATCCCTGCAAAAAATGTCGACCCTAATGTCGGGACAAACATAACGGCTAGTTTTCTACAGCTTTTCAAACGATCATTTCTCCACTTCAACGACTAGTTCAAAGCTTCCAATAGCTAGAACTGATCCTCTAGCCATCACCAAGAATATAAAAGGCTAGAGAAATATTTAGGAAGTAAGATTAAGAAATTTTAAACTAAAATCATTTTGGATTGAAGAGATTTTCATTGCATATCAAAAAGAGAGAAAAAATAGAGAAACTAAGCTTTGATTTCGGAGGCATTCAAGAGTTATCTTCCACAACATCTCAAGCAACCTCCTAGCATCATTTAAAGAAAAGTGAAACTTCAAAAAAGCACATATTCAACCACTTCTTCGAGCTTCAAAAAAGTTTTTTTTTTTTTTTTTTTTTTTTTGTACTGAATTTTTATATTTGTATCTTTATTTCTTTATAAGTTTCTTTGAGAGAAGAAACTTGGGGTATAAGCTGGTCCAAATTGATAATTGAACAGTGTAAAGATTGTGGTTGATGCTCCTAGGTTAAAACCAACTAGATTGATAGTGAATCCAAAAAAATTATCGGTGTAGGATTGTCGTTGGTAAGCCCGACAAAATCAACTGAATTTATTTATGATCCCAAGTTAAAATAAATGCACGATAATCTAGGGATTATAGTGGAATACCCAAGGAGAGCTTGGGAAGTGGATGTAGGTATGGGGTTGCACCGATCCACTATAAAATCCTTGTATGTTTGTATTGTATTTTTGTTTCTCTTACCCTTGTTACTTGCTTTACATATTTATGTTATCTAATTGATTTTAATTTTATTATTGCATTACATATTCACCATAAACACTCAAGTTCTATTAATTAGAAGCACATATTTACTTAAAGTTTAATTTGGCTAAAATTTTAAAAGAATCCAATTCACCCCCCCTTGGGTTGTTACCTTTGGGCAATAGAGCCCAACATGTAATACCTGACTTTATTATCTTCATCTGTCCATTTTCTCAGAGACGCTCTCTATTCAGTGGACGGACGGACTGGTAAAGTGGGAGGATCCTATTCTAACACATGAGTCAACTTCTCAGAATCCAAAATAATTTTGAAGTTTCGGAGCCAATCCTTGTAGTTGGGTCCGATCAATCTATGGGTGTCCAGGATACTGGCTAGTGGGTTGGATGCAAACATTTACCTATAGAGAATCAAAGTTTTTAGTTAGATTTTGTAATTAGACTTAATCAATTTGTTTAGGGGTTTCATTTTTTTAAACAAATTAGACTCCCACTATTGACTCGGATTCCTACACTTCCTCGGTAGAGATGCAAAAATCTCTGCAATCAAAGATTTCTAATGGATGGTGCGATCCCACCGACTGGCTCATTACCTCACCTAACAGTTATTGGTGATGGATCAACTGATGAGTGGACAACTCTTGTCCAATGATTCTCTAATCATGGTGCACCCTAACCTAATCTCTAATTCATGAATCTCACCGTGTTCGGAATATTGATCCAATCTTTATTTAAGTCAGACCCACTATTTGCACGAATTAAATTTTTGATTAGATCTCTCACCGTATCCAAAATATTGAGTCCAACTCATCCTCCAACCCATAGCATCCAATGCTTAATAGACATAGTTGCGTCTTTCCGATGCAACTGAACCACTATATCCAGTCGAGAATAATCAACTTCAGGAATGGCCCACACATCCACAATGGTGGAAGACCTTAGATTTAATATTTTCTTAGAAAGATTTAATTTAGATATCTTTAAAGTTGACTTAACTTAGTCATAACAATTATGACTAACCTAGTGGCATGGATTGGCTCGAATTGTTAGCCATCTCAAATCAGAACTGGATCGACACAAATAGCCATGTAAGTGAGACCGGTGGAAAGGATATGCCATTAACTCGAAAAGAACGCATTCAAGTTGAATAGCTTCTAATTAAAAATCAGTCCGTCATATCTGCCAGACTTACCTTAGACATCAAATTATCGAATCAAAACCAATCGGATTAGCCTATAATCTAGACTCAAACCGCGGAGCCAAATTAGGTCTTGACTTGATCGAGTCACATCTCAATATGATTCGACCTTAATGCAGACTTAATCCTATTAGGCTGGTCAAATCTAAGCTTTTTTTTATCCCACCTAACCAACTTTTGATTCGGTTTGATCAACCGCTAGACTTAATTTTGATCAACCACTAAACTTAATTGAGCTATCCAAATCCGAACCCAATTTTATGAAGATGTCTTAGATCTAAGAATTCATAATTTTAAGATCTAATTAATTTCATAATCTTAATTCTTAATTAAGTTTGGATTCATGAACAAAACATGTATCCAAATCCTAGAATTTTAGGATCTAGAGTTTTGTAGAAAATAAGTTCTGATTTCTGATTAAGGATGAACGCGCCGCATCCCTTAACAAGTTCTATTAATTAGAAGCACATATTTACTTAGAGTTTAATTTAGCTAAAATTTTAAAAGAACCCAATTCACCCTCCCTCTTGGATTGCTACCTTTAGGCAACAGAGCCCAACATGTAATACATGGCTTTATTATCTTCATCCATCTATTTTTTTAGAGATGCTCTCTATTCAATGAACGGACGGGCTGATAAAGTGGGAGGATCCTATTTCAACACATGAGTCAACTTCTCAGAATCCAAAATAATTTAAAGTTTTGAAGCCAATCCTTATACTTGGGTCCGATTAGTTTATGGATGTCCAGGATACGGGCTAATAGATTGAATGCAGACAATTTTCTGTAGAGAGTCAAAGTTTCTAGTTAGATTTTGTAATTAGACTTAATTAATTTATTTAGAGATTTTATTTTTTTAAATAAATTAGACTCCCACTATTTACTCCAAAGATTTCTAGTAAATGATGCAATCCCATCGACTGGCTCATTATCTCACCTAACAGTTGTTGATAATAGATCAATCGATGAGTGGACAATTCTTGTCCAATGATTCTCTAATTATGGTGCACCCTAACCTAATCTCTAATTCATGAATCTCACCATATCCGAAATATTGATCCAATCCTTAATTAAGTCAGACCCACCATTTACACGAATTGAATTTCTGATTGGGTCTCTCACTGTATCTGAAATATTGAGTCCAACTCATCCTCCAACCCGTAGCATTTAATACCTAATAGAGATGGTTGCATCTTCCTGGTGCAACTGAACCACTATATTCTACCGAGAACAATCAACTCTAGGAAAGACCCGCACATCTACAATGGTGGAAGACCTTAGACTTAATATTTTCTTAGGAAGATTTAATTTAGGTCTCTTTAAACTTGACTTGACTTAGTCATAATAATTATGACTAACCTAGTAGCATGAATTGGCTTAAATTATTAACCGCCTTAAATCAGAACCGGATCGACACAAATGGCCAGGTAAATAAGATTGGTGGAAGGAATATGTCATTAACTCGATAAGAACGCATTCAAGTCGAGTAGCTCCTAATTAAAAATCAATCAATTGTATCTGCCAAACTTACCTTAGACACCAAATTATCGAATCAGAACCAATCGAGTTAGCCTACAATTCAGGCTCGAACCGCGGAGCCAAATTAGATCATGACTTAATTGAGTCACATCTCAATGTGATTCGACCTTAATCTAGACTTAATCCTATTAGACTGATCAAATCTAAATTTTCTTTGATTCCACCTAACCAACTCTTGATTCGATTTAATCAACCGTTAGACTTAATTGAGCTACCCAAGCCCGAACCCAATTTTATGAAGGTGTCTTAGATCTAAAAATTCATAATTTTAAGGTCTAATTAATTTCATAATCTTATTTCTTAATTAAGTTTGGGTTCATGAACAAAATATATATCAAAATCCTAGGATTTTAGGATCTAAAATTTTGCAGAAAATAAATTCTGATTTTTAATTAAAGATGAACGTGCAGCATCCCTACACATCATAAGAACATCCCATCGAATGAAAGGAGAGAGCCTTTAAATCCTATTTTATTCTTATGACCGGATGGCTAAGAAGAACATCTTAATCAAAAATATATTTTCTAAAATAAAATAAGTTAGATCTAAATCATATATCACATATACAATCAATGATCTAATCTATACATACCTTACATACATCTCATATATCATAACTCAATCAACCATGCATGCTTTCAGATCTAATATATCATATATTATATCTAAAAATTAAAATTTTAAATTTGATCACATCAAAATAAAACTATTCTAGATAGTTTATAAAATTATTCTATAACTAGCTTAAGCATGCATCTTTCATATCTCATATGAATAAGTTAAAAATTAAAAATTCTATTTTTTATTTTTTAGATCTGATTACAATATTTATAACATCAAAAAAATAGAAATAAAATAGATTTAAAATCATATTTAATCAAAATAATAACATAGTTACACTAGACTATACATAGAACTATTTTATTCCTAATCTAGTCATGCATCTCATACACTATAGATCTAAATCATATAATTTTTAATTTTCTGATTTCAAATCTAATCACATCTGATGTGATATCTAAAATTTTTTAATATCAAATCATAAATAAAAATTAAATCAGACCTAAAATGGATCTAAAGAACTGCTAACCTGCTCTGATACCAGTTGAAGAAAAATCTAATTTTCTGCCGTAGGATCGTTCACATCCAATCAGATCTGAAAAGATATTTCAAAAAAAAATCATAACAAATTCTAATCAGATCTGAGACTTCTCAGATCTGATCCTATAGATATGATATTGAAAATTAATAATAAAATTAAATTAGATTTAATTTAAGTACTTAATTGGATAATCTAATTATCCTATGATGATCCTGTTCTTGAGGTTCTGGAATGAGCCACGCATGTGCCTGGCCTCTATCGGAGTCCACTCGAACAGGATCTGGAGTTCTTCTTCTGAATCAAAATTTCAAAGATCAGATCTGAATCTGATCTTGAAGTTCTTCAAAACTTCTTTTGAAGAAGCAACAGTCTTTTCTTTCAGCAGTGCTACCTTTTTCCTGATCTGAGCGCCAATGCTCTTTAGATGGCTCTTAGATTTCTGCCCAACTCCTTGGGCATGGAGAAGGGAGAGAGAGGATCAGAGGGAGGCATAGAAGAGAGGAGGGCAGTCTTGCGGCATGGTGAAAGGGAGAAGCTCTTAGAACCCTAGGCACAGACAAGATTTAAATAGATCCTGCTGCGTCATGCAGTGCCACATCACCTCGGCCAATCAGAGATCTTTATTTAATCAGATCTAAATATGATTGGTGGAATGATGTCATCTAATCACATCAGATAAGAGTCCCTTAAAAATCCACTAAAGTGGCACCAACACTAGATAAACCCAGTGAGTTTGGCACCTAAGAGTCCATCTCTATCAAATATCCCTAAAGTCCTATCTGTGTGGGATTTCTCTTTTTATCCACATAGGGCGCACGCCTAGGATAGCGTGTGCCCTCTCTCTTTCCTCTTTTAGCAGGGGTGACAAGAGCCCTAATTGCTCTCCAATGGGCGCATGCCACATTGCTTTTTGTCCAAGTGTTCAAGATCAACTATTGACCAATGTCCGAAACAAAAAAATGGCAGGTAACCGAAATTGGCAGGTGGTATCTTAAAATCATCTAATAAATTAAGATAACTCTTTTCTGATCTGGACAAGCTCCAGTCAAACTAAGACAAGATTTCTGAATGAGTCCAAATAAATTTGACTCAGTCGAGACAAACCAAAATAATTACAAAAGGAGAATATTAGGCTCAATCGTATACTGGCACGATTTTCTTGAACCTAATTGAATCTAAGCCAAATTAACTGAACTAGATTGCTGAATTGATGATATCTAGATCCAAATTCTTATTTGTATGATCCAGTTAGGTTCAGTTCTATATGATAATGAGATATGTCGCAATCTCCATCATCAACATCATCAAAATATCTTTCGATGGATCAAAACTTTTTCCATTCACACAATTAGAATGATCGATCATCAAGATCATTTTAGTTGCTCCCAAAATCCACCAATGATATCTAGTAGTATATGATGGCAAACCATCAGAATTAAAAATGAACCTCTCGATACAACTACCTGGGTAATTGGATTCTTCTATCTTGAGCTTTGATTGGATTAGTGTTAAGATGAACTCGTCAAATCCAACATCTGTCATATGAATTAATCATTCGATTGGAATCCAATGTGAAATCTTAATAGAAACTCTTTCTATCATATTCACACTGCCATGGCCATGAGCTTATGGACTCGATCTCGTGATCATCATAGGACTACTCCTCTTCTACCGAGGTAGATAGATCTTCTATTGGTGCAATCTAATTTCTACAATGAACATGCTATAGTCAACATACACCTCAGAGTTTCAAATGACTAAAAAATCAAGTTATGATGTAGTCAAACTATAATACCCTTAAGATGAATGATTGATGCACCTCAAGTTAAAGAACCAGACATACTATTGCAGCATCGAGCCAGTCATCGACGAGAAGATAGACTCTCTTATGACTGCTCGAGGTAATCATGCTTAGCATCCTCGTTCTCTAACGAGTACCTGTACTTTCGTTCTGATATCTTCACACCATAGACTTAAGACTAATGTATCCTAAGAAAGCGATCATACACTAACCTTGTCGATCGATCACCATTCTCATGATGATCTAATGATCATGAGTAATTTATGAGTTAATTATGAAAATTCATGTCTTAAATTTTTAACTCTTAAAAATATAAATTATCATTACCATTAATTCAAAAAATATATCACAGACATTTTAAATACATACTGTAATAGAAAATAATTTTTTTATTAATTTATAATTAAAATTATAAAATTATTTTTAAAAGTATATTATAAATACTTAGCTAATCTGAATTCTAAGACATATATCTAACAATTATGCCCATTAATGATATTTTAAATACATATTGTGATAATATATAGCTCGAATAGTGTATTATCAGAAAAGTGCACACTCCTGATTCCCCCTATTGCTAGAATAAATAAACCGAGGGCCTCCTAGGTTAATGCTCCATTGCAGCTTCTCCACTTCAAGAAAGCAAAGAAATTACAAATTTTCACAAAATTAATCTAAAACAACATAGAAAAATAAAAAAAGCCAAAAATAAAAATAGATAGATCAATCATCTCTTCATGGTTTATGAGCAATCCTATCAAGCTCCCTCGTGTTCTCAATCATCCATTAAACAATTTTTATAGTAGGCTAAATCTCAACAAAAACAAAAAATTAAAAAAATCAAAGACTGAGAAAACAAAGGTCTAGAAACTGGAAGCTAAATTTCAATAAGTCACTGGTTAGAATGACTAAACATATAATTTGGAATTACAAGAATCAAGAAGATAAAAATATGGTCATCAAAAGAAAATGAGCATTTCTGAATGAATAGTTTGGAGTAAAAGTAAGCTCCTTCCTAAGGATGGTATAATAAAATATTAAAATTCAGTGCTGATTGATGCGAATTCATACACAAGAAAGAAACCCAAATATCATTTTTTCGTCTTAAAACATCACAGAAAACATCATAGATAAATCAATACGAAAATTGGATTTTCTTCATCCACCTTCCTCGGCGACACACGATCAATCATTATCATCACAGATCGAATAACAATGTTCCAAAATTGAAGGAAAAGTGAAGAATGGTTCCCACCCAAATTCATGCCAAACCTCGAACCGCAACATGGAATGATAAAGAACCATCAAAATCCAGAATAATTTGGCAAAAAGCAAAAAAAAAAAACGGGGGGGAATCAAATGAAAGTGGAGCATGAAATCAAGAAAACGGTACCAGGTCGATCTTTTGGAGGGAAAAGCGGAGGGGGGCGCAAGTCGTAGACGCAGGCACGGCAGGAGGAAGAAAAGAGTAGGAGGAAATCCCGGCGAAGCCCTTTCTTTATATCTCCAGTAGAGAGCTGGCCCGAAGATTTGCAGAGAGCCGGAGGATGACATGCGAACAACACCCAGACAACCAACAACAAGATTATTCTTGATGCCCCCTCCGCGGGCCTACAGAGCTATCCGGAGGAAAGATCAAGGTAGTGGTATTGCATTGAATCCATAACCCCCATAAGCTCCCATATTCGAAACTGGAACCGAAAGCTTTGCCTCAGATTTCATGGCTTGTTGATGGCCTCCATAAACCCATTTCTCATCATAACATCCACAAAAAAATAACCAAACAAAAAAAAAATCTAACTTTGACACCGGCTTCCGGAAATAAAGCGCGTTCCATCACTGCCGTTGACACCAAGCCACTAGAGAGATGGGGCGTTCGCTCAGAATGGCTGTCCGGTGACGAAGGTGGAGAGGACCCTTTCTCTCCGTGATAAGATGAAGAAGAGACCGGGAGAGAAGGGGAGTCCGAAGCGGTCCGAAGGCTCGGGAAGCCGGATTCTTGGCGTGCGGCGGGGGCTCGGCGGCGCCGGGCCGGGGAGGCGTGGAGGCGGCCCGAGGGGCTTCAGGATCCGGCTAATAGGGGGATCGAGGAGGTTGCGGCGGCTCGGGGAAGCTTAGAATTCGGCGCACAATGGGGAAAAAAAGAGACCGGAGGTGGGGTAAAAAAGGGTGGCGACGGGGGAGATGGAGAGTGCCCGGATGTGATCGATAACGGGGGATCGGGATGACCAATGCCCTTTTTTTTTTAATGTTCTACACCAAAAAATATAAATATATTGACCGGCTAACGCCCTCACGGTTCCCTTTCCGTGTATATCAAAAAAAAATATTTTATTAATAATTTTTTTAATAAATTTTTTATATCCATCAATAGATATTAAATATTAGTTATTGAAAAAAAAATTTCAGTATCCCATCATTAAATATTATGACAATTTCTATCGATAACCTATTCATAATAAAAAAATATTAACTAAAAAAAAATCATCTTATTGCATTCTTGATAATCTCTTACTAATTTTAGTATAAAAATTTTATTTTTATGAGTAATAATTTTAATAAAATTTTATCAAAAAAATAATTTTTTCTCAATAAACTTTCATTATTATCGAAAGATTTTTATTTCTTAATAAAATATTAATTTTTAATAGTAAAACCTCTGCAATCGACAAAGAAATTCTATATGGCAGAGAGGGTTTTCTCCCTTCGATCCAAAGATGGGATATCAAGATTCTTATTGATGGGATGGATAGTGATTTTATTATTTTACTTAATCTATGAAAATGGGACTGATGCTTTTTTTTTATTATTATTTTATCACTTTTTTTTAGGTATCAGTCATTTTTTATCAATATTTAATATATTTTTTAGTAGATTTGAGTTACCCATGTTTATTCTAACCTGATTTACTCATGTTTAATCATTAAAATATAGATTAAAAATTAAATATAGTATTTTTTATATTTAACAAATATGGGTATATACAACTTTTTTTCAGAATTTATTTTTTTATCCATATATATACTTTTTGTGACTAAAAAGTATGGATGTATGTGACTTTTTTGTAGTGCATGCGGCTAAAAGTTGCATAGTTCTAGAGGAGTAGAAAACATCTTGGAGCAACCATTGTATTTTTTTTGCTTTATTTCTATAGTAATTTTCTTTTGATGCAATGAATATCTTATATTTTTTTCTTGCTTTTGGTCTTAATAAATTTTATTTTATATGCATGAGATATGTTTTTGATTGTGATCTTCAAATAGATAGATTATGATTGTTGAGAGCGGGAGATATGGTCCATGCTCAAGCAAATAATCTATGTTGAAGAATAATTCATAATATTTAATTTTAGATTTTTAGGATTTAGATGTGAATAGTCTATGGTTCTATAGAAATGCATCGTAATCAAGATAATACAATCCATACTCTAGAAAAATAGATTATGCTCGTATCTAAGATCCTAAAATAATTAAAAATATATTTTTCTTGTATTAAAAGAAATTATCGTAACTATGTTTTAAGATGAATTCAAAAACCCCAGAACTCTTTTAATTATTTTTTGATTTTTTAATAGTTAATTGGTACTAGTTTCTTTTCATTTTTATTTCTAGATCTAAACAAGCCTTATTAACTTTAATTACTAAATTTTTTTTAATCTACTTTTTTAAATCTCTACTTTAAAGATTAATTAAAAATCATATCTTTAATTAAAATTAGAGTAACTTAGCCTAAAATCTTCGAGTAAATTTGTACCCAACTCACTGCTATTCTAACCAATAATAGGATCCATTTAATTTTATCTTTGATGCTGTAACGATGAGCATCAAATTTTTGATGCCATTACCGGGGATTATAGCATGGTTGCTTCAATTTTAAAATTTTTTAAAAAATAATTTTATTTACTACTTTATTCTCTTAGCTGATTAATTTCTTCTTTTGCACTCTATAAATTCTTGCCTTTTTCATATCTAGTTGACTTTTAATATTTGAATTTAATTCTAACTTTCTTCCTTTTTCATATCTAGTTGACTTTTAATATTTTGAATTTAATTCTAACTTTCTTTCCTATATATATATATATATATATATATATATATATATATATATATATATTATATATATATATATATATATATATATATATATATATATATATATATATATATATATATATATATATATATATATATATATGTATGTATGTATGTATGTATGTATGTTTAAATATATGTATATATATATATAACATACATACATATATATGTATGTATGTATGTATGTATGTATGTATATGTGTATGTATGTATATACACTACTACAGAATAATCGCTGCCGTAACCTAAAAAATAGCTGTCATAGGCTATGGCAGCATTTAGTTAACTGCTGTCACTATGGTCATCATCATAGGTCTATGACAGCGATTATTGCAACAGTTATGCGAACCGCTGCCATAGAAAGCTTATTGCAGCGGTTACCAAACTACTGTAATAGATTGATCTATAGCAGCAGTTTTGTAACTGCTACTATAGTTCGACCTATGGTAGCAATTTTTTAATCGCTGTCATAGCTTTCTATGATAGCAGTTATAAAATCGCTGCTATAGATCTATGACAAAAGTTTCGTAACCGCTGCCATAGATTAAACTATCATAGCGATTACGAAATCGCTGCCATAGATCTAATATAATGGCTGGCACGAAGCCTACGGTAGTAGTTGGTACGCCTACAGCAATAATTTTGCAACCGCTGTCGTAGCTTTTGAATAATAAAAAGTATAATTTTTTTAATTTTTATTTTTTTACTTATTAAATATAGTTCGATAACATAAAAAAATATTATAAATATAAGAATATTTATGAAATACTCAAATTTTATTATTGAATAAAATTTATTATAATATTTTTAAAAAAAATACATCAAAAGTTTTCTAAATCTATATCATGGTCGTCACTAGGAGATGGAGCACAAGCTAGAGGAGTTAGAGCTGGAGCTGAAGTCGGAGCTGAAGGGTCTGAAGCTGTAGGAGTTGGAACCGGAATGTCGGCCAACATATCTTCAAGGCTCATGAGGTTAGCTCAAAAATGCGCACTGAGCCTCGTCACCATAGTGCTTAGAATGCCCTCCAGATGAAACGTGTGCTCCTCAGCATGAGCAGCCCACGCCGTAGCCTGATCTGCCCGTGTTGTAGTCTGGGCTGCCTATGCCAATGCCTCCTCAAGCTGCTTCCGACTGATGACATCGGAAGCATGTGAAAAGATGCTCGATCCAAACTAGTAGCTCGTCGGCGTATATTCGAGTCTACATCGAATCCTCCCAGAGTGCTCAAGCCCCAAGACTTGAAATAGATGGTCATGGAGGCTAGAGGTGTTTGGGCCCTCGCTCGCAAGCACGTCTAACTATTACTGTAATTATAAATTATAATAAAATTTTATAAGAAATACTATAATACTAATTATACTAATATATTTATTACTTATAAAAAATTTTTCAATCACGGCATTCATCGATCTGTCCTTCTTATTCGTATGGCTGGATCGAAAGATCTCACTATGGCTGGGCATCACACCATCTCTCATCAACTATAAAAATAGATCAATTTATTAAAAATATAAAAAAATATTAATTTAATTTATCTAATAAGATTCAGAATTTATTACCTCTCTATGCATACGATTGGCCATAAACTCACGATCAAGAGTGTGTGTATACTCCTGGGCTGTCCGATTCTCCTGATTCTAATGAAGATAGCCTAACAAGTATTCAAATAAATAAAAAATATTTAAATATAATTTTAAGTATATTAAAAAATTTAAAAATTAAAAATTAAATCTCAAACTTTTGGCTCCTCCAATGTTTAACTATTCCCTCTCATTGACTCGAGGAACAGTCCTGAATCCAAAGAACAAGCTCCTTTGGAGTGCCCATCGATGCTCGAGTCATCCTCTATGGAGCTTGACCCTGTTGTTCTGGTATAACTCCTCAATCTTCTTCAGTCGAGCATCTCGTGCCCTCTCGTGATCTAAAAAGTCGTATCTTCTCTGCACAAAGTTATCAAAAATCAGTTACGAAATTATATGAATAAAATATAGTATAAAAATATCAAATACATAAATATAACTAAGATATACTTATCCATATCTCCTCCCATATCCGATTTCTGACATCAATATCCATCAATCGTCAGTCTATGGATAGTACCAGAATGATATCAAACCATCTCATAAGTACTCCAAAAAAGGAATGCATCTCTCGTGCGGTCTTTCCTACTGACCTCTCTTCCGCATCGTAGTCCACGATCACCTGATGCTAGTGGTTTCATACATGTGGTATGCATGTGGAACCATGAAATATCCTACTGGATGATGCACCTAGAATAAAAATATATTATATAAATATATAAGAGTGATAATAATTATATAAATAAATAAATAAATAATATAATAAAAATATATACTCATTGGCCATGAAATTATGTGACATGGATGCCAGTGGAGATTCATCGATGGGTGGAGCATGTATCGAAGATATGACTAATGGTGGAGGCTCAGATGCCGGTGGAGTAGATATCAGTGGAAGAGTAGATGTTGGTGATGTTAGATATACGTGCCTTAGAAGTCAGAATTGGCTGACACTTGTAATACACTTCTAGAGGCAAAATTATAATTTTGACTAAAATCAATAAAATGGATTATTTTCTATCATATATGTGTATTTAGTGTCTGTGATACATCCTTTGAGTTAATGGTAATGATAATTCATATTTTTAAGAGTTAAAAATTTAAGACATGAATAATCATTATTAACTCATAAAATACTTTCGACCATAGGATCATCACGAGGATGGTAATTGATCTGAAAGGTTGGTGTACAATCGCTTCTCTTTAGTCGATGAGTCTTGAGTCTACGGTGTAGAGGCATCGAAGCGAAAGTATAGGTACTCGTTAGAGAACGAGGGTACTGAGCGTGACCACCTCGAGTAGTCATTAGGAAGTCTACCTTCTCGTCAATGACTGACTCGATGCTGCAGTAGTGTGTTTGGTTCTTTGATCTGAGATGCATCGACAGTTCACCTTAAGAGTGTTATAGTTTGACTACATATTTACTCGATCTTCTAGCCATACAGAATTCTGAGGTATATGTTCGCTATAGCATGTTCATTGTAGGAATTGGATAGCATCAAGATGGAATCTATCTACCTCGGTGGTAGAGGAGCAGCCCTATGATGATCATGAGAATCAAGTCCAGAAATCCATGGCCATGGTAGAGTGAAATAATAGAAAGAGTTTCTATTTAGGTTTTTACATCGGACTTGAATCGAATGATTACATCATATGACAGAGACTAGGGTTTGACGAGTTCACCTAAATCCTAATCTGATCGGAGCTCAAGATAGAAGAACTTAATCACACAGGTAGCTGCATCAAGAGGTTCGCATTCAGTTCTGATGGATTGCCACCATATACTTCTAGGTGTCACTGGTGGATTTTGGGAGTAATTAGAATCATTTAGATGATCGATCATTCTAACTGTTCGAATAGAAGAGTTCTGATCCATCGAAAGAAGTTTCAATGATATCGATGATAGAGATCATGAACATTCCCATTACATATAGAACAAATCTAACTGGGTCACACAAACAAGAATTTGAATCTGGTGATCATCATTTGAACTAATCCAGTTCAATTGATCTGAATGAGATTCAATTAGGTTTAAGAAAATCGTGCTAGCACTCGATTGAACCTAACGTTCTTCTTTTACTATCATAAATAGTTGTCCTTATTGAGCCAAAGGAGTTTATGCTCAATCAGAGGCTTTTACTTGGTCTGACTGGAGCTAGTCTAGGTAAAAAGGATGGTTATTTTGTAAGATAATATCTGCCATACGCACCTACAGGTAAATCTGACGTTGGCTGATTCAATTGATACTTTGACTTTATAATCCACGTATCACGCACCTATTAGAGAGCTGGTGGGGGCCTGTCTCCCTACCAGAACCTAGCAAGGAGGGCACACGCCACCCTTGGTGTGTGCCTAAGCTGGAGGTGCCCATGAGTCTCTGTTGGACAGGGACTCCATCTCCTTTTTGGATTTTGATTTGAGTTCTCCTAAGAACCAAGTTTGATTGATCTTAGGCGCCATCTAAGGAGGAATCCAATGGACTCTATTTTCACCAATCAGATTTAGATCTGATTTCACAAAGGATTATGATTGGTTGGGAAGAAGAGGAGTTGGATCATAGATAGTCTATAAATAAGACCCTACGCCCAACTCAAATTGTATTAGAAAAGGAATTGAAAAATTTCATGCCCAAGGCTGCCTCTCCTCTCCTCCTCCATGCCAAAGCATCTTCTCCCTCTCCTCTCCATGTTCAAAAGTATTTTGGGTTCTTAGTTGGTGCAATCAGATGAGAGAAAGGCGACTGAAAGCTAGAAGACTGCACTGCTGCAAAGGACAACTGCTGATCTTCGAAAGGTGTTTTGAAGATCCTCTAGATCAGATCTAGATCTGATTTTTGGAGATGTGATAGAGAAGAAGAGAATCTCAAGATCTAGCCTGAGTGGATATCGGTAGAGGCTAGGCACTTGCGTGTCTAGATCCAGAACCTTCCGGTACTTACAGGATCATCAACGGATATAGATTACCCTTACATCATGGTAAATTAATTAATTTAATTTATTTAGATTTTATTTTTATTATTAGAGTAATAAGGGTTAGATTTAAAAAACATCTTTATATATAATTAGAATTAAAAAAAAAATTTAAACACTATCATCTTTATTGATCGATCGAAGAAACACACTCACTGCCGCGGGGAAAATCATCAGGACACTCTCTCCTCTCACTGAAGCGTTAATAGAGCCAAGGCTCTACTAAAAAATATTTTAAATTTTTAATTTTAAATTTATTTCTGAATTGAGACAAATGAACGCCTCACATGTATTAGATGTCATGATAAGATGTGGAGTGGCAGCAATTTCAAATTTATAGGAGCACAAAAATTGAACAAGAGTTAAATGGATTCCTGGAATTCAAGATTAGAAATATGCATGGACTCAGTTCTAAAATAGAATAGTTCTATAGAATAGTCTTGCATGTTTTCATATTATTTGAAATTTAATATATTATGATCTATTATAATTTATTATTTTTATTAATTATAATTATTATTAATAATTTAAAACAAATAGTAACTATGTATTATTAACACCTATCTCCCTACACCTCATTGATGCAGATGAGTGAGAGCATTGTCATGGATAAGTTGGTTATAGCACTAGGTTTCTGATAGGTTCGTCTACATCAGGTTTCATTTTGATAAGATCAATGTTATGTCGTATACTCTCTTTTAGAATCTATTCACTGAGACTAATTTAGATTCTGAAAATATCATGATTCGATATAAGATATATGCAAATATGCTATGATTAGATCTAATTTATATAATGGATATATGATATGATTCTAAAATTATTGTTTGTAGTATTATATGTTTCTTGATTAGGCATTTCCTCTTGGTTGTACATCATAAGAATGAAGAGGAGTGTTTAAAGGCCCTCTACTTCCATTGAGGAGTAATTTTTAATGATTTGGGGTGAAATGGTCGGGTGTCTAGATGCAGAAAGCCCAAAACTTACTTGTCTACGAAAGGCTAGATCCGTAGAAAACTAGAGATTTTTATACAATGTTTCTATTTTATATGGATGGGCAGCTTCAATAGCAATCTAAGATTATTGAAATATTTTAAGTTAAGATGCTTAAAATTAAGATTTCAGATCTAAAGACATATTCATAAATACTAGGTTCCGGCGTTGGTAGCGTCAATTTCGGTCCTAACGGTTAATCAAAATCGAGATCTAAGAGGTTGGTTAGATGTGTGATCAATAATGCTTTTAAATTGTTAACCAGCCTATAGGAATTGAACAGTCTGGGTCAAGATCGGAGTCACGATTCGGCAAGACACAATTAGGGCTCCAGAGGTTAGCATGTTTGGATTTAATAGGCTAACCCAATTGGTTCGGACTCAACAATTTGGTGGTCTAAGGTAAGTTTGGCCATACGACCGACTGATTTTTATTTTGGAAGCGTTACTTCGACCTGAATGCAATTGCTTGTCGACTTAATGGCATTATCCCATCCACCGATCTCTACTTTACTTAGCCATTATTAATAACCCAATTTTGTATTTGAGGTGGGTCATATAATCCGAGCTACTCATGCCACTAGGTTAGGTATAATTCCTTTATGACTATGACAATGTCTAGTTTAAATAGATCTTGAATCAATTCTCCCTAAGAAAAGGATTAAAGTCTTGAGGTCTTCCACCATTGTAGATGTGCGGGCCTTCCCAAGGTTGATGTTCTCGGCTGGATACAAGTGGCGTTTAGTTGCACTGAGTTGGGCTCAATATTTTGGATACGGTGAGAGACTTAATTAGGAATCCAGTCTGTGCAAATGGTGGGTCTGACTTAACTAAGGAGTGGATCAATATTTTGGATACGGTGAGATTCATGAATTAGAGACCAAGTTTGGGTGCACCATGATTAGAGAATCATTGAACAAGAGTTGTTCACTCATTGGCTAACCCATCACCAATAACTGTTAGGTGAGGTGATGAGTCAGTTAGTGAGACCGCACCATCCACTAGAAATCATTAATCATGGAGATTTTCGCATTTCTACAGAGGGAGTGTAGGGATTCAAGAAAATAGTGGAAGCTAATTTATTTAAAAATAAAATTCTTAAACAAATTGGTCAAGTCATAATTATAGTATCTAACTAGAATATTTGACTCTCTACAGAAAAATGTCTGCGTCCAACCCATTAGCACGTATCCTTGACACACATAGACTGACCGGACCCAATTATAAAGATTGGCTCAAGAACTATAAAATCATTTTGGATTTCGAGAAGTTAACCCATGTATTGGACCAGGATCCTCCCACCTTATCAGCCCGTCCATCCACTGAACAGAGAGCGTCTCTGAAAAAATGGATAGACAAAGATAATAAGACCAGATACTATATGTTGGGTTTAATGTCTGATGAGCTCCAGCGCCAACATGAAGATATCAGGACTGCTCACCAAATGTTGGCTCACCCGCAGGAGATGTTTGATGAATAGAGTCGCACAGCCAAGTATCAAGTCATGAAACGGCCTTTTAAGGCTAAGATGCGTGATGGGTAGTCAGTCCAAGATCACTATCTGATGATGATCAAGGACATGGAAGAGCTTGAGAAGCTCGGTGTGAAATTAGACTTGGATCTGCAAAACGATATTATTCTATAATCCTTAACTGATGCATATAAGCAATTCATCATAAATTACCATATGCATAAACTTCAAAATTTCTTGACCGAATTAATGAACATACTGATCACCGCTGAGCTTTTTATGAAAGGTTCTAAAGGCTCAGTTCTTGCTATGAAACGGACTTCTTTCAAAAGAAAATCTTATAGAAAGAAAATGAAGTCTGTGAAAAAGCAGAAGGTAGTAGGAGGAAAGAAAAGAAAGGCAGAGTCGAAGATGAAAGACGCTGCCAAAGGAAAGCGTTTCCATTGCAACAGCGACGGCCACAGAAAGCGGAACTGTCCTACTTACCTGGCCACCCTGAAGAACAAGAAGGAAGGTCCTTCTGGAGGTATGCTCGTTATTGAGTCTAACCTTACGGTTTCTTCTGCATCCAGTTGGGTGCTTGACTCTGGTTCTAGTGCTCATCTGTGCACTTCCATGCAGGATCTTGAGGATAGCAGAAGGCTGAGGGATGGAGATATGATCCTATGCATCGATAATGGAGCAAGAGTTGCTGCAGTGGCGGTGGAAACATACCCTCTTCGATTACCATCTGGTTTAGACTTAGTTTTGAAAGACTGTTATTATGTGCCTGCAGCTAGCAGGAATTTGATTTCTGTTTCATGCTTAGCACTAGAAGGCTATGTGATTACCTTCTTTAAGGACCATTGTAACATTCTTTATGAAAGAAATAAAATTGCAAATGGTTTCCTTATTAATGGTCTTTATCAGCTACATATTGATGTACCTGTTCTAACTATCGAGCAAAACGTGAATGCCAAATGACCTAGGGATAGTCCAAATGATAGATATCTATGGCACCTGAGATTAGGTCATATAGCAGAAGATAGGATCAACAAATTGGAGAAAAATGGGCTATTGAGTCCATTGACTTTCGAGTCATATCCAACTTGTGAATCTTGTCTTCAAGGCAAAATGACCAAACTCCCTTTTGTAGGACATGGGGAGAGGGCCACAGATCTCCTTGCCCTAGTACATACTGATGTGTGCGGCCCATTTGATGTGCCGGCTAGAGGCAATTTTGTCTACTTCATTATCCTTTATCCGATGATCTATCTAGGTATGGGTATGTGTATCTTATGAGACACAAGTCTGAAGCTTTTGAAAAGTTCAAAGAATTCAGACATGAAGTAGAAAAATAAACTGAAAAACCCATTAAGGTTCTTCGATCAGATCGAGGAGGTGAATACCTTAGCCAGAAATTCCTAGACTATCTCAAGGAAAAATGGCATAGTCTCTCAATGGACTCCACCAGGAACACCTCAACTCAACGGGATTTCAGAATGGAGAAATCGGACTCTATTGGATATGGTCCGATCCATGATGAGCTTCACAGACCTCCCTGATTTTCTTTGGGGACACTCATTGTTAACTTCAATTTATCTACTGAATAGGGTTCCCTCTAAAACCGTTCCTACCACACCGTATGAGATATGGCATGGTAAGAAACCAAGTCTGAGTCATCTCAGAATTTGGGGTTGTCCGGCTCATGTCAAAAGACAACAAGCGGACAAGTTAGAGTTTAGGTCCTTCAGAGCTCGATTCATAGGATATCCTAAAGAGTCATTAGGATACTATTTCTACATTCCAGAAGACCACAATGTGATTGTGAGTCGACATGCCATCTTTCTTGAAAAATAGTTTATTCAAGATAGCGGCATTGGAAAGCAGATTAAGCTTGATGAGAAAGTCTCACAAGTACAACGAGCTAAGGACCAATTGGAACCAAATCAGGTTGAGCCAATAAGAACACTACCTCCTCCACCTCGTAGATCGGAAAGAGTTTTCCATCCCCCTGAAAGATACTTAGGTATTATTTCAGAGAAAGTAGAGAAAATGTTCCTCGTAGGTAATGGTGCTCATGGTGATGATCCCAAAACCTACAACGAGGCGATATCAGATATCGACTCCGAGAAATGGCTAGAGGCAATGCAGTCAGAAATTGACTCGATGCACTCAAACCAAGTCTGGACCTTGGTAGATCCACCAGAAGGTATAGTACCTATTGGGTGTAAATGGATCTTCAAGAGAAAGATTGGTGCAGATGGGAATGTGGAGACATTCAAGGCTAGACTAGTGGCAAAAGGTTATAGTCAACGCGAAGGCATTGACTATCAGGATACCTTTTCCCCAGTGGCTATGCTAAAATCCATCCGCACATTGCTTGCCGTTGCAGCCTATTTCGATTATGAAATATGGCAAATGGACGTGAAAATGGCATTCTTAAATGGATATCTTGAGGAAGATATCTATATGGAACAGCCGCTAGGTTTCACATCCAGTGATACTGATCACAAGGTTTGCAAGCTGCAAAGGTCCATATATGGACTTAAGCAAGCATCTCGGAGCTGGAACACTCGTTTTCAATGATGTGATCAAAATGTTTGGTTTCATCAAAAATGAAGAGGAACCATGTGTCTTTCAAAAAGGTCAGTGGGAGCGCTGTTGTCTTCCTCGTATTGTACGTGGATGACATCCTCCTTATTGGGAATGATATTCCCATGATTGACAACAGTCAAATTATGGTTGTCCAAGGAATTCTCCATGAAAGACCTAGGTGAAGCATCCTTTATTCTAGGAATTAAGGTCTATAGGGATAGACCGAATAGGATGCTAGGACTTTCACAGAAGATGTACATAGAGAAAGTACTAAAGAGGTTTAGTATGGAAAACTCTAAGAGGGGATTAATACCCTTCAGACATGGTATTCATCTTTCCAAGAAGATGTGCCCTAGCACACCTGAGGAAATAGAACGCATGAGCAAGATCCCTTATGCTTCTGCAATAGGGAGCCTCATGTATGCCATGCTATGTACACGACCTGATATAGCCCATGCTGTGAGTGTCACAAGCAGATATCAGTCAAATCCAGGTGAAGAACACTGGACTTCTGTGAAATGTATCCTTAAGTACTTGAGAAGAACTAAGGATATGATGTTGGTCTTTGGTAACGGAGAACTCCAAGTCCAGGGATACACAGACTCGGATTTCATGTCCGATATAGATGATCGAAAGTCGACATCTGGGAGTCTGTTTGTGTGCAATGGTGGTGCTGTCAGCTGAAAGAGTTTCCAAGCAAACCGTGATAGCAGATTCCACCATGGAAGCAGAATATATCGCTGCATCAGAGGCTGCGAAGGAAGCATTCTGGTACAAGAAGTTTGCTGCAGAAATTGGAGTAATGCCATCAGATGCCATTCCTCTATACTGCGACAACAATGGCGCCATAGCCCTTGCTAAGGAGCCGAGGTCTCACCAGAAATCCAAGCACATTGAGCGGCGATACCACCTCATCCGCGATTACCTCGAGAAGGGTTACGTCGAGGTCAAGAGAGTCAACTCCACAGATAATGTGGCAGACCCACTTACAAAGCCGTTGGGCCAGCAGAAGATCGAAGCCCACCTTGAGAAGATGGGACTTAGACTTGTAGCCAATTGGCTTTAGGACAAAGTGGGAGATTGTTAGATATATGTGCCCTAGAAGCCAGAATTGGCTGACACTTGTAATACACTTCTAGGGGCAAAATTATAATTTTGACTATAATCAATAAAATGGGTTATTTTCTATCACATATGTGTATTTAGTGTCTGTGATACATCCTTTGAGTTAATGGTAATGATAATTCATATTTTCAAGAGTTGAAAATTTAAGACATGAATAATCATTATTAACTCATAAAATGCTCCCGACCATAGGATCATCACGAGGATGGTGATTGATCCGAAAGGTTGGTGTACAATCGCTTCTCTTTAGTAGATGAGTCTTGAGTCTATGGTGTGGAGACACCGGAGCGAGAGTACAGGTACTCGTTAGAGAACGAGGGCACTGAGCGTGACCACCTCGAGTAGTCATTAGGAAGTCTACCTTCTCGTCAATGACTGACTCGATGCTGCAGTAGGTGTGTCTGGTTCTTTGACCTGAGGTGCATCGGCAGTTCACCTTGAGGGTGTTATAGTTTGACTACACCATTACTCGGTCTCCTAGCCATATGGAATCCCTGAGGTGTATGTTGGCTATAGCATGTTCATTGTAGGAACTGGATTGCATCAAGATGGAATCTATCTACCTCGGTGGTAGAGGAGCAGCCCTATGATGATCATGAGAATCAAGTCCAGAAGCCCATGGCCATGGCAGAGTGAAATAATAGAAAGAGTTTCTATTTAGATTTTCACATCGGACTTGAATCGAATGATTACATCATATGACAGAGAACTAGGGTTTGACGAGTTCACCTTAACCCTAATCTGATCGGGGCTCAAGATAGAAGAACTTAATCACACAGGTAGCTGCACCAAGAGGTTCACATTCAGCTCTGATGGGTTGCCACCATATACTGCTAGGTGTCACTGGTGGATTTTGGGAGCAATTAGAATGATTTAGATGATCGATCATTCTAGCTGTTCGAATCAGAAGAGTTCTGATCCATCGAAAGGAGTTTCGATGATGTCGATGATAGAGATCATGACATATCCCATTACCATACAGAACTGAACCTAACTGGGTCACACAAACAAGGGTTTGAATCTGGTGATCATCAATTGAACTGATCCAGTTCAATTGATCTGAATGAGATTCAATTAGGTTCAAGAAAATCGTGCTAGCACTCGATTGAACCTAACGTTCTTCTTTTACTATCATAAATAGTTGTCCTGACTGAGCCAAAGGAGTTTGTGCTCAATCAGAGGCCTTCACTTGGTCTGACTGGAGCCTGTCCAGGTCAGAAAAGGGTTGTCTTATTTTGTAAGACAATACCTGCCATTTTTGGTCACCTGCCATTTCTCGTCCTTTGACTTTGGTCAAAAGTTGACCTTTGACTGGTCAAATGTTGACCATTGACACTTTGACTTCTGTCCACATGTGTCATGCACCTATTGGAGAGCTGGTGGGGGCTTGTCCCCCTACCAGAACCTGGCAAGGAGGAGGGCGCACGCCACCCTTGGCGTGTGCCCAAGCTGGAGGCGCCCAGGAGTCCCTGTTGGATAGGGACTCCATCTCCTTTTTGGATTTTGATTAGACTTCTCCTAAGAACCAAGTTTGACTGGTCTTAGGCACCATCTAAGGAGGAATCCAAGGGACTCTATTCCCACCAATCAGATTTAGATCTGATTTCACAAAGGGTTGTGATTGGTTGGGAAGAAGAGGAGTTGGATCACGCATAGTCTATAAATAAGACCCTGCGCCCAACTCAAAGTATTGGAAAAGGAATTGAAAATCCCACGCCCCAAGGCTGCCTCTCCTCTCCTCCTCCATGCCAAAGCATCTTCTCCCTCTCCTCTCCATGTCCAAAAGTATTTTAAGTTCTTGGTTGGTGCAATCCAGACGAGAGAAAGGCGATTGAAAGCTAGAAGGCTGCGCTGCTGCAAAGGACAACTGCTAATCTTTGAAATATATTTTGAAGATCCTCTAGATCAGATTCAGATCTGATTTTTGGAGATGTGATAGAGAAGAAGAGGATCTTCAGATCCAATCTGAGTGGATACTGGTAGAGCCCAGACACTTGCATGGCTAAATCCAGAACCTTCCGCTGCTTACAGGATCATCAACGGATAATAGGATTACCCTACATCAAGATAAATTAAATTTGATTTAATTTTAATTTTATTTTTATTATTAGAATAATAAGAAATAGATCTGAAATATCCCAGATCTGATTAAAATCAAAGAAAATTTTTTTTGAAATATATCTCTTGATCCAATCAGATCTTAACGAACCTGATCCAGGAAATCAGGATTTCCCTTCAGATGATCCATGCGTAGCTGATGTGGATGTGGATAGAGTATGCTCCACCTGCGACTTAGATGCGGAGCTCCACGTAATCCGTCAAGAGACGGGGGTGAATCTAGATGGCATTTCAATGCCATCGTGACCTACAACGTTAATGAACATTAATCAATATAACATATTGAACAATAATATTAGTAGAGCATCAATAAATAGATTCTAATACTTATACCAGAATATTGAAATCATCATCTAGTGGGATCTACAATATGGACATCACCATTGCTCTTGATAAATATTATTTTTAGATATACAATAAATGCATTCTATCACCAACTAATAGGTAAAGATAGGTCCTATCCCATTCAATAATTGTATTAATTCTATAGGTTCATTATAGTAATCAAACGATATGCAACAGGGATTGAAAGAAATTTTGGTAGCATTTTTCTTTAGTTCTCCCGAATAGGAAGAATAAAAGAAAAATACTATTCAAAATTTTATTCAAAATCCTTAGCATATCATTTAATTACTTTAATTATCTATAGAATTATTTATAATTTTTAAACTATCCAAATTAGATAATTAATTGATGATTGTACATAATTCTTCCATCCATATAAAAATATATAAATATATGGATGCCGGAGATTATGTACACTAATTAATTGATGGGTCTATTATTATGCAATGTAATAAATAAAAATAATAAGATATAAATTCTACAACATAAATTATATACATAAATAATTAAGGATGAGTAATAAATAATTTTATTTTCTATTAGCGGCCAGCAGGGGTGAGGGTTCTCTTAGCGGCCGACATAGCTCATGGCCACCGACACGGCCCAGAACCTACCGACGGAGATTTCATTATTGACTGGTATGCCTCAAGGGCTGTCTATGGCTACCAACATGGCACGGCCCAAGGCTGCCAGCATGCCCTAAGGCCATCCATGGCCACCGACATGACGCGGTCCAATCCAAAATCCATCGACATGGTTCAGAACCAACCGACAGGAATTCTCTTATCCACTGACATAAACCTATGGCCAGCGGATAATTATAATATTTATAATAAATATTTATAATATTTATAATAAAAATTATAAATATTATTATAAATATTATAAATAATTAATAAATAATATTATATTTTTTTAAAAAAATGATATCTATGGCTACAGAGAGGGGGTCGCACAGAAAGCTTTGACGGTCGCCGGTGATGGTGCTACAAGAAGATGGTGGCACTAGAAGTAGCCTACAAAATGAGAGAGACATAAGATAGTGAGATAGAAAGAGAGAAGAGAGAGAAATAAAAAGAGAGAGAGAGTAAGAAGAGGCAGGTCGGATCGAGGGAAGAGAGGAGAGAGAGAAAGAGTAAGAAGGGGTGGGTCGGGCGAGGAGGAGAGAGAGAGAGAGAGAGTAGGGATGGGTCAGAGCCTACAGTCGGATCGATCAGGGAAGAGAGGAAAGAGAGAGTAGGAGAGTGGAGGGAGGAAGAGAGGGAGGGAGGATCGGGGAGAGAGAGAGCGATCGGAAGAAGAGAGAAGAGAGAGAGAGCAGGAAGGGATTAGGGTCGGCAGTCGAGCCGGCCAGAAGAAAGTAGAGAGAGAAAAGGGAGGGGAGGTGGTGGAGGCGACAACCAGACCGAGGGAAGAGAGGAGGAGGGGGAGGTGGCGAAGCAGGCAATGGAGAGGATGGGGAAGAAGGAGGAGGGGGAGGTGGCGGAGCCGACGGTCGGGCCGATCGGGGAACCAATAAAAGGCGGGGGAGGAGGCAGCATCGGTCAAGAAAAGAAATGAAGGGGGAGGAGCCTCATCGACGGTGAAGAGAAGGGAGAGAAAGAGAGCGATCGTAGAGAAAAACTAATTTAGGGATGGTTTGAAAAAAAATAACCTCACCTATGTCAACGGTTCTCGAACCACTATCATGGATCTATGATAGCGGTTATTGAGAACTACTGCAATAGATCTATGACAGCAATTCTCAGTAACTGCTACCGTAGGTTGAAAATAATTTTTTTTTATTTTTACTCTAAATATTATATAATTTTAAAATTTAATATCCATCTTCACCATTCATTATCTAAATAATTATCATTAAAGTATCATCACAAAAGACTACCTCGATCCGATGGCCCTAGCTTCGTCGATTAAAAAAATTTAATTTCAACGACCACGAACGATGATGCGATGATCTAATAGATGGAGATCTCCGATGGATCCAAAAATCTGCAATGATGATCTTGATGATGTTTGTAGCATACTATCAAAGTTTTACTTTAATCGAATATCATTATCATGGTCAATTTAGTATAAAATAATTTCGACCGTTAAATGATAAATGGTGATCAAAGGATCATATGACATTCGATTATGAGATAATTTTTTTTATAAATGATCTTGGCTACTACTTTAATCATTTTTATGATGGTGATCATAAAATTCAACTCGTGGATCTAAGAACGATCCAAAACTATACGTCGTTTGATACTCATTCTTAAACTTTGTTAGTAATTATGCTTGAGCTTTTGCAAGATCTACTTAATATGAATAGTTCATACAAAAATAATTTAAATTTTATAATCATCACCATATAAAATGATTAAAATTATAGTAAAGATCATTTAACTAAAAAATTATCTCGTAATCAGATGTTGTTTGGCCCTTTGATCGCTTATTTCTCATTTAACGACTGAAATCATTTTGTACTAAATTGACTATGATAATGATATCCGATTGAAGTAAAACTTTGATAGTATGCTATAAATATCATCGAGATCATCGTTATAGATTTTTGGATCCATCGATGGTCTTTATCTATCAGATCATCATGTCGTCGTTCATGATTATCAAAATTAAATTTTTCTGATTGATGAAGCTAAGGCCATCGAATTAAGGCGGCCTTTATAACGATACTCTAATGATAATTATTTAGATAATGAAGAGTGAAGATAGATATTAAATTTTAAAATTATATAATATTTAAAGTAAAATATAAAAAAGATATGATAGCGGTTATGCCCAACCGCTACAATATGTTAGGCCTATGACAGCAGTTACATAGAACCGCCATTATAGGTCACATCTATTGCAGTGGTTATATTAAACCGCTATCATTGGTCATGTACCCACTGCCATAGATTGACCTATAGCAGCGGTTATCATGTAACCGCTGCTATAGGTTATATCTATTGCAGTGGTTATGTTAAACTGCTGCCATTGATCATGTAACCGCTGCCATAGATTGATCTATAGCAGTGGTTAGATAAATTACTGTCATAAGTCAGACCTATAGCAATGGTTAGTATTGATATAGAATCTGGTTGACGTCGGATCGAGCTAGAGTTTGGAAAGAGGAGGTCACTATCGGTGATCTGCAAAATAAAATTTTGTCTGGAGTCGATGGTGGTGGCTCTAGTAGGACCCTCCGACGATCAAATTAGCTCTTCTGGCCAATAAAAATGGAGTGCTCAGACAAGAATTTAGCAGAATTTTAGAAAGAAGAAGAGAGCTGAGAGAAAACGTATCTGAAGAATCCTTTTTTATATGGATAGCCTGTAGCAGACTGATAAATGACAATCATAACTATCCTGATAAATGACAATCGTAATCATTTGATTATGGGATCGCTTATAGTAGACTGATAAATGACGATCGTAATCATCCTAATAAATGATAATTGTAACCATCCGATAGTGGGATCACCTGTTCGTTGAGATTTAATAGTCGAAGTTCGAAGAAAGCAGGCATTGGTTGGTAAAGAACTTTGACATATATCAATTTCAGAGAAGTTCGGCTTATATAGGAATCCGACTGAAGGAGAGGTCCGGAAGAAGTTTGACTTCTAGAGGAATTCAACTGAAGAAGGGGTCCGAAAGAAGTTCGACTGAAGAAAATGTTCGAAAGAAGTTCGGCTCTGGTAGGAATCCAACTGAAGGAGAAGTTCGAAAGGAGTTTGGCTCCTAAAGGAATCTGACTGAAGAAGGGGTCTAGAAGGAGTTCGACTTTTGTAGAAATCTGACTGAATGAGAGGTCTGAAAGAAATTCGGCTCCTGGAGGAATCTGACTGAAGGAGGCATCCGAAAGGAGTTTGGCTCCTATAAGAATCTAAGTGAAGGAGAGGTTCGAAAGAAATTTGGCTCCTGAAGGAATCTAACTGAAGAAGGGGTCCGGAAGGAGTTCAGCTCCTATAGGAATCTGACTGAAGGAGAAGTTCAGAAGGAGTTCGGCTCTTGTAGGAATCCGACTGAAGGAGAGGTCCGGAAGGAGTTTGGCTTCTGTAGGAATTCGACTGAAGGAGATGTTCGAAAGAAGTTCGGCTCTTATAGGAATCCATCTGAAGGAGAGGTCCGAAAGGAGTTTGGCTCCTGAAGGAATTCGACTGAAGAAGAGGTCCGGAAGGAGCTCGGCTCTTATAGGAATCCGACTGAAGGAGAGGTTCGAAAGAAGTTCGACTCCTGAAGAAATTTGACTGAAGGAGGGGTTCGAAAGATATTTGGCTCCTATAGAAATCCGACTGAAGGAGAAGTTCGAAAGGAGTTAGACTCTTATAGGAATTCGACTGAAAGAGAGGTTCGGAAGGAGTTTGGCTCCTATAGAAATCTAACTGAATGAGAGGTTCAGAAGGAGTTCGGCTCCTATAAAAATCCATCTGAAGAAGAGGTCCGAAAGGAGTTTAGCTCCTATAGGAATTTGATTGAAGGAGAGATCCGAAAGAAGTTCGGCTCCTGAAGAAATCTGACTGAAGGAGAGGTCCGAAAGGAGTTCGACTTCTAGAGGAATCCGTCTGAAGGAGAGGTCTGAAAGGAGTTCGGCTCCTGTAGGAATTCGATTAAAAGAGTGGTCCGAAAGGAGTTTGGCTCCTTGAAGAATCCGACTGAAGAAGAGGTCCGAAAGAAGTTTGGCTCCTGAAAGAATCTGACTAAAGGAGAAGGCCAAAAGGAGTTCGGCTCCTGGAGGAATCCAACTGAAGGAGAGGTCCAAAAGGAGTTTGGCTCCTAGAGAAATCCGTCTAAAGGAGACGTCCGTAAGGAGTTCGGCTCCTGGAGGAATCTGACTGAAGGAGAGATTCGGAAGGAGTTCGACTCCTGGAGTAATCCATCTGAAGGAGAGGTCCAGAAGGAGTTCGACTTCTGAAGGAATTCAACTGAAAGAGAGATTCGGAAGGAGTTCGACCGCTAGAGGAAGAATTTCTAATCGAAGCTCTTCCATGATTACAAGTTGCATTAGGCTAAGCATCATACTGAACTTCGACGGGAGGGGGGTTTATCCCCAATATTTAGTTTAAACCACTGCCATAGGTCCGACCTATGGCAGCGGTTCTTTGTAGGATCGATTGCAGCAGTTTCGAAAACCACTACCATATTATGCGCTGTCGTAGCCCATATATATATATATATATATATATGTATGTATGTATGTATGTATGTATGTATGTATGTATATGTATATGTATATGTATATGTATGTATGTATGTATGTATGTATATGTATGTATGTATATATGTATATATATAATAAAAAAATCTATACACCGATACCTCATAAGCTATTTAGGGGATTAAAGACCTAATTACAAAATCTAATAAATGAAATCAATTATTTTAAGTTTGATTGTATCACCTAACTTGGATATCTTGATCTCTTGCATTACATATTCATATACCACTTTAAGGGCACAACCCATTAACTAAAATAAGGTAGAGATTTGATCATCCCTTTTTAGCCTATAAATCACTTCCTAGTATCTACATAACCAACCCTAATTCTTAAGATCAATTAGATGTTGGCCCTAGGAACTCGAGCTCACTAGGACAAGGAATCCTAAAAGTTGGATCAAATTAGAATTAGTTGAACTGGTGTCAAAGACAAGTGGTTCAAGGATCACATTCTAAAGTAAGGTGGTTATCTGATTGGTTCTGTTAGCATACTTAGCCAACTTAGTTGGTGTCTAAGAAAAGCAATAGGGGGACCCCCACCAACCTTACATTTTTCTGGCTAGTTAAGTGGCTAATCTTATACTTGAAAGGGTTGAAGTAATCTTAAAATAGTTAGGAGCTATCTAGATCTAAGTTAACCGTAGGATAGAGTGTCCATTCTTGTTTTACTTGTTTGTAATTAACACCAAACATTAACTAATTCTTCGCACCTATCTCTTAGATCTAGGATCCTCTAGGCTCTTATCTTTAGAATTCTGTTTATCCATCTCTTTTCTTACTCTTTAAAATAAAATAAAATAAATAAGAATTAGAAGAGGATTGCTCTGATCTAGAATTCTTGATTGCATATCTAAATAATCAGAATAAATCGAGATGGATCTCAATAGTAGATTGGATGAGCTATCCCTTAGATTAGATCGTCTAACAGCCATCAGACACTCTTTCTATTCATCTTTTCTTTCTGTGCAATAAGTTTGCATAATATGTTCAAGCCCCACTCACTATGTGAGTGAATGCCTAGCTACATACCAATTTTCTAAGTTTATTCATCAAGATCAATCCCAAATGGCCTACAGACCAGAAAATAATCCATACTTTAATGCTTATAATTTAGATAGGGGACTCAACCAAATATTTCATGGAAACCACAATCAGTAGTTATCTTGGTGATCAATACTTAAATTAATATATTAAACATACTCAAAACATCATTAATTAACATGTACTAGTTTGAATTTGATACTTTCTAATCCATTTTGCAGATTAATAGAAAATTGGGTTCAACTAGGCTCAATTAGGTCTAATCTAGCTTGAACCCAAGTGCATCCAAGAGTCATAGAGGAGATCCAAGGGTTTACATCAAATAGTTACAACCAAGAATGGAGATCTATGCACCTAAAGATGAAGATCCATGGCAAGAAAAAATAAATAGCTGAAATAATTAGAAGAAGATCTAAGGGCCTGTAATTCTTGAAATATTCTCACATGGATTCAAGATGAAATCAAGGGCTACTAACAATCAAGAATAGCATCCAAAGGCTCTCATTGATGGCACCAAAAAGAGAGAACAAATAGAAAAAAATCATGAAGATACCAAGGTATGAACCCAGCTTAAAGATTAAGGGTCAAGATTAAAAAATTAGCCTTCACGTGGATTATAGTGTGAACACAACTAATTAATCAATAGAGGAGAACCAATTAAGTCCTAGATCTAAGAGCTAATATTGGAGGTGCCACCTATGAAGATTTTATGAACATTTGAAGAAGGAATTAGAGAAAAATTTAGATTGAAGCAAAGATGAAAATTTGTCATCAAAACAAATATGGTAAAATATCAAAGGAGGAACCAATGGCTATGATTCTTAACCCTAAAGCCTATGGCCCTTATTCCATATGCCCTTTACCCTACAAATCCTAGTCTTCACTCTATAACAACCCCTTTTGGCTGGCCCAAAAAAAAAAAAAAAAAGCCTTACCCACATCCAAAATCCCCATAGCCTTAGGTTCCATGCCACAACCCTTCTTTATGCCAACCTTATCTTCCTATATTTTTAGCTAGCCATAGATCCAACCTTTTTCCTTAAAACTTTGACATTCAAAACCTCCATCAGTCTCCTACAAACCATAAAAATTTTACATCCAAAAGCCTCCAAAAGGTCCTCCAAATCTTTCTCTCTTTTCAGCCCTGCAGACTGTAGCCTAAAAATTTCAGCAACCCTCTTTCACCTTTCAACTTCTTCCAAACCCGCTTCTTTCAACCTATTCTCCACCAAATCTCCTCCTCTTATTGCTGAAGGTCTTCTCCAAGTTTGAAAAAAGGAATCTCTAGATTTTAGGATAAAGATCATGGTGATGAATCTCTCGACGATCGGCTAGACGTCCCGTTCTCATGATCTACTGTAACTTTGTTTTAACAGTTTGATCTTATTGATATATCTTTTGTATTTTTTTTCTTTCATTATGCAGTAAAGAACTAAATTTCTTAGTTTATATCTATGCATCTTTATTTTTTTTGTTTATGTTTTTCATCTAAAATAGTCTATACTCTTGGGACAATCCATGATCTATGGGTACGGGTCATACTCTTGGGAAATATTATATTTAGATAAAATTTTTTCGCTCATATCTAATTCAATTTAGATTAGCCTATAATTTTAAGAGACGAACCATGATCTATGGATATAGATTATTCTCTATAAAATAGACTATATCTTTATTATTTAGATACCTAAGCAAAGGTAGATGAAAGAAGAATGCAAATTATCTGTCAAAGAGCAATAAGGTCCTGAGAGATCCATCTCCATATCCACAACCAACTTTTAATTATTTTTATTTATTTACTTACTTTCTAGTAATCTAAATATTTCATACTTGTTCTTTATTTTGCTCTTAATTTAAGAACTAAAATGACTCAAATATAACTACACGATCTCAATGGAAATGATCTTGACTCATCCTAACTATAGCAGTGAGTAGAGTTTATTTTTGACTGTCTACGACAATGATCAAATTTTGGTGCCATTGCTGAAGATCGTGTTTTAGTTGCTTTGAGTCCAAAATAATAATAATAATAATCAAAAAAAATTACTGATTTATTTTCATTGCAAATTTACTACTATTTACTCTTTTTAAATTTTTGCCTTATATTACATTTTATATATGGTAGATTTATTGCTTTCTAGCTAGATTACTTTAGAAAAAAAATTTTGCTTTCTAAAGCCCAGTGATTTACTACTTTTTATTGTTGAAAAGTATGTTCCAAAGCCAATTACTAGCCTATTGATGATTAATATATATTATAATTATAATTAATTTATTAATAAATAAAATAAATATTTTGATATTTTTCATCATAAAATCTACATCTTCTAATAAACTATATTATTGTGATGAAGTTCTTAGGATTATTTAGTTTTGATAAAGAAAGAATTTATTGATTAGTTCTTAAATTATTCACGATCAAATGATAGGCCGTTAATAAGGATAATAGCGTCTATCGAGCATAGATCGATGTATGCCATATAGGTTGGTTATCCTCTTAACCAAGAAGTATGGAAATACTAGTATAACATATAAGTGAGATATAATCATACATCTGAAGGAAGCACACAGGATTTCTAGCTTTACTTTCAAAAAAAAATTTTGATAAATGCACAATAGATAATATTATTAATCATATTAATAATAAAAAGCTACAGATCTAATCTAAAAAATCCTACACGCTATAGGATCTAATATATTATATATGCATACATATCTAAAAATAAAAATAAAATCAATAGTAAAACTATTTGACTATTCTACATGTTCAGAACATGTTATCTTTTCATGGATAGATGGACTCCACAATCTGATCTTCTCGATGTAAATCAAAATGCCGCGATGCAGCCACACACGCATCTGGCCTCCATGGGTAATCTACACAAGGCTATGATTTCGATCAGTTTCTTCCAAGTGCTAGCTCTACAGAAATCTACAATGGCTGAGTTAGATCGAACTTCTTTTGATCTTCTTCATTGGATCTTTAGACGCTCTGGATTCTAATGAATGTAGATGAGAATTTGAGAAGGTTCTCTATTTGGATCTATGAAATCACGACCCTTGTAACTCACAGATCTAAATCCCAAATCCTAAATAGATTCTAGAATATCTCTCACCTAAAACCCTTTGCACCTAGAACTCTCTTTCCTTTTGATTTTTTCTCACATAGAAGAGATCATGCACAAGATCAAAAACTACTTTTCTGATCTTCCTTTTGTTGCTCTTTCTCTGTTCCTCTCTTTCGCACGTCCATAAAATCCAGCATTTTATAGAAGCGCACAAAAACATGGGTGGCGTGAGGGGTTGGTTTAGATCAAGTGGTTACCCATTCAAATTTAAATCCTATTTGAATTTAATTGGTAACCAGATCAAACCAATCTAAAAGGCATATGAGAAGGGAGAACACACACCCTGCCTTATGTAGAAAACTTTATGAGAAACATCTTTGTCATGAAGAAAGGGTGGCGCAAATCAAAGGCTGATGTGATGCATGGGAAGACTAGTCAAACTACTCTCATTGTTTGTCCTCCAATCAAACCAATCCAATCAAATTGGTTAGGCCCAATTAGACCAAATTGAACTCAACTTATTTAGACTTAATTAGACTTAGTTAAATTCTAATCAAATCAGAAATTAATCAAGCCAAACCTCTGATTAAATTAGGGATTAAACCTTCTTGACGATTAGATCATCTTATAACCTAATCGGATCAAATCCAAATGAATCCAATTCAATTGATCTTAATCCAAAAATAATCACTCAATCAAATTGAGTTAATTAGTGATCAAATCACTAATTAAACTTCTCTTGATCAATCATTAGATTGGATAGAAATCTCTAGTGTGTGTGACCTCGTAGGTTCGAACCTAAGTCGGTAGCATAAGAACCAATTTTTTATACTAATCAAAATGACCATCTGACAATAGTACCAATGTTCGGATAGGTCGAACAGTGTAATTACAACATTCAGAACCTACGTGAATATGGTTATCGCATAATTCATCCCTTTGACCTCTGTGCATAGGATGACTTAGGATTTAACTATCAATCCTGAAAGATACATCCAAATCATGTCTCAAAGCAATTAATCCTGTGACTCCTTAATAGAACTATCCTGGCCAAGGTTTTGCTAAATTAAAATACTATTGAACACAACTCCTGAATTCAGAAGTGGACAATCTCATCTTGACTCACACATCAACTCCTCAAGTACTTGACTGTACTCAAAAATCTTCCATCATTGAATTAGAAATTCAGGTAGTCCAGCACCAAAGCACAGTGAGTTGCTTAAAAGTCACCGTGGCGATCTCAGATCGGAGGGACACTTATGCCCATATTCCATCAGAATAATTTTTGACAGTAGAAAAGCTATGGAGTCAATCATATTCAATGCAGATGTATCCCTATATCTCACTTGCATGCCACACCAGTGTCTCCACTCTCCTTGCTTAAGAGGACAACCAACCTATATGGCACACAATGATCTATACTCGATAAATGTAATCATCCTTGGTAATAACATATCATTTGGTTACAAACATATTTAAGGACTAAACGATAAATCCTCTTTTGTTGATTCTAAATAATCCTAAGAACTTCATCATAACAGATAGGAGTTTATTAGAAGATGAAAGATTTATGATGAAAAGCTAGAATAATTTTTATTTAATTAATAATTTATATATAATTATATAAAATAGCTTAATCATCAATAGGCTGATGATTGACTTTGGAATACTATTTCCAATAATCTTTCACTTAGCCTAAAGTCAATCGATGCAGTATCATATACCCATCTTCGACTTGAAGTCGTCGAACTCCTTCACCACAATAGCTTTAGTGAATGGGTAGGCCAGGTTCTTCTTTTCGTCGATCTTCTAAAGATCGACGTCATCTCAATCCATGATCTTTCGGACAAGATGGAAGCAGCACAGAATATGCTTCATCCGTTGGTGTGCTTTCGATTCCTTCACCTAAGCTATGGCTCCAGAGCTATCGTAAAATAGCAGAACTGGATCATCTAAGAAGACTCCGAGCTCGATGATGAACTTCTTTAGCCACACCGCTTCTTTGATAGCATCTGATGTAGCAACATACTCCACCTTGCATACTGAATCGGCCACGGTATACTGCTTGAGACTTTTCTAGTAGACAACTCTACTATTAAGGGTAAACACATACCCCAATACATTCTTACTGTCATCGTAATCAGACTGAAAATTAGAGTCTATAAATCCTACAAGTCTCAAATTTGACTCACCATAAACAAGCCACTGGTCCTTAGTATTTCTCAAATACTTTAGGATGGTTTTAACAACCTTCCAGTAGTTCTTTCCTAGATCAGATTGGTATCTACTCACTATCACTAATGAGTCTGCCATATCTGATCTCGTACATATCATGACGTGCATAATAGAATCCACTATCGAAGCATATGGAATTTTACTCATACGCTCTCTCTTAAGGTATTGTCGGATAATTCCTCTTCAAGAGAAAAATTTCATGGCCTATCAATAGGTAGCCCTTCTTAAAATTTTCCATGCTAAATCTCTTTAGTACAGTATCAATGTACGTGGACTAGGACAATCGAAGCAACCTTTTAGATCTATCTCTATAGATCTTCATCCCTAGGATGTAGGAAGCTTCTCCCAAATCCTTCATGGAGAACTGTGATGACAATCAAATCTTTTTTTCTTGTAATGCAGGAACATCATTTTTGATTAAAAGAATCTCATCCACATACAAAATGAGGAATACAACTGTCGGACCATTATAGCCCACTTATATATGCAGGGCTCTTCTTTATTCTTAACGAAGCCATACATCTTAATCATCCTATCAAAATGTATGTTCCAACTTTGAGATGCCTGCTTCAGTCTATAAATAAACCTTTGAAGCTTGCACACCTTAGACTCATCTGTGGATGTGAAATCTTCAGGTTGTATCATATACACCTCTTCAGTCAACTCTCCATTTAGGAAAGCTATTTTTACATCCATCTACCAAATTTTATAATTCAGATGCACAGCTATCGCAAGCATGATCCGAATAAACTTTAGCATTATCACAGAAAAAAATATCTCATCATAGTCAATACCATAATATTGAGATACCTCTTGGCAGGTAGATGGACTTTATAGATCTTCATCTTTCCGTCTACACCTTTTTTTCTTTTGAAGATCCACTTACATCCTATGAATTTTATCCCTTCGAATGGATCAACCAATGTCCATACATCATTGACCTTCATGGACTCTATTTTAGATTGCATAGCCTCAAGCCATTTTTTAGAGTTGGATCTCTGCATTGCATCCATATAGATGATCGAATCCTCATCATTCTCATCGAGTTCGATAGGATGACCATTCCGGAATAAGAAATCATAGTATCTGTTCGGCTAATGTGGTACTCTACCAAATCATCTTAAGAGTGCAGGTTCAGTAGGCTCTGAATCTGATCGAATCAAATTCAGTTCAGATTCTGCTGCTTATATCATTTTTTCCACCTATCAAACTTCCTTAAGCTCGATCTTAGAGGCATTAGTCTCTTCACCAAGGAACTTCTTTTCTAAAAGATTATCTTAAAACTGACAAACACTTTCTACTCATCAGCAAGATAGAAGTAATATCCTTTGATCTCTTTTAGGTATCCTATAAAGCTACACTTGTTAGACCTAGGTCCAAGCTTGTCCGTTACTAAATGTTTGACAAAAGTCGGACACCCCCAAACCTTAAGGTACGAGAGTACTGGCTTATATCCTGTCCACACCTCATATGATATTTTAAAAACAAACTTACTCGAAATCCTATTCAGAATATAACAAGCTGACTTGAGCGCATATTCCCACAAGAAGATAGGCAAACCGGCAAACTCCATCATGAATCAAACCATGTCCAACATGATTCGATTCCTCTTTTTGAACACATCATTATGCTGTGGTGTTCCAAGAAGAGTTCATTAGGAGAGAATCTCATTCTTCCTAAGATATATCAAAATTTACTGGAAAGATACTCACCCCCTTAGTCAAACCGAATAGTTTTAATACTCTTCCCAGTTTGCTTTTCTATTTCATTATGGAATAGTTTGAACATTTGAAATGATTTCAACTTATGCTTCATTAAATAGACATATCCATACCTCGATAGATCATCTATGAAGGTTATGAAGTAGAAATATCTATCTTTAGCACTTATGCTCATGGATCCACATACATCAATATGTACTAAACCTAGGAGTTCATTATTAATATGACCTAGAAATATCCATATCGTTCATCCCTTTCAATAAAAGATGACTTGGTCATCTTCCCAAGGAGACAGGACTCATAGGTCGGAAGTGATTCATAATCACTGACCTCAAAAATTCCTTCTTGAGCCAACCTATTTATTCTATCCTTATTAATATGACCTAGCTTATAGTGCCAAAGGTAGAAATCTGACACATCATCAAATCTAGGACATTGATTGGAGAACTGGACTACATTAACAGGCTGTGAAATAGATATATTCCGTTATTCAATTGTCCAACCCAAATTGTAACACCATTCAAAATGATATTACAAAAATTTACTTTTATTGAAAATTGATAACTGCTTTTGGCCAAAAGGCCTACAAAAATTACATTCAATAAAAAACTTGGACAAAAGTGACAATTACTAAGAATAACTCTATAAAAATTGATTACAAGATTTATAATTCCTAAGGCTAGAACTGAAACTTGTCTTCCATCTCCAACATTCAAAAATCTCTCATCTTCACCAAATCTCCTACTAACCTGAAAACCCTATATCGAATTACAAATATGATAAGAACTTTCGGTATCTAATACTCAGGCAGTAGTATCATAAATTGAGAAGTTGCAAGGTATTATCATATAATTATCTTGCACAGCAACTACTTGCTTCCTCCTCGACCTGTTCGAGTCTAGGATGGTAATGTATTAAGGATAGTTCCTCTTTCAATGCCCTCGCTTCTTACAAAAAAAGCACTCCACGTGGCTCTGGTTAGGCTTGTGCTTCTTGGGTTGATCCTGTGTATACATCCTAGCATGTGGCTACACCTTCTTATCTTCTTCTTATTCTTCTTCTTTTTTTTCTTAAAGGATCGACCAGAAGAAGACCCTCCCACTATATTCACCAACTCTTTTTGGAGCTGGTGATCCTTCTCAAAGTTCTACGGCAACCCCAATAACCCATGCTAGTTCACTATATGCTTTGTCATTTTGAACTGAGTAAGAAAAGGAAGGAAGGACTTGGGCAATGAATTTAGGATCGCATCCTTCCCTAGCTGCTCATGCAAAAAAAAAATCCATCTTACTCAGGCATTCAATCATCTCGATCATGTACAATACATGATCAATGACTGACGTCTCATTCCTCATATAAGCATTGAAAATGGCACAACTAGTATTATACCTTTCAATATCGTCAAGTGTGCCAAAGAAGTCATTCAACATTTGAAGCATCTCCTCGGGCTAGGCATTTTCAAACCTGCGACTGAACTCATCATTCATTACCACCAGTATAATACACCGAATGATGGTATGGTTATTGAGCCACTTCTGGTAAGTATCTCTCACCGTCTTAATAGCGTTTGGGGCTAACACCTCGGATGTCGAATCAGTCAACACATATAAGATCTGTTCATGCTCCAGGATGATCTTTAACTTTCAATACCAGCTATCGAAGTTGGGTTCCATTAGTTTATCATTGTCCAACAATGATTGGAGTGACAGGATAGTGGTCATTTCTGCACAAAAGAAAAACCATAGACCTAATTAGTATATAAATTATTTACTCTAAAGAGTTAGACTTTAGTCTAAAGATTCTTTCACTATTTTGTTCGAATCGATAGCCTCTATCTCTAATTCGATGAATTATCCCTAACTTCTTAGTGGGTACTAGAATCCACATAGACTACACACGAGCTCAACTTTATTGGTCAACCCGTGTGCACCTATGGATAGGTTCATAACCAATTATTTCACTAAACAACTTTTAGTAATTTAATTTTTGCTCCAAAAATCTAATCAGTAGGCTTTGGCCTCCACTAAAAAGATCCAGTTATGTCCAATCATTAATATGATTATATTTGATGCATCAGACCAATGAATGATCAAGCTCGACTTTGGCCAGCCAACCTGACCACCATTAGAAAGACACAACCAAATTATCTATTATGAATGATAATGCCATTAGTCAATAAGCACCAGGTCTTTGGACTTCCAATGATTATTAAACCAATAGACCCATTATCACTCAACTTAATGAAAGGCAATGACTTAGTTATCACCATAACTTTATCATTTTAAGGACCTAATAATTTTAGATGATTTTATTAATTAATTTTAAGAAAAATTGATCAGCCAATATGGATCCTTTCACTGACTTCACCAAGTCAGATCAATAAGGACCTAATTAAAACTGACATTAGGAGCATCTAAATCAGTCAAACTAATTTACCTAATTGACATGGATGAGCCCAAATCATCAAGTGGTCTAATCAAAACCTAATTCACTAGGATGGCCGGATAAGTGAGATCAGTGGAAGGGATATATTAACTCATTAAAGATCGAATCGATACGAGTAGCTTCCAATTAAAAATCACTGGTCTGAGCTGCCAGACTTATCTTAGACACCATCTGCTTCATTAGTTTTAATTTGACCAACCTAGAAATTTTAGGTTTGATCACGTAGTCATGAATCAAGTCTATTTGATCCTCATTAAAGGCATGGACTTGACCAGCTATAACTATTATAATTTGGTCTATAGAATTCTTGACCTAATCTAAATCAACATTTGGTTATATTTGATCAATTACTCTAATTTAATTCATTCTTTAACTAACCTTAGATCTAACCCAATTAATGGACCTAATTCGGCTAATCCGATAATCCATATTTTATGATCAATAACTTAGGATCTTTAATTCATAATTCTAGACCCTAATTCATTATACTTAATTCTCAATTAAGTTTTAGACTAAGGGTTAGGATTTGGTATTTCAAAAGTATTTTTCAAATTTTTAAAAGATTCTTTACATCCTAGCACTGCTTCACTAAATAGATCGACTTATTTCAAAAATGAATCGGCTTATTTCATAAATAAGCATTAGATGTATATTTGATCACATAAAATCAGTCAATTATGATATTCAGCCAACTTCTCAATCGGGCTAGCTCGGATCCATCTGAGCTAGCCCAAGTAGAAACCAAGCTAGCTCGATTTTTGAGACAACTGGCTCGAAAAAAAGGCCTGAAGGCCATCATTCCAGTCGGACAAGCTCGGATCCCATCCGAACCAGCCCAAATTGAATCCAAGCCAGCCTGATTCCTGATCGAGCCGACTAGAGCATTAATTCAAAAATCATATCATGGCTGGCATGCTGATCGAGCTGGCTCGATTCCTAAGAAAATTGGCTTAATCGACGAACAGAACCTTCTTAACATCCTGTTAAGTTTAATCTAAATCTATATACACTACATAAAAAATCATAAAATTATTTAGATCTAATCTGAACACTAATTCATGATAAAATTTAGATTAAACCCTTTAAATACATCATAAAAAATTATTAGATCTAATCTAAAATTTTTATGATCAATTTTATAGATCATAACATACCAGGATAATCTTTTCACTGTAAGGGATAAACCTTACAGCAGGACAACTTACAGTCCATACGATCATCATTTTTATTTTTTAGATTAAATTATTATTTAGATCTAATCTAAAATTAATCAAAATCATGCATATATAATACATCAAAAAAATTGATGCTCTGATACCAATTTGAAGAGAGCGCATAGGGTTTTTAGCTCTACTTTTGAAAAAAAAATTTGATAAATGCACAGCAGATAATATTATTAATCATATTAATAATAAAAAGTTATAGATCTAATCTAAAAAATTCTACATGCTATAGGATCTAATGTATTATATATGCATGTATATTTGAAAATAAAAATAAAATCAACCGTAAAACTATTTTACTGCTCTGCGTGATTAGAACATGTTATCTTTTTATGGATAGATGGACTCCATAATCTGATCTTCTTGATGTAGATCTAAATACTGTGATGCAACCATACATGCGTCTAGCCTTCATGAGTAATCCAGATGAGGCTCTAATCCTGATCAGTTTCTTTCGAGTGCTAGCTCTGTAGAAACCTTCAACGGCTGACTTAGATCAAACTTCTTTTGATCTTCTTCATCGGATCTTCGAACACTCTGGATTCTAATGAACATAGATGAAAAATTAAGGAGGTTCTCCATCTGGATTCATGAAATCATGATCCTCGTAACTCATAAATCTAAATTCTAAATCCTAGATAGATTCTAGCGTATGCTCTCACCCAAAATTCTTTATGCCCAGAATTCTCTTTCCTTTTGATTTTTTCTCACGTAGAAGAGCTTACGCACAAGATCAGAAACTACTTTTCTGATCTTCCTTTTGTCACTCTTTCTCTCTTCCTCTCTTTTGCATGTCCATAAAATCTAGCATTTTATAGAAGTGCACAAAAATATGAGAGACGTGAGGGGTTGGTTTAGATCAAGTGGTTACCCATTCAAATTTAAATCCTATTTGAATTCAATTGATAACCATATCAAACCAATCCAAAAGGTGTGTGAGAAGGGAGAACCATGCCCTCCCTTGCATGGAAAACTTTATAAGAAACATCTTTCTCATGGAGAAAGGATGGTGCAAATCAAAGGGTGATGTGGCGCATGGGAAGACTAGTCAAACTAGTCTCATTGTTTGTTCTCCAACCGAACCAATCCAATCCAAATTGGTTAGGCCCAATTAGACCAAATTAAATTCAACTTATTTAGGCTTAATTAGGCTCAATTAAATTCTAATCAAATCAAGAATTAATCAAGTCAAACTTCTTATCAAATCAAGGATTAAACCTCCTTGACAATTAGATCATCTTATAACCTAATCGAGTCAAATTCAAATGAATCTAATTTAATTGATCTTGATCCAAAAATAATTACTTAATCAAATTGAGTTAATTAGTAATCAAATCACTAATTAAACTTCTCTTAATCAGCCATTAGATCAAGTAGGAACCTATAGTGTGTGTGATCCTGCATGTTTGAACCTAAATTGGTAGCACAAGAATCAATTTCTTATACTAATCAAAGTGACTATCTAGCAATGGTACCCGACATCTGGACAGATCGAATAGTACAATCACAACATTCAGAATCTACATAAATATAATTACCATATAATTCATCTCTTTGACCTCTGCGCATAGGATGACTCAGGGTTTAACTATCAATCCTGAAAAATATATCTAAATTGTGTTTCAAAGCAATTAATCCTGTGACTCCTCACTAGAACTATTCTAGCCAAGGTTTTGCTAAATTGATATACTATTGAACATAGCTCCTGAGTTCAGGAGTGGTCAATCCCATCTTGACTCATGCACCGACTCCTCAAGTACTTGACTATACCCAGAAACTTTCCATCACTAAATTAGAAATTCAAGTAGTCCAGCATCAAAGCATAATAAGTTGCTTAAAAATCACTATGGTTATCTCAGATCGAAGGAACACTTATACCCATATTCCATCAGAGTAATTTTTGACAGCAGAAAAGCTCTAGAGTCGATCACGTTCAGTGCAGATGTATCCCTACATCTCACCTACATACTATATTAGTATCTCCATACTTCTTGATTAAGAGAACAATCAACCTATATGGCACACAATGATCTATACTCGATAAATATTATCGTCCTTGGTAATAACATATCATTTGATCGTGAACATATTTAAGAACTAAATAATAAATTCTTCTTTGTCAATTCTAAATAGTCCTAAGGACTTCATCACAACAAATAGGAGTTCATTAAAAGATGAAAAATTTGTGATGAAAAGTCAGAATAACTTTTATTCAAATAATAATTTATATATAATTATATAAAATAGATCAATCATCAATAAACTAATAATTGGCTTTGGGATACTATTTCCAACAATATCATCACTGAATGTGACCAACTCCAGAGCATTCTGCTATCAAGAATTGCTCTAATGGGATATAGGTATAAGTATCACTTAGATCTGAGATTACCTAAGTGGCTTACAAGCAACTCACTATGCTTTGGTACTGGACTAACTAAATTTTTAATTTAGTAATGGAAGACTTCTAGGCATAGTCAAGTAATTGTAAAGTCGGTATGTAATTAAGATGAGATTGACCACTCTAAGAGTTAAAAAAGAATGTATCACTGTATTTCAATATAGAAAAATCTTGGTCAGGATAATCCATGAGATGGATTTAATATTTTAGAATATAATGTGGATAACCTAATCAGGACTGATAGTTAAACTCTGAGATGTCCTACGAGCATTTTGATCAAGAGGATGAATTATATGAAAATTATATTCACATGGATTCTAAGGATGTTGTTCTATACATTCGACCTATCCGGCTGTCAGATATCATTGCTTAATGATCACTTCGATTGGTATAAAAATTTATTCTTATACTACTTAGGTTCGGACCTATGGGATCACACACATAAGAGTTCTCGATCTGATCAAATGGTTGATCAATGATTAAAAATTATTCTAGGATTAAATGATCAATACGATTGATGCTTAACCTAGTGTAAGTATTGCAGGAAGATCGATTAGTAATTGAATTACCAAGTCAAATTTGGAATCCTAGTAAGACTAGGATTCCTCTCCTTGCATCATCTATATCCCACACCTACCCCATGCCCCTTCTCTTGGTTTTGTGCATGGAGTCCCCTCTCCCCAGGCCTTCTCATGCACGCCCCTCTCTCCCTCTCTTTCCTATATGGAATTTAGTTGTGGACTAAGTCAATGGAAGGAAAGCTATTTTGGGTTTGAATTCTATATTATAGAATCCTAACAAACCTAAACTTCTTCCCTTTTGTACCACCCACACCCTGATATTTTCTCTAGAATTTTCAATGGAATAGAAGAGGTTTTGTGTGCCATTTATAGCCGGTCCATGCCTAAAAGATTAGAAGGGGTGCCCAACACTTGGGCGCCCCATATGTTGCCTTAATAGGACATACCTTGTCTAGGTATTTGACCTAGACAGGGACTCCTTCATATCCCTCTCTTTAAGAGAAATTTTGGTCTGATTTATTTAGTGATTCTAGACATTAGAGAGTGGGTTTTGATCATAGAGAACCTAGGAGAAAAATCCTTTGGGTGTGGGAATTGTAAAGACGTCAATCAAGGTGTCTGGGTGAGAGGACAAAGAAGAATAAGAGGGTCTTCTTCTAGGATTGTTTTCTTCTCCCCTTTTCCTCCTTAGAGATTTTTTTTTGAGAGATGACTTAGGTTGAAAATCTCTTCTCTTCCTTCTAAAAAATTAGAGAGTCCAAATCTTGAAGAAGAAAGATCTAGATCGACCATCGAAGAAGGATCAGCATAGTACTAGTATACTATGCTGATTTTTGAGCATCGAACTTTTGATAAGTGTCCGTGGACTCGTGTGAACAATCTTTAGATGCCAGACATGTGTGCAGCTCAGAGCAATATCCTCAAGCCTAGATCAGTGAGTTAGAAAGTCTAACTTGTAAAGATAATAAAGATCTGATCCTCTGTTACATACCTGTATTAGATCTAGTGTAGATATATATTGATATGATCAATATATTCTTTTCTCATAATTTTCTTTAATTTTTGATTTAATAACATACTTTAATCATGTAATGGATCCTAGATCTAGAGTCTTTTTTAGTATTTTATAAATTAATTTGATTAATTTCTATCTTCCGCTATTTAGATCTAAAAAAGTTTTAAGATCTAATCTTAAAACCTTAGATCTGGTTTCTTCAATTAGTATCAAAACTATGGTTCAATGCTACATGATTAATGATGCATGCTTAGATTATTTTTAGATTAAATCTAATTTATAATTTAATAATTTAATCTAAAATTAAAAAAAATTAATCATATGAACTGATATAAGGTTATCCAGCTATAAAATTTATCCCTTACAATGGAGAGATTGTCCTAGTTCGTGTAGATCTATTATTAATCATAAATTTATTAGATAAAATCTAAATTTATTTATAATTTATTAGATTTAAAAAATTTTAAATCTAAAAATAAATATTTTTAGATCGTACGGACTGATTATAAGGTTGTCCTGTTATAAGATTTATCCCTTACAGTGGAGAGATTATCCTAGTATGTGCTGATCTAAAAATTTGATAAAAAAATTTTAGATTAATGCTAATAAATTTTATGATCTGATTAAAAATATTTTAATCTAATTTTTAATCATCATAAATATATTAGATTTGATCTAAGATAATTTATAATTGATTGGAATTGAAACAGTTTTAATTACATGAACCTATTTAGATTAGATCTAAAGTAGTTTCATGTTAATTTTATTTGCATATTGATTATATATCAAGCATGTAATTTGGTTGGTAGAACCATATTATAAAAATATTTTATAAATATAAAAATTATTTTTAAAAAGTCGAACCCCAACCCTCAGCCTAAAACTTAATTAAGAATTAAGAAGTTATTTGATTAAGATCTAGGATTATGAATTGAAGATCCTAAGACATAAATCATAACACATTGAGTTAATGGATTAGTGAAAATTAGATCCATTAATTAGGTTAGACCTAAGGGTAGATTAAAGAATAGACTTAATTAGAGAATTGACTAAATCCAATCAATTGTTCTCTTAGATTAGGTCAAGGATTCTCTAGATCAATTACAATAGTTATAATTGTTCAAATCCATATCTTTAACGAGATTTAAGATGGACTTGATTCTTGGCTACGCGGTCTAGCATGAACTGTTAGGTTGATCTAATCGAGACTAATTAAATCAGTTGATGTCTAAGATTAGTCTGACATTCTAGACTGATGGTCTTTAATTGGCTGCCCACTTATCTGACCATTTCTGATGGTGTTTAAGATAAGCTTTGGCAGACCCTCCCACCGATCTCACTTATCAGCCTTCTTAATGAGATTATATTTTGATCAAATCACTTGACAATTCAAGCTGACCCATGTCAGCTACGTCAATCAGTGTGACTAATTTAGGTGCTCCTAAATCAGCCTATTAACGGTCTTCCTTAAGCTGACTTAGTGAAGCTAGCGGGAGGATCATGAGAAGTTGGTTTATCTAACCTTCTCTCTTCTAAAATTAAATCAATTAAATTCTCTAAAATTATTAGGTCCTTAAAATGAAATAGTTATGGTGATAACTAGATCATAGCCTCCCATTAAGTCGATGATAATGGGTTTATTAGTTGGATAATCATTGGAGGCCCAAAGGCTTGATGCTTATCGGCTGATGGAATTATCATTCATGATATGATTTCTTGATCTGATCTTTCTAAATGGTGGTTAGGTTGACCAACCAAAGTTGGGCTTAATCATTGATTAGTTAGATGGACCAAGTATGATCATGTTAATGATTAGATCTAATCGAACCTTTTCGGTGGAGACCAAAACCTACTGATTAGAGACTGGGATAAAAATTAAATTACTAAAAATTATTTAAAGAAATAATTGATGATGAACCTACATGGGTTGACCAACCAAAGTTGAACTTGTGTGCAGTCTATGTGGATTTTAGTATCCACTAAGAAATTAGGATAATTCCTCGAATCAAAGGTAGAGGCTATCAATTTGAATAAAATAGTGAAAGAACCTTTTAATTAAAGTCCAAATCTTTAGGTTTAATGAATCAATTACTAATTAGATTTTGATTTTTCTTTATGTAGATATGGCACTTTCCTATCACTCCGATCATTATTAGACAATGATAAATTGATGGGATCCAACTTCGATAACTGATATCGAAAGTTGAAGATAGTCCTAAAGCATGAACGGATCTTATATGTGTTGATAGATCATGCATCTAAGGAGCCAACTCCTAATACATGTGGAACAGTCAGAAACACTTACCAGAAGTGGCTCAGTGACCGAACCATGGTGTGCTGTATTATGTTGGCAACCATGAGCGATGAGTTCAGTCACAGGTTCGAGATGGCTCAGCCAAAAGATATGCTTCATGTATTGGAGAATTCTTTTGGCACATCCAATGATGTTGAGAGGCATAAGACTAGTTGTGCCATCTTCAATGCCAGGATGCGGGATAGAGCTTCTATCATTGATCATGTACTATACATGATCGAGCTGATGGAGCATTTGAGCAAGCTCAGCTTTTTCTTGCATGAATAGCTTGAGAAAAATGCAATACTGAACTCGCTGCCTAAGTCCTATCTTCCATTTCTCACTCATTATAAAATGACAAAGTCTGAAGTAAACTATAACACGTTATTAGGGTTACTTTAGAACTTTAAGAAGGATCACCAACTTCACAAGAAGTTGGTGAACTTAGTGAGAGGTTCTACTTCTGATTCTCAACCCTTTAAGAAAGTAAAGAAGAACAAAAGAAAAAAGGACAAGAAGATGCAAGTTAAGGTTGGGACATTTGTGCAAGGCCAGACCAAGAAGATAAAGTCTGATAAGAGTCAAACTGAATACTTCTTTTAAAAGAAGTTGAAATATTGAAAGAGGAACTGTCCTCAGTACATTATCTCTCTGGATCCGAACAGGCAGAGAAAGAAGCAAGCTATCGCTGGGCAAGGTATTTATATGATAACTTTTTTGTAATTTCTTCATTTATGATATTACTGATTAGGTATTAGATACCGGTAGCCCTTACCATATTTATAATTTATTATAGGAGTTGCAGGTCGATAGGAGATTCAAGCAAGGTGAGAGGTTCCTGAACATTGGAGATGGAAGACCAGTTCTAGTTCTAGCATTAAAAATCTTAAAACTTGTATTTGAATCGCATACTGTTGTTCTTAATGATTGTCATTTTTGTCCTACTTTCTTTTTGAATGTCATTTCTGTAGGTCTTTTAGCTAAAGATAATTATAAAATTTTAATAAAAAAATAATTTTATAATATCATTATGAATTACTGTTTTCTCTGGACATTTGAATAATGGTATATATATGCTATCACAACCTATTAATATAGTCTATTCAACTGGCAAGCACCCTAGATTATATAGTGTGTCTAATATCTACTTATGGCACTATAGGTTAGGTCACATAAATAAGAATAGGATAAACAGGTTGATTCAAGAGGAAATCCTCTAAGTCAGTGATTGTGAATCACTTCCAACCTGTGAATTTTATCTTCTTGGTAAAATGACCAAGTCATATTTTACTAAAAAAGGTGAGAAAGCCACTAAGCTCTTAGGTCTAGTACATACTATTGGGATATCAGCTACTTTGATACTACTTGTTAAGGATCTAGTAATAAATTATTATGGTCGAAAGAAGAAAAAATAAAATAAGAAAATAATTAAGTATGTGGATCAGCCCAAGGGCTCACCTCTATGGGGCATGAAAAGCTCCATTATGAAAAAAAAATAAGTACAGGAGGAGAACACCCACTCTCAACTCACCGTACATAAATCTCTCTCAACAAGAAGCTACCCTCACAAAAGCTCTCTTAGAATCTCAAGAAGATCCTCAGAAGCTACAAGATGCTCTACCCTCATAGCCTCCTCGTCAGATGCTATGCACCTATTACTTCTCTCTCGTGGGCTATGCATACTCGATGCTCTGCCAAGCTACTCTCGATAACTACTTGAGCCTCTCTATATGTCTCTCACACCATGCATGCCATCCTCCTACTCCACAGCACCTTAGCCCTTTAAATAGGATGAGAATCCTCTTCTTAGCGATTTACAGGAGTCCTAACAGGGCTCTTTCTCCTAATATGAGCCGAACATGATCTTGATGGAGTCTTGAAATGTTTCTCAACCTTCAAATCATAACCGCAATCCTCCATGGCCACTGGATCCTGCAGTCTACATGCAACTTCTGTAGACTCTTTGGATTAATCACAATCTGAGTCCAAACAGAAAATCCAGTCCTATTCTATTCATCTCCGTCGAGTTGGCTCTATCAAAGATCGAGCTGGCTCAACTGCATCTCGTCCGAACTCCTGCTTTCTATCTGCTTAAGAGGATCGACTCGGCTGTAGTTCAAATCGACTCGATCTCAGCCCAAGCTGACTCGACCCCATATTCAAGCCAGTTTGACTGCTTGCTGATACTGATTCTTCTCTGCTGTAAATTGAATTCGAGATGTTAAATTCTAACAATCTCTATCTTGACTCGACATTCGACCTCCACCTAACTTTGAGAGCTTATGATCAATCTCGCCCCCATGCCCTAGGGCACGCCTACTGATCATGGATGGGCAAACATGAGAGTCGAGCCAGGCCGCTCGATCCCACCTCTATCATAGGCTGTGTCTACTCTCACCAAAGATCTACTCAGAAAAGTCTCCTGCGGTAATAGAAACTTCATTCTACGACGTCACCTCTCATCCTTCCAAGTCTTCCATCTCGTGCCCGATCCATCTCCACCTGGAGCTCTACCTCGCACTAGACTCCTTCTGACTCTTGAACCTCCATCTAACACTGGGCTCCCTATGAGATAGTAATGTCCTCTCATCCTCTTGTTTTCCTCCAATATCATTATATCACCATGCATGACCTTCAAGATTCCATCATCAGCTACCCACCTGTAGCTATTTGAATCCAATCTGCTTAGTGAGATAAGATTCTATCTGAAATCAGATATGTATCGGACCTCTCTTAATCTCCTTACTGCACCATCATGTGTTCTTCAACTGATCATTTTGATGCCTTTGATCGCACAGCTCGATACATCCGATAAATAAATAATGCCTTCACTACTCTCAAGGAAGTCAAACTACTCCTCTCTGCAACAAACATGATATGTGCATGCAGAATCTAAAATCCACTACTAGAAAGAAATAGATACCTCATCAAATATCTCCAGGATATCATCCTCTGACTCACTACTGGCCGTCCTGCGGTAGCCTTCATCCAATCCTTGAGTTGCGGGCAATCTCTGACACGATGCCCCAACTTATCACACCTATAGCATCTGATCTTGCTTTGGTCCCTCATCTTGAACCTGGATCATCCTCCTCATGATTCTCTGTCGCTCCATCTACTGCCTCCTGCTCTTTCAAAAATCGCCAAAGCTGAGCTGCCATCATCTGAGCTCGAAGTTGGGTTCTTCTTCCTAAGAGTCTTGTTCTAGAGTATCATTGTAGTGACCTCATCCATCTTGATGGTGTTCTTTAACCACTAGAAGAGCAGTCACCAAGAACTCATACAAAGAAAGAAGCGATACTAGCAAGACCAACGTCCTGATCTTCTTCTCATCTTTCTTGCCAACGCTGAGAAGATTGGTGAGGATCTTTTGAAAGTTAGATAGATGCTTCCGCACGCTCTGACCTTCATCCATCCACAGTTAGTAGAACTGCCTCTAAAGATATAGCATATTGGTGAGCGATTTTGCCATGTACAGCTCCTCAAGCTTCGACCATAGCACCATTGAAAAAATCTCATCAAGTACATGGATCACCACATCATCCGTTAAGAACAAGCGGATCATGCTCACCACCTGCATCTAGATCTACTTTCAATCCTTCACATCCATGGTAGCTGGCATCTCGTCATACAAAAGAGCGTCGATCAATTCATGTTGGATGAGGACATTCTTTATCCTTGCTTGCCACAAGGAGAAATTGCCCTTTCCATCGAACCTATTAATCTCCATCTTGATTATGCTTGTCTTCTCCATATTTTTCAATCTCTATCCATTGGTGCAATCTATGCTCCAATACTATTTAGCTCTTATATCAATCTGTTGGGATATCAACTACTGTAATACCACTTGTTAAGGATCTAGTATCAAATTATTATGACAGAAAGAAGAAAAAAATAAAATAAGAAAATAATCAAGTACGTGGATCAGCCCAAGGGCTCGCCTTCATGAGGCATGCAAAACTCCACTATGAAAGAGAAAAAATAGGTACAAGAGAAGAATATCCACTCTCAACTCATCGTATACAAATATCTCTCAACTAGAAGCTACCCTCATAAAAGCTCTCTCAGAATTCCAAGGAGATCCTCAGAAGCTGCAAGATGCTTTACCCTCACAGCCTCCTCGCCGAATGCTATGCACCTATTACTTCTCTCTCTCGTGGGCTGCACGTATTCGGCGCTCTGCCAAGCTACTCTCAATGATTGCCTGAGCCTCTCTACATGCCTCTCAAGCCATGCATGCCACCCCCTGCTCCACAGCATCTCAGCTCTTTAAATAGGATGAGAATCCTCTTTTCAGTGCTTTACAGGAGTCCTAACATGGCTCTTTCTCCTAATATGAGTTGAACATTATTGTCGTCCATAACATTCCAGGCATCACCTAGCTCTGATACCAAATTATAGACCCATGATATCGCTCGAATACCAATCATCCTTGACATCACAAGCACCAATACCATGTTGCGGAAGCCCTTGATCTTCAATACGGATCTGAAGGAACCTATGACCTTCTTTATGGGTAGCAAACCATATATCCAACACCTAGATCTATGCTGGGGCACCTTCCTCCTTTGGCTTGAGGAAGGCGCCCCCCTCTCTCTAGGGCTTCTTCAAGAATCTAGGGCAACTATACTAGAGAGAAGAGAAGAAGAGAGAATTGAGGGAGAAAAGATCAGTATTCCATAGCACAATGATATCCTAATACAATCTATGTATTTATAAATAGCCATTAGGCCCAACCAAAAAACTCTCCGACTAACCCAATATATGAAAGCACTCACCGAGCCCATGTACACCCATGTCTCCCATGCTCTCATCCTCTAGATCTGGATCTGACCCATACATGAATTAGCCTCCTTAAGATCTCTCAAACCAAGCCTTAAGATCCCTAGGATCAAACCAAACCCTAGCCCAAAATAGATCCTCGCGTTACTCTGCCAGCACACTGAGCCGGCTCAGTCTCAGCACTGAGCCAGCTAAGTTCCACTGGATCGGCTCAGTTTGAAACTGAGCTGGTCCAGTTCTGTGTCGTGCCTGCAGTCCCAAACGCACAGCTCTCTATTTTGCCCATGCACTAAGACTTAGTCGATCCAGTTTTGGACTAAGTCGGCTAACCTACAGAAAATCTTCTTTCTGCAGTCTTGATTCTCCGACTTTGATTTCTTGCTTTACCTTGAATTCTAGATCTTTGAAGTACCAACCAAGCCCCTGGAATCTTCGGAGCCAACATCCTGACTCCTCCCGTGGCCTTCCAAGGCTTGGGAGCACCATAAATCCTCACAATCTCCACCTTGGTGCTCCCAAGCCTTGGCAAACTCCTCAGCAATGCCCGCCTGCACAATCACACTATTCCTGCACACTCGACAGCACCTGTGCAAACATCATCTCCATCAATCTTCTTCAGCCATTGTGCACCCTTAAGACCTTTGGGATGACCGCCTCCACCGCTGAAGACTTATGCTTGCTTCTTGGCACCATCCTAAAATTATAGGATTCCTTCTGCTTAGCAGCTGCATTACTTTTTCTGAATTTCTGGAAACTACAGCATTTGCACCAACAATGTGTACCACTAACAATCCCTCAAACACCTTCCACCTGCACATGCCACTCCATCTGAAATTGTGCATCATCGGTGCTCTAAATGTTAGATATATGTGCCCTAGAAGCCAGAATTAGCTGACACTTGTAATACACTTCTAGGGACAAAATTATAATTTTGACTATAATTAATAAAATGGGTTATTTTCTATCACACATGTGTATTTAGTGTCTGTGATACATCCTTTGAGTTAATGGTAATGATAATTCATATTTTCAAGAGTTGAAAATTTAAGACATGAATAATCATTATTAACTCATAAACAGCTCCCGACCATAGGATCATCACGAGGATGGTGATTGATCCGGAAGGTTGGTGTACGATCGCTTCTCTTTAGTAGATGAGTCTTGAGTCTACGGTGTGGAGACACCGGAGCGAGAGTACAGGTACTCGTTAGAGAACGAGGGCACTGAGCGTGACCACCTCGAGTAGTCATTAGGAAGTCTACCTTCTCGTCAATGACTGACTCGATGCTGCAGTAGTGTGTCTGGTTCTTTGACCTGAGATGCATCGGCAGTTCACCTTGAGGGTGTTATAGTTTGACTACACCATTACTCGGTCTCCTAGCCATATGGAACCCTGAGGTGTATGTTGGCTATAGCATGTTCATTGTAGGAACTGGATTGCATCAAGATGGGAATCTATCTACCTCGGTGGTAGAGGAGCAGCCCTATGATGATCATGAGAATCAAGTCCAGAAGCCATGGCCATGGCAGAGTGAAATAATAGAAAGAGTTTCTATTTAGATTTTCACATTGGACTCGAATCGAATGATTACATCATATGACAGAGACTAGGGTTTGACGAGTTCACCTTAACCCTAATCTGATCGGGGCTCAAGATAGAAGAACTTAATCACACAGGTAGCTGCACCAAGAGGTTCACATTCAGCTCTGATGGGTTGCCACCATATACTGCTAGGTGTCACTGGTGGATTTTGGGAGCAATTAGAATGATTTAGATGATCGATCATTCTAGCTGTTCGAATCAGAAGAGTTCTGATCCATCGAAAGGAGTTTCGATGATGTCTATGATAGAGATCATGACATATCCCATTACCATACAGAACTGAACCTAACTGGGTCACACAAACAAGGGTTTGAATCTGGTGATCATCAATTGAACTGATCTAGTTCAATTGATCTGAATGAGATTCAATTAGGTTCAAGGAAATCGTGCTAGCACTCGATTGAACCTAACGTTCTTCTTTTACTATCATAAATAAGTTGTCCTGACTGAGCCAAAGGAGTTTGTGCTCAATCAGAGGCCTTCATATGGTCTGACTGGAGGTTGTCCAAGTCAGAATAGGTTGTCTTATTTTGTAAGACATTACCTGCCATTTTTGGTCACCTGCCATTTCTTGTTCTTTGACTTTGGTCAAAAGTCTACCTTTGACTGGTCAAACGTTGACCATTGACCCTTTGACTTTTGACCACATGTCATGCACCTATTGGAGAGCTGGTGGGGGCCTGTCCCCCTGCCAGAACCTGGCAAGGAGAAGGGCGCACGCCAAGGGTGGCGTGAGCCCAAGTAGGAGGCGCCTAGGAGTCCTTGTTGGACAAGGACTCCACCTCCCTTTTGGATTCCAATCAGAGTTCTACTAAGAATCCAGTTTGACTGGTCTTAGGCGCCCTCTAAGGAGGAATCCAGGGGTCTCTATTCCAACCAATCAGATTTAGATCTGATTTCACAAAGGGTTGTGATTGGTTGAGAGGAAGAGGAGTTGGATCACAAGAGGTCTATAAATAAGACCCTGCGCCCAACCCTAATTCCAAGTAATTGAGAACACGCCCCAAGGCTGCCTCTCCCCTCCTTCTCCATGCCATAGTCTCTTCTCCCCTTGCTCTCCACGTCCAAAAGGTGTTTTGGACTTTGGTTGGTGCGATTCAGATCAAGGAAAGGCGATCAAAAGCAAGAAGGCTGCGCTGCTGCAAAAGGACGACTGCAGATCTTCAAAAGAGTTTTGAAGATCCTCCAGATCAGATCCAGATCTGATTTTTGGAGGTGTGATAGAGAAGAAGAGGATCTCCAGATCCAACCCGAGTGGATACCGGTAGAGGCCAGGCGCTTGCGTGGCTAAGATCCAGAACCTTCCGCTGCAATCAGGATCATCTACAGGGTAATAGGATTACCCAAATCAGGTAAATTAAATTTGATTTAATTTATCTTATTTTTATTTTATTTATTAAAATAATAAGAATCAGATCTGAAATATATCAAGATCTGATTGAGATCAAGAGAAAAATTTTTGAAATATATCTCTTGATCTGATCAGATCTGAACGAACCTGGACCGGGAAAATCAGGATTTCCCTTCAACTGGTATCAGAGCCATGGTTCTAAATTATTTAGATCTGATTTTAATTTTATTTTAATTAGAAAATAAAGTGATTTTAGATGTCACATGAGATGTGATCAGATCTGAAATCAGAAAAAATTAAAATTAAATGATTTGGATCTAAGATTACATGAAGATATGCATGACTAGTTCTAGAAATAGAATAGTTCTATAGAATAGTTTTGCATGTCTTTTGATTTAATCTGATTAAATCATATTTTAGATCTTCTTATTTACTATTTTCTTGATATTATAAGTGTTATAATAACATCTGATAAAAATAGCAAATAAAAATTATTTAATTTTAAATATCATATGAGATATGATTGATGCATGTCTAGACTAGTTGTAGAATAGTTCTACATAATTGTCTAGATTAGAATTTATTTTGATTAGATCAATTTAAATCTAATTTTTTAGATTATTATGAGATAATTTAGATCTGAAAAATATGCATGATTTGATACATGAGATGTATGCAAAATATGCCATGATTAGATCTAAATTTGTATATGAGATATATGATATAGATCTATAAACTGTTTTGTAGTATTGACATGTTCCTGATTAAGGCGTTCCTCTTGGCCGTCCGGTCATAAGAACGAAGAAGGGTTTAAAGGCCCTCTCTTCCCATTCGATGGGGTGTTCTTATGATGTGTAGGGGTGCTGCGTGTTCGTCCTTAATCAGAAACCCAAAACTTACTTTCTGCAAAACCCTAGATCCTGAAACCCTAGGATTTATTGTGCATATTTTGTTTATGAACCCTACTTAATTAAGAATTAAGTTTATGGAATATTAATTAGGTCTAAAATTGAGAATTTCAGATCTAAGACATATTCATAATACTGGGTTCGGGCTTGGGTAGCTCAATTAGGTCTAAGCGGTTGATCAAACCGAATCAAGAGTTGGTTAGATGGGATCAACAATGCTTAAATTGACCAGCCTAATAGGATTAAGTCTGGGTCAAGATCGAGTCACGATCAAGCAAGACCTAATTAGGCTCAGAGGTTAGAGTCTGGATTGTAGGCTAACCCAATTGGTTCTGACTCAACAATTTGGTGTCTAAGGTAAGTTTGGCACATACGACCGACTGGTTTTTAATTGGAAGCTACTCGACCTGAATGCGTTCTTGTACGAGTTAATGGCATATTCCTTCCACCGGTCTCACTTACCTGGCCATATCTGTTGACACAGTTCTGATCTGAGGTGGTCAATAATCCGAGCTAACCCATGCCACTAGGTTAGTCATAATTGTTATGACTAAGCCAAGTCTAGTTTAATGAGACCTGAATCAATTCTCCCTAAGAAAAGATTAAGTCTGAGGTCTTCCACCATTGTAGATGTGCGGGCCCTTCCCGGGGTTGATTGTTCTCGGCTGGATACAGTGGCTCAGTTGCACCGGGAAGATGCAACCATGTCTATTAGGCATTGGATGCTATGGGCTGGAGGATGAGTTGGGCTCAATATTCCGGATACGGTGAGAGACTCAATTAGGAACCCAGTCTATGCAAATGGTGGGTCTGACTTAACTAAGGAGTGGATCAATATTCCGGATACGGTGAGATTCATGAATTAGAGACCAAGTTTGGGTGCACCATGATTAGAGAATCATTGAACAAGAGTTGTTCACTCATTGGCTAACCCATCACCAATAACTGTTAGGTGAGGTGATGAGTCAGTTGGTGAGACCGCACCACCCACTAGAAATCATTAATCGCGGAGATTTTCGCATCTCTACAGAGGGAGTGTAGGGATCCGAGAAAATAGTGGGAGCTAATTTGTTTAAAAATAAAATTCCCTAAATAAATTGGTCAAGTCAAAATTACAGTATCTAACTAGAATCTTTGACTCTCTACAGGAAAATGTCTGCGTCCAACCCATTGGCACGTATCCTAGGACACACATAGACTGACTGGACCCAATTATAAAGATTGGCTCAGGAACTACAAAATTGTTTTGGGTTCAGAGAAGTTAACACATGTTTTGGACCAGGACCCTCCCACCTTACCAGCTCCGTCCATCCACTGAACAGAGAGCGTCTCTGGAAAAATGGATTGACGAAGATAATAAGGCCAGATACTTACATGTTGGGCTCGATGTCTGATGAGCTCCAGCGCCAACATGAAGATATCGGGACTGCTCGCCAAATGTTGGCTCACCTGCAGGAGATGTTTGGTGAACAGAGTCGCGCAGCCAAATATCAAGTCACGAAATGACTTTTTAAGGCTAAGATGCGTGATGGGCAGTCAGTCCAAGATCACTGTCTGACAATGATCAAGGACATGGAAGAGCTTGAGAAGCTCGGTGTGAAGTTGGACTTGGACTTGCAGAATGATATTATTCTGCAATCCTTGACTGATGCATATGGGCAATTCATCATGAATTACCACATGCATAAACTTCAAAATTCCTTGGCCGAGTTAATGAATATGCTGGTTACCGCTGAGCTTTCTATGAAAGGTTCTAAAGGCTCAGTTCTTGCTATGGAACGGACTTCTTCCAAAAGAAAGTCTTATGGAAAGAAAAAGAAGTCTGTGAAAAAGCAAAAGGTGGAAGGATCAAAGAAGAAGAAGGCAGAACCGAAGAAGAAAGGTCCGATGGCAAAGGAAAGTGTTTCCATTGCAACAGCGACGGCCATTGGAAGCGGAACTGCCCTACTTACCTGGCCACCCTGAAGAACAAGAAGGAAGGTCCTTCTGGAGGTATGCTCGTTATTGAGTCTAACCTTACGGTTTCTTCTGCATCCAGTTGGGTGCTTGACTCTGGTTCTAGTGCTCATCTGTGCACTTCTATGCAGGGTCTTGAGGATAGCAGGAGGCTGAGGGATGGAGACATGATCCTACGCATCGGTAATGGAGCAAGAGTTGCTGCAGTAGCCGTGGGAACATACCCTCTTCGATTACCATCTGGTTTAGACTTAGTTTTAAAAGACTGTTATTATGTGCCTGCAGCTAGCAGGAATTTGATTTCTGTTTCATGCTTAGCACAAGAAGGTTATGTGATCACCTTCTTTAAGGACCATTGTAACATTCTTTATGAAAGAAATAAAATTGCAAATGGTTTCCTTATTAATGGTCTTTATCAGCTACATATTGATGTACCTGTTCTTAACTATCGAGCAAAACGTGAATGCCAAACGACCTAGGGATAGTCCAAACGACAGATATCTATGGCACCTGAGATTAGGTCATATAGCAGAAGATAGGATCAACAAATTGGAGAAAAATGGGCTATTGAGTCCATTGACTTTTGAGTCATATCCAACTTGTGAATCTTGTCTTCAAGGCAAAATGACTAAACTCCCTTTTGTTGGACATGGGGAGAGGGCCACAGATCTCCTTGCCCTAGTACATACTGATGTGTGCGGCCCATTTGATGTGCCGGCTAGAGGCAATTTTGTCTACTTCATTACCTTTACCGATGATCTGTCTAGGTATGGGTATGTGTATCTTATGAGACACAAGTCTGAAGCTGAAGCTTTTGAAAAGTTCAAAGAATTCAGACATGAAGTAGAAAAACAAACTGGAAAACCCATTAAGGTTCTTCGATCAGATCGAGGAGGTGAATACCTTAGCCGGGAATTCCTAGACTATCTTAAGGAAAATGGCATAGTCTCTCAATGGACTCCACCAGGAACACCTCAACTCAACGGGGTTTCAGAACGGAGAAATCGGACTCTATTGGATATGGTTCGATCCATGATGAGCTTCACAGACCTCCCTGATTTTCTTTGGGGACATTCATTATTAACTTCAATCTATCTTACTGAATAGGGTTCCCTCTAAAACCGTTCCTACCACACCGTATGAGATATGGCACGGTAAGAAACCAAGTCTGAGTCATCTCAGAATTTGGGGTTGTCCGGCTCATGTCAAAAGACAACAAGCGGACAAGTTAGAGTTTAGGTCCTTTAGAGCTCGATTCATAGGATATCCTAAAGAGTCATTAGGATACTATTTCTACATTCCAGAAGACCACAATGTGATTGTGAGTCGACATGCCATCTTTCTTGAAAAATAGTTTATTCAAGATAGCGGCATTGGAAAGCAGATTAAGCTTGATGAGAAAGTCTCACAAGCAGAACGAGCTAAGGACCAAGTGGAACCAAATCAGGTTGAGCCAATAAGAACACTACCTCCTCCACCTCGTAGATCGGAAAGAGTTTCCCGTCCCCCTGAAAGATACTTAGGTATTATTTCAGAGGATGTAGAGGAAATGTTCCTCATAGGTAATGGTGCTCATGGTGATGATCCCAAAACCTACAACGAGGCGATATCAGATATCGACTCCGAGAAATGGCTTGAGGCAATGAAGTCAGAAATTGACTCGATGCACTCAAACCAAGTCTGGACCTTGGTAGATCCACCAGAAGGTATAGTACCTATTGGGTGTAAATGGATCTTCAAGAGAAAGATTGGTGCAGATGGGAATGTGGAGACATTCAAGGCTAGACTAGGTGGCAAAAGGTTATAGTCAACGCGAAGGCATTGACTATCAGGATACCTTTTCCCCGGTAGCTATGCTAAAATCCATCCGCACATTGCTTGCTGTTGCAGCCTATTTCGATTATGAAATATGGCAAATGGACGTGAAAACGGCATTCCTAAATGGATATCTTGAGGAAGATATCTATATGGAACAGCCGCTAGGTTTCACATCCAGTGATACTGATCACAAGGTTTGCAAGCTGCAAAGGTCCATATATGGACTTAAGCAAGCATCTCGGAGCTGGAACACTCGTTTTCAATGATGTGATCAAAAAGTTTGGTTTCATCAAAAATGAAGAGGAACCATGTGTTTTCAAAAGGGTCAGTGGGAGCGCTGTTGTCTTCCTCGTATTGTACGTGGATGACATCCTCCTTATTGGGAATGATATTCCCATGTTGACATCAGTCAAGATGTGGTTGTCCAAGGAATTCTCCATGAAAGACCTAGGTGAAGCATCCTTTATTCTAGGAATTAAGGTCTATAGGGATAGACCGAATAGGATGCTAGGACTTTCACAGAAGATGTACATAGAGAAAGTACTAAAGAGGTTTAGTATGGAAAACTCTAAGAGGGGATTAATACCCTTCAGACATGGTATTCATCTTTCCAAGAAGATGTGCCCCAGCACACCTGAGGAAATAGAACGCATGAGCAAGATCCCTTATGCTTCTGCAATAGGGAGCCTCATGTATGCCATGCTATGTACACGACCTGATATAGCCCATGCTGTGAGTGTCACAAGCAGATATCAGTCAAATCCAGGTGAAGAACACTGGACTTCTGTGAAATGTATCCTTAAGTACTTGAGAAGAACTAAGGATATGATGTTGGTCTTTGGTAATGGAGAACTCCAAGTTCCAGGGATACACAGACTCGGACTTCATGTCCGATATAGATGATCGAAAGTCGACATCTGGAAGTCTGTTTGTGTGCAATGGTGGAGCTGTCAGCTGGAAGAGTTCCAAGCAAACTGTGATAGCAGATTCCACCATGGAAGCAGAATATATAGCTGCATCAGAGGCTGCAAAGGAAGCATTCTGGTACAAGAAGTTTGCTGCAGAAATTGGAGTAATGCCATCAGATGCCATTCCTCTTTACTGCGACAACAATGGCGCCATAGCCCTTGCTAAGGAGCCGAGGTCTCACCAGAAGTCCAAGCACATTGAGCGGCGATATCATCCTCATCCGCGATTACCTTGAGAAAGGTTACGTTGAGGTCAAGAGAGTCAACTCCGCAGATAATGTGGCAGACCCACTTACAAAGCCGTTGGGCCAGCAGAAGATCGAAGCCCACCTTGAGAAGATGGGACTTAGACTTGTAGCCAATTGGCTTTAGGACAAGTGGGAGATTGTTAGATATATGTGCCCTAGAAGCCAGAATTGGCTGACACTTGTAATACACTTCTAGGGGCAAAATTATAATTTTGACTATAATTAATAAAATGGGTTATTTTCTATCACATATGTGTATTTAGTGTCTGTGATACATCCTTTGAGTTAATGGTAATGATAATTCATATTTTCAAGAGTTGAAAATTTAAGACATGAATAATCATTATTAACTCATAAAATGCTCCCGACCATAGGATCATCACGAGGATGGTGATTGATCCGGAAGGTTGGTGTACAATCGCTTCTCTTTAGTAGATGAGTCTTGAGTCTACGGTGTGGAGACACCGGAGCGAGAGTACAGGTACTCGTTAGAGAACGAGGGCACTGAGCGTGACCACCTCGAGTAGTCATTAGGGAGTCTACCTTCTCGTCAATGACTGACTCGATGCTGCAGTAGTGTGTCTGGTTCTTTGACCTGAGATGCATCGGCAGTTCACCTTGAGGGTGTTATAGTTTGACTACACCATTACTCGGTCTCCTAGCCATATGGAACCCTGAGGTGTATGTTGGCTATAGCATGTTCATTGTAGGAACTGGATTGCATCAAGATGGAATCTATCTACCTCGGTGGTAGAGGAGCAGCCCTATGATGAATCATGAGAATCAAGTCCAGAAGCCCATGGCCATGGCAGAGTGAAATAATAGAAAGAGTTTCTATTTAGATTTTCACATTGGACTCGAATCGAATGATTACATCATATGACAGAGACTAGGGTTTGACGAGTTCACCTTAACCCTAATCTGATCGGGGCTCAAGATAGAAGAACTTAATCACACAGGTAGCTGCACCAAGAGGTTCGCATTCAGCTCTGATGGGTTGCCACCATATACTGCTAGGTGTCACTGGTGGATTTTGGGAGCAATTAGAATGATTTAGATGATCGATCATTCTAGCTGTTCGAATCAGAAGAGTTCTGATCCATCGAAAGGAGTTTCGATGATGTCGATGATAGAGATCATGACATATCCCATTACCATACAGAACTGAACCTAACTGGGTCACACAAACAAGGGTTTGAATCTGGTGATCATCAATTGAACTGATCTAGTTCAATTGATCTGAATGAGATTCAATTAGGTTCAAGAAAATCGTGCTAGCACTCGATTGAACCTAACGTTCTTCTTTTACTATCATAAATAAGTTGTCCTGTCTGAGCCAAAGGAGTTTGTGCTCAATCAGAGGCCTTCATATGGTCTGACTGGAGGTTGTCCAAGTCAGAAAAGGTTGTCTTATTTGTAAGACATTACCTGCCATTTTTGGTCACCTGCCATTTCTTGTTCTTTGACTTTGGTCAAAAGTCTACCTTTGACTGGTCAAACGTTGACCATTGACACTTTGACTTTTGACCACATGTCATGCACCTATTGGAGAGCTGGTGGGGGCCTGTCCCCCTGCCAGAACCTGGCAAGGAGAAGGGCGCACGCCACCCTAGGGTGGCGTGTGCCCAAGTTGGAGGCGCCTAGGAGTCCTTGTTGGACAAGGACTCCATCTCCCTTTTTGGATTCCAATTAGAGTTCTTCTAAGAACCAACTTTGACTGGTCTTAGGCACCCTCTAAGGAGGAATCCAGGGGACTCTATTCCCACCAATCAGATTTAGATCTGATTTCACAAAGGGTTGTGATTGGTTGGGAAGGAAGAGGAGTTGGATCACAAGAGTCTATAAATAAGACCCTGCGCCCAACCCTAATTCCAATGCTATTAGACATGCCCCAAGGCTGCCTCTCCCCTCCTTCTCCATGCCATAGTCTCTTCTCCCCTTGCTCTCCACGTCCAAAAGGTGTTTTGGACTTTGGTTGGTGCGATTCAGATCAAGGAAAGGCGATCAAAAGCAAGAAGGCTGCGCTGCTGCAAAAGGACGACTGCAGATCTTCAAAAGAGTTTTGAAGATCCTCCAGATCAGATCCAGATCTGATTTTTGGAGGTGTGATAGAGAAGAAGAGGATCTCCAGATCCAACCCAAGTGGATACCGGTAGAGGCCAGGCGCTTGCGTGGCTAAGATCCAGAACCTTCCGCTGCAATCAGGATCATCTACAGGGTAATAGGATTACCCAAATCAGGTAAATTAAATTTGATTTAATTTATCTTGTTTTATTTTATTTATTAAAATAATAAGAATCAGATCTGAAACATATCAAGATCTGATTGAGATCAAGAGAAAATTTTTGAAATATATCTCTTGATCTAATCAGATCTGAACGAACCTGGACCGAAAAATCAGGATTTCTCTTCACTAAACTCATGTCAAATTTTCTCTCCAATTGTGAAGCCACCTCTCTTGAGCTCTACCTATATTCAAAGTCCATCTGATGTCGCAGAAGCCAACTCTATCATCGAGTCCCTCGAGGCCAACCACTCAACACTGCACTGCTGAGCCTACTACTGCACCTCGAATACCATCGATGCCCCTTCGAACCCTCCGCACTCTATGGACTCCTTCGAAGTCATCTCGAATACCTCCGCAATCCGTGGGCACCTCCAAAACTCAAGAGCTCATCCAACTCTTCTAAATCCAGCGATTGAACCAAAAAAAATTCCATCCTAGCTTTTCTCTTCTGCCCCTACATTAGCCATCGCTTCAGTTGGGCTCGGAGAACCATCCTCCACCTAAATCATGACTCTTTCTGATGCTTCTGCAGAACAAACCTGATCCATGATACTCCCGACTGCTAGATACCTCTGGCGCTCCCTAAGACCCTTGGCTCTCCTTGAGACCTGCACCTAGTCTTCCTTAAATATCATTAATATTTTTTGCTGAGATACACTCCTCAATTGTTGCACCACCGAGCCTCTCTCAGCTCCGTGCCTCTAGAAAAGTGCTACTGCAGCACTCCAGCGCTTCCTGACTCATCTCTATATCGATCTACAGCCATCTAGCCCTGACCTACTGGACCTTCATGGATCATCCATCTTCATCACTCCCAAGGCTCCATAAATCCATGCTCTGATCGAACTGCTGAATACATCTCCGACTAATTTCCTACCTTCCTGACACCGAAGGACGTATAGTCGCTTTTTCAGCCTTTCTTCGACCATTATTTCTTGGAAAATCTCTCTTCAACAGTCCTATACTGCCCATCTTCCTAGAGAACCATGATGCTCTCTGTTGAGATACCTTCCTCCACTATTGCATCGCCGAGCCTCTCTCAGTCCTACATCTTCAAGAAAGTGCTACTGCAGCACTCCAGCGCTCCCTGCCTGTCACATAATCATCATACACCCCAACCTTTCCACCAAGATCGATCAGTAAATCATGCACCAAATCCTTCCATCTCGAGAAAATCTCTTTCCATCAAACCTCTCAACCTCCACCTTCAATCTGCTGCTCCTGGTTGATCAAACCACAGCAACAACAAGGTAGATTTGAGACATACCATGAAATTCTTATGTAGATTTTTGATTTCATCTTGTATGACTTCTCCTTTCCTTCCATGCACCATCAGGCTCTGAAATCTGGCTCTGATACCATATTATTATCCACAACATCTCAGGCATCACCTAGCTCTGATACCAAATTATAGACCCATGATATCGCTCGAATGCCAATCATCCTTGACATTACAAACATCGATACTATGTTACGAAAGCCCCTGATCTTTAGCACAGATCTGAAGAAATCTGTGACGTTCTCTATGGGCAGCAAATCATAGATCCAACACCTAGATCTATGCTGGGGCACCTCCTTTCTTGGGCTTGAGGGAGGCGCCCCCTCTCTCTAGGGCTTCTTCAAGAACCTAGGGTAATTACACTAGAGAGAAGAGAAGAAGAGAGAATTGAGAGAGAAAAGGTCTGTATTCTACAGCATAATGAAACTCTAATACAACCTATGTATTTATAAATAGCCATTAGGCCTGACCAAAAAATTTTTTGACTAATCCAATATATGAAAGCACTCACCAAGCCCATGTACACCCTTGTCTCTCATGCTCTCATTTTCTGGATCTAGACCCAATCCATACATAAATTAGCCCCCTTAAGACCTCTCAAATCAGGCCTTAAGACCCCTAGGATCAATCAAACCCTAGTCCAAAATAGACCCTCATGTAACTCTGCCAGCGCACTGAGCTGGCTCAGTCTCAGCACTGAGCCGACTAAGTTCCATTGGGTCAGCTCAGTCTAAAACTAAGTCGGCCTAGTTCTGTATCGTGCCTGCAGTTTCAAATGCACAGCTCTCTATTTTGCCTGTGTACTGAGACTTAGCCAATCTAGTTTTAGACTGAACCGACTAACCTGCAGAAAATCTTCTTTCTATAGTCTTAATTTCTTAGCTTTGGTACCTTGCTTCATCTTGAATTTCAGATCTTCGAAGCATCAACCAAGCCCCTGAAATCTCCGGAGCCAACATCCTAACTCCTCCCATGGCCTTTCAAGGCTTGGGAGCATCATAAATCCTCACAAATATGATCTGGATGGAGTCTTAGAATGTTTCTCAATCTTCAGACCATGACAACAACCCTCCATGGCTGCTGGATCCTATGGTCCACGCGCAACTCCCATAGATCCCTTGGATTAATCATAATCCAAGTCTAAACAAAAAATTTCATCCTATTCTATTCATCTTCGTTGAGCCGGCTCTATCAAAGATCGAGCTAGCTCGACTGCATCTTGTCCGAACTCCTATTTTTTATCTACCTGAGATGGCTGGCTCAACTGTGGTTCGAGCTGACTCGACCCCATATCCGAGCCAGCTCGACTGCTTGCTGATACTGATTCTTCTTTGCTATAGATCAAATTCAAGGCATCAAATTCTAACATGTATTAATGTATGTGGACCAATGAGCATAGGTGCTAGAGGTGGATATTTCTACTTTATCACTTTCATAGATGATCTATCCAGATATACATATGTCTATCTGATGAAATACAAGTCGGATTCATTTAAAATGTTCAAACAATTTTGAAGTGAAATAGAAAAATAAACTAAGAAGAGTATTAAAATTCTTTAGTCTGATCAAGAAAGAAAATATCTTTCTGATGAGTTTTTCACATATCTAGGAGAGAATGAAATTTTTTTTTAATAGATTCCTACAGGAACACCACAATATAATGGTATATTTGAAAGGAGGAGTCGGACTCTATTAGACATGGTCCGATCCATGATGGATTTTGCCAGCTTACTAATATCCTTCTGGAGATATACGTCCGAATCAGCTTGCCATCTATTAAATAGGATTTCAAGTAAGTCTGTAAGTAAAACTCCATATGAGATATGGACAAGCCATAGGCCAGTACTTTCATACCTTAGGGTCTGGGGGTGCACGGCTTATATGAAATAATTAATCACAGATAAACTAGACCTAGGTCTAACAAGTGCATATTCATAAGATACCCAAAAGAGACCAAAAGATATATTTTCTACTATGCTGATGAACAAAAGGTGTTCATCAGCCTTAAGGCAATCTTTTTAGAAAAGGAGTTTCTTGGTGAAGAAACCGTTGCCTCTAAGATTGAACTTGATAAAGTTTAATAGGTAGAAAGATCGACACCTATGGCTGAACCTGAATTGGATTTGATTAGATCAAATTTAGAGCCCAATGTACCTGCATCATTAAGATGATCCGGTAGAGTACCACATCAGTCGGACAAATACTACGATTTTTTGGTCTGGGATGGTGATCCCATCGAACTCGATAAGAACAATGAGGATCCAATCACCTATATGGATGCAATGCGAAGTCTAATTTCGAAAAATAGCTCAAGACCATGAAGTCCAAGATGAAGTCCATGAAAGTCAATGATGTGTGGACATTAGTAGACCCATCCGAAGGGATTAAACTCATTGGATATAAATGGATCTTCAAAAGGAAGAGGGGAGCAGATAAAAAGATGGAGACCTATAAAGCCCGTCTGGTTGTCAAGGGATATTGTCAACATTATGGTATTGACTATGATGAAATGTTCTCTCCTATATCAATGCTCAAATCCATTCGGATAATGCTTGCTATAGCTATCCATCTGGATTATAAGATCTGGCAGATGGATGTGAAGACAACTTTCCTAAATGGAGAGTTGACTGAAGAGATATATATGATACAACCTAAAGGATTTACATCCACAGATGAGTTCAAGGTGTACAAGCTTCAGAGATCCATTTATGGATTGAAGCAAGCATCTTGAAATTGAAACATGAATTTTGATAAGATGATCAAAATGCATGACTTCGTTAAGAACGAAGAAGAGCCCTACATTTATCAATGGATAAATGGTTCAGCAATGGTATTTCTTATCTTATTCGTGGATGATATTCTCTTAATCGAAAATGACATCCCCATACTACAAGGAATAAAAATTTAGTTGTCATTGCAGTTCTCCACGAAGGACTTAGATGAAGCATCCTACATCATAAGAACAAAGATCTATAAAGATAGATCTAAAAGGATGCTTGGGTTATCCCAGTCCACGTACATAGATACTATGCTGAAGAGATTCAGCATGGAGAATTCTAAAAAGAGCTATCTTTCGATAGACCATGAAAATTTTCTTCTAAGAGGGATTGTCCAACAACTCTTAAAGAGGGAGAGTGTATGAGTAGAGTCTCATATGCTTCGGTAGTGAGATCTATCATATACACCATGACATGTACGAGACCAGATGTTGCATACTCACTAGAAGTAGTGAGTAGATACCAATCTAATCCTAGAGAGAACTATTAGAAAGTGGTGAAAGCCATCCTTAAGTATTTGAGAAATATTAAGGATCAATATTTGATTTATAGCAAGTCGATTTTAAACTTATGAGATTTACTGACTTTAGCTTTCAATCTGACCATGATGATAACAGAAGCATGTCAGGTTATATCTTTACCCTAAATGATGGAGCCATCTACTGAAAGAGTTTTAAGTAGCATATTATGGTAGACTCTGTTTGTGAGACAGAGTATATCACAACATCAGATACTGCGAAGAAAGCTATGTGGCTGAGAAAATTTATCACCAAGCTTGGACTAGCATCCTTCCTTGATGGTCCAGTCCTGCTCTACTATGATAGCACTGGTGCCATTGCTCAGGCAAAAGAATCGAAGGCACACCAGTGGATGAAGCACATACTATGTCGCTTTCACCTAGTCTGAAAGATCATGAATTGAGATAACATTGATCTTTAGAAGATCGACGAAAAGAAGAACCTGGCCAACCCCTTCACTAAAGTCCTAGCGATAAAAGAGTTTGACAACCATAAGTCAAAGATGGGTATTAGGTACTGTGCTGACTAGTTTTAGGATAAGTGAAAGTTATTGAAAAATGTATCCCCAAGCCAATTATCAGTCTGTTGACGGTTGAGCTATATTATAATTATAATTGATTTATTAATGAATAAAATAAATATTTTGATATCTTTCATCACAAAGTCTATATTTTCTAATGAACTCTATTATTATGATGAAATTCTTAAGACTATTTAGTTTCGATAAAGAGAGAATTTATCGATTAGTCCTTAAATTGTTTACAACCAAATGATAGGTTATTAATAAGGATAATAACATCTATCAAGTATAGATCATTGTATGTCATATAGGTTGGTTGTTCTCTTAACCAAGGAGTGTGGAAATACTAGTATGGCATATAGATGAGATGTAAGGGTACATCATCGCTGAACGTGACCAACTTCAGAGCATTTTGCTATCAAGAATTGCTCTGATGGGATATAGGTATAAGTATCCACTAGACCTGAAATCACCTCAGTGGCTTGCAAGCAACTCACTGTACTTTGGTACCAGACTAATTAAATTTTTAATTCCATAATGGAAGGCTTCTAGGCACAGTCAAGTACTTACAAAGTCGGTGTATGATCAAGATGGAATTGACCACTCCAAGAGTTGGAGAAGAATATATCACTGTATTTCAATATAGCAAAACCTTGGCCAGGATAATCTATGAGATGGATTTGATATTTTAAAATATAATGTGGATAGCCTAATCAGGATTGATAGTTAAACTCTAAGGTGTCCTACGAGCATTTTGGTTAAGGGGATGATTATATGAAAGCTATATCCACATAGATTCTAAGAATGTTGTTCTACACATTCGACCTATCCGACCGTCGAGTACCATTGCTAAATGGTCATTTTGATTGGTATAAAAATTTATTTCTATGCTACCAACTTAAGTTTGACCTATGGGGTCATACATATAAGAGTTCTCGATCTGATCGAATGGTTGATCGATGATTAAGAATTATTTTAGGATTAAACGATCAATACGATTGATGTTTAACTTAGTGCAAGTATTGCAAAATAATCGATTAGCAATTAAATTACTAATTGGCTTAATTTGATTAAATCAGAGGGCTAAAATTAAGTCTAATTAAATATAATTTAATTAAATTTGGTTTGAACTTGATTGGATCAAGTTCAATTAGTTTATTGGATAAGCTAATTGCAAGGAAGAACAAGTCCTAATTCAATTAGGACTTGCGTCAACCAAATCTCCAATTTGATTAGAAATCAAATCAGATTTAAATTTGATTTAATTAGATTCTTAATTGGATTAAGACTTATTCTAATTGAGTTTAATTATTTTTGGTTTAATTTGATTTGAAAAATCATATTTGACCAAGTTAAATTTGGAATCCTAGTAAGACTAGGATTCCTCTCATTGCACCACCTATATCCCACGCCCACCCCATGCCCCTTCTCTTGGTTTTGTGCATGGAGTCCCCTCTCCCCAAGCCTTCTCATGCACGCCCCTCTCTCCCTCTCTTTCCTATATGGAATTTATTTGTGGACCAAGTCGATGAAAGGTAAGTTATTTTGGGTTTGAATTCTATATGATAAAATACTAACAAACCCAAACTTCTTCCCTTTTGTGCCGCCCACATCCTAATATTTTCTCTAGAATTTTTGGTGGAATAGAGGAGGTTTTGTGCCCCATTCACAGCTGGTCCACACCTAAAAGATTGGAGGGGGCGCCCAAGTGTTGGGCGACCCATATGTTGCCTTAATAAGATACTAAGTATTTAACCTAGACAAGGACTTCTTCATATCCTCTATTTAAAGAGAATTTTGGCCTGATTTATTTAGTAATTCCAAACATTAGAGAGTGGATTTTGGGCATGGAGAACTTGGGAGAAAAATCCTTTGGGTGTGGAAATTGTAAAGACATCAATCAAGGTGTCTAGGTGAGAGAGCAAAGAAGAAGAAGAGGGTCTTCTTCTAGGATTGTTTTCTTCTCCCCTTTTCCTCCTTCTTAGAGATTTTTTTTTTAAGAGGTGTCTTGGGTTGAAAATCTCTTTCCTTCCTTCTAAAAAATTTAAGGGTCCAAATCTTAAAGAAGAAATATTTGGATCGATCATTGAAAAAAGATCAGTACAGTACTAGCATACTATGCTGATTTTTAGGCATCGAACTTCTGACCAATGTTCATGAGCTTATGTGAATAATCTTTAGAGGTCGAATGCATATGTAGCATAGAGCAATATCCTCAAGCTCAGATCAGTGAGTTAGAAAGTCTAACTTGCAAAGATAATAAAGATCCGATCTCCTATTACATACCTGTATTAGATCTAGTGTAAATTTATGTTGATATGATCAACATATTCTCTTCTCATAGTTTTCTTTAATTTTTGATTTAATAACATATTTTAATCATATAATAGGATCCTAGATCTAGGGTCTTTTCTAGTATTTTATGAATTAATTTGATTAATTTCTATCTTTCACTGCTTAGATCTGAAAAAATTTTAAGATCTAATCCTAAAACTCTAGATCTGGTTCATTTATAACTTAAAATAATTTACTGCTCTAAAAGTAGATTTGATTTCTTGCTTTATTTGTAGTTTATCTAGTTATCTTTTAATCTTAGAATAATTTACTTCTTATTTAGTTAGATTTTTTAAATCTCCTCAAATCTAATTAACTAATTTAAAATTTACCCTTTTATTCCTTCTTGCTTAAAAATAATATAACATAAAAGGAAAAACAAAGATACCACATAATACTTAACTAAAATAGAGAAACTAATTAAATCTTAAAAGCTTCTTACTTGTATTGGACATCCTTTCTTTTTGTATTGCATATTTTCATAAAACATCTTAAGGGCATAACCCATAAATCCCATAAGATGGGAATTTCATCATCCTTCCTTGGCCCACAAACCACCATCCTACATTTGTATTGATCAAAGCCACTAAATTAAAATTAACTAAATATTAACCCCTAAGGAATTCGAGCTCAATAGGACAAGTAACCTCAAAAGTTGAACTAGATCGAGCCTTGATCAATTGGTGTCTAGAAAAGTGATTCAAGGACTACGTTTCGAAGGTGGTTATTTAATTAGTTCTATTCGCTTACCTGACCAACTTAGTTGGTGTCTAAGAAAAGTAACGGAGGGACTCCCACCAACCTTACACTTACCTAGCTAGTTGGTTGGTTAGGTTCGTAGTTAGAGTGCTTGAAGGCTAGCTTGGAACAGTTAGAAGCTGTCTAGACTAGGATAACCTTTAGCTAGGATTGATAACATAACTTGATTGCTAACTCATAAACATTAAATATAATAAAACTTTTCTCATCTATTTTTTAGATTTAGGACTCTCTAAGTTCTCATTTTTAGAATTTCTTTCATCCTTTTTTTATCAAAAAAAATATAAAAGCTAAAATTTTCTATGTTTGCTCTAAAGTATAATTATAGGGTTTTGGATACCATTCATTACGACCCAAGATTCAACTTCTAGACTATGAAGTTGAACGAACCCTTAGAGCCAATAGATCAAGAATCATAAATGTACATAGCGAGACTGACCCACCATACCAATTGAGGGACTTTACTCCTTCATCATATACCTACTTTCCATGTATCCAAGTACCTCCTATAGAAGCAACTCAATATAAGATTAAGTCTAGCGTCATTTAAATGTTACTATCTTTCTGTAGACTTAGTAATGAGAACCTATATAAATATCTAGACGAATTTTTTGAGATATGTTCTACCGTCAAAATTCAAAATCTCTCTGATGAGGCCCTTAGGTTGAAATTATTTTTCTTTTCACTTAAAGACAAGGCCAAATACCGGTTACATTCATTAGATTCCTTGACCATTTCAATCTAGGACCAATTACAAGAAGAATTTCTTAAGAATATTTTTCAATTAGAAAAACAAACTAAATAATTAGAAAAGCCATAACTAATTTTTTCAATTAGAGCAAGAAATATTCCACGAAACTTGGAAAAGGCTCAAAGATCTCATCCATAAGTGTCCACACCATGCCATACCCAAATGGCAACTGGTCTAGTGCTTTTACGATGAATTGTCAGAAAAGCATAGATAAATGGTTTGATCCTTCTTGTGGTGGGATATTCATGCTCAAAAATGAGCATGAGGCTTAGTAGTTATTCAAGATTCTAAGCGAAAATTTCTTACATTAGATGTCTGCCATGTCTAGAAAAGCTCTCAGGTTAGGATCCAAAAGAAGTGGAATATATGAGATAAGCCACTCCATAGACATCCATGGCAAGGTGGATGCACTATCCCAGAAACTTAACCAACTACTGCAAGTCGGTCACACCTCTTCCCCATCTGCATAGTCATAAGATGCTAGTATAATCTACTTGAGTCCTACTCATGCTATTGGTGATTGCCCAGCAGCCCATCAGTTTTCTAAGCTTATGCAAGAGCAAGCCCACCAAGCCCAAACTCATACTATTCCTAGACTAGGAAATGACTCATACTCCAACATGTTTAATCTAGGCTGAAGGAATCACCCAAACTTCTTTTGGAAACCATAACCTATGGTCAACCAGGCTCCCCATAGACCTAATTACCAGGGGATGTAGTTCAAGAACATGTCATACCTCAGTATCAGGATGCATCTTAACCTTCTCCTAGCAGCTATAGTTCTAGAGGAGAAGGTTCTACAAGCTTTAGCAAGAATAGAAATCCACTCATAGACTCTTCAATCTCACACGCAATCGATAGCCAAGCTAGAGATCCAAATAGGTCAATTAGCTACTACCTTCAGTAAGAGGGAGGAGGAAAAATTGTCCAATCAATCCGAGATTAATCCTAGAGGTCAATATAAGGTTGAGAATTTTAATACCTATGAAACTTTTTCTGAACAAGCCAAATCTATTATGATCCTCAGGAATGGTAAGATCATAGAATAATCTGATAAAATTGAAAAGATCAAAATCAATGAAAAGTTGACTAAGTCTGAACCAACCAAAGAGAAGGAGGACCTTAGGGCAAGGGATGAACCAATATCTTTAGCATCACCTCAATTATCCAAAGCTCCATTCTCGAGTGCATTAGAATACCCTATGCCATTTAATAAGAAGGACAAATTAGATGACATATTAGAACTATTTAAACAAGTTCAAATCAATCTCCCCCTTCTTGATGCAATAAAATAGGTTTCGGTCTATGCTAAGTTCTTGAAAGATTTGTGCACACAAAAATAAAAATCTAAAACACAAATCTTGAAAAAAATTTATCTTACTGAACAGGCCGATTTAATCTTCTAACATGCTACCCCTCCTAAACTTAAGGATCCAGGTGCTCCTATCATCTCTTGTGTCATAAGAAATCTACACATTAAGAAAGCTTTGTTAGATCTAGGGACCAGTTTGAATATTCTACCTAGTTCAGTATATGACCTCTTTGGATTTTGTGAGTTAAAACCCACTTCGATAACCTTGCAATTAGCTAATAGATCCATTAAGACACCATGTGGGATAATCGAAGATGTTTTAGTCAAGATTGAAGAATTTTACTTTCTAATTGACTTTCTAGTTTTAGAGATGGAGCATTCCGACAATCCAAGATAGATTCTTATAATTTTAGGACTTTCTTTCCTAGCTATAACCAATGCATGTATTAATTGTAGGACAGGAGTCATGGATGTCTTATTTGGAAATAGAAAGCTGAGGTTCAATGTATTTCAAGCTCCTCATGGATTACAAACCACTACTTATTTCGAAGTAAACATAGTAGAAGAGATAATAGAGGAAACTACCCCTAAAAGTATTTCTTAGGACCTAGTGCATATGCATTGAGATCCTTCTGGAGTGAACGATTTTGACCTAGATGGGTATATTAAAAATATGAACACATTACTAGAGTCGGCCAATTTTAGCACCGCTCCCCTATGGGCTGAGAAATATGAGCCTTTACCTACAATACTTGTTCTAATAGCTTCCCTTTTAGAATCGCCATTGGTCCTAAAACTAAAACTATCCTCGATCACACTTGAGTATGCATGTATAAGACCATATGACATGCTCCTAGCATTAGATCCAACATCTAATCCAGAAACCCAATTTAGGAGCATGTTAGAAGAATATATAGAAACAATCCTCAATAAATAAGAGACTGAAAATGGGGTTGCAAACCATCTTCCAAACATTGATAATAATGAAAGAAAGAAATTTATCAATAATAAGATTGTGAACTATTAATTTTTAGAAACTGGCAACCAAGTAATGAAATTTATCAATAATAGAGTTACAAGTTATCTTTTAGAATTTAGGGATGAAAGACCACTGGATTTTTTCAATCCAATGTTTGATCCTAGATAGGTGAAAGAGTCACTTGGTTTGGCTGAAAATCTTAAACTTAACATTTGTTGGAAGACAACCTAGCATTTTATTTTATCCAATTTTTATTTTGTAGAAATTTAATAAGAATGACTAGTCAAGTTGGGGGGAGCACATGATTAACATCCTACATAAACCCGATGGAGTATAATGAAGAACCTACAGATAATAACAAATCATGTGGTATCCCTTCTTGATAGATATTTATTCTTGTTTTTCTCTTCTACCATTGGGGACAATGAAAATTAAGTTGGGAGGGGAGAATAACCAACTTAAATTTAAGTGAGTCCTCAAGTATGATCAGAAATAATTAGTTTTAAGTACCCAAATTTTGTCTAGAATTGAAGTTAATGAGGTATCCTAATCAATGAGTGATTAATGATCTAGATAATTTTAGGGATACTGAGGAATAAATTATTAAGAAAATCTAATGAATAGTAGAGTATAGACCAAACCAAATTTTAGAGTGATTTTAAAACTCTCTTTCTACTGATCTCAATGAAGAATCTACTTCATGAAGGTTTGGATGAAAAGATTGAAGTGTGCAAAAAGTTACTCTTAGTATGTATTTAAAAGAAAAAAAGATTTAACATTATCTCACTGAGTAACCGGTCTCCTTCGCCTAAATAAGCATTGTGGTTTACATTAAAAGATGGAAATATAAGAAATCGATTATAAGAATCATATTTTCTTGGACTTAAGTCAATAAACCCGAGAAGTGTTTTACACCTAATGCCCTAAAGATAATTGATTTAAGAGTCATTGGCTGAAAGCTTGCTACAAGGATTAGCAAGAAAGTACAAAAAAAAATAGTAGGTAATAAGGGGGACTAAATTGCAAAAAAATAATAAATCTAGCTCACATCAAGTTAGAGGACTTAAAGAGTAAAGTGGAGAATTGGTGAAAGAAGATTCTAAAATTTCTATGGCTAACACTTAACTACTAACTGGATCAAATTAATAATCCAACGACGTACCTTTTTAATGGTTTGGCTGAGTATCAGCTGCTTTTAGGAATGCCTAACCTAACTTTTAATTCAAGACTAAGTCAGGCACTCACTCTGATTTTTTTTTATTTTACTCGAGGATAAGCAAAACCTAAGTTGGGGGGTATGATCAATACTTAAATTAATATATTAAATACACTCAAAACATCATTAATTAACATGTACTTTATAGTTTGAATTTGATACTTCCTAATCTATTTTGTAGGTTAATAGAAGATTGGGTTCAATTAGGCTCAATTGGATCTAATCTGACTTGAACCCAAGTGCATCCAAGAGTCATAGGGGAGATCCAAGGGTTCACATCAAATGGTTACAACCAAGGATGAAGATCTAGGCATCTAAAGATGAAGATCTATGGCAAGAATAATCAATGGCTAAAATAATCATAAGAAGATCTAAAGGCCTACGGTCCTTGGAATATTCTCACGCAGATTCAAGACGAAATCAAGGGCCATTAACCACCAAAGCAAGCATCCAAAGGCTCTTATTGATGGTGTTAAGAATAGAGAATAAATGAAAGAAAATCATAAAGATACCAAGGTATGAACACAACTTAAAGATTAAAGATCAAGATTAAAAGATCAACCTTCACATGAATTTTGGTGTGAATGCAACTAATTAATGAATGGAGGAGAACTAATCAAGCCCTAGATCCAAGAGCTAATATTGGAGGCACCACCTATAAAGATTTTATAAAAATTTGAAGGAGAAATTTGAGAAGAATTCGTATTGGAACAAAGATAGAAATTTGTCATCAAAACAAATATGGTAAAATATTAGAGGAATCAATGGCCATGATTCTTAATCTTAAATCCTATAGCCCTTATTCCATGTGCCCTTCACCCTCAAAACCTTAGTCTCAACTCTATAAAAACCCCCTTTGGCCAACCAAACGAAAAAAAAAATAAACCTTCTCCATGTCCAAAATCCCCATACCCTTGGGTTCCATGCCAAAGCCCTTTTTCACGCCAACTCTATCTTTCTAGATTTTTAGTCAGCCATAGATCTAACCTTTTTTCTTGAAACTCTACCATCCAAAACCTCCATCAGTCCCCTACAAATTATTAAAATCTTATATCCAAAAGCCTCCAAAAAGTTCTCCAAACATTTCTCCCTTTTCAGCCCTATAGACTATAGCTTAAAAATTTCAGCAACCCTCTTCCACCTTCCAACTTCTTCCAAACCCACTTCTCTCAGCCTATTCTCCACCAAATCTCCTCTTACGGCTGAAGGTCTTCTCTAAGTTCAAGAAAAGAAATCTCCAAAGTTAGGATGAAGATCGTGTTGAAGAATTTCCTGAAGGTCAGCTAGACGTCTCATTCTAAGGATCTACTATAACTTTATTTTGACACTTTGAACTTATTGATATATCTTTTTTATTTTTTTCTTTTATTATGCAATAAAGATCTAAATTTTTTTATTTATATCTATGCATCTTTATTTTTTTTTTATCTATGTTTTCAATCTAAAATAGTCTATACTCTTGGGATGATCCGTAATCTATGGGTACAGGTCATACTCTTGGGATAGATTATATTTAGGTAAAACTTTTTCTCTCATATCTAATTCAATTTAGACTAGCCTATCGTTTTAAGAGATGGGCCATGATCTACGAGTATGGATTGTGCTCCATAAGATAGGCTATATCTTTATTATTTAGATACCTAAGCAAAGATAGATAAAAGAAGGGTACAAACTATCTGGCAAAAAATAATAAGATTCTAAGAGATCCATCTCTATATCCACAAATAACTTTTAATTACTTTTATTTATTTACTTGCTTTCCAGTAATCTAAATATTTCTTACATATTCTTTATTTTGCTCTTAATTTAAGAACTAAAATAATTCAAATATAGCTATGCGATCCCAGTGGAAACAATCTCGACTCATTCTAACTATAGTAGTGAGTAGAGTTTATTTTTGACCATCTACGATAGTGATCACCTGAAAACATAAGGACCTACATTCATAGACATACCTCATTACGATATGCCCTATCCATAATATCAACCTTCTCCAACTAATATGATCCAACTTTTGAAGAGAGATTTTAGCAAATAATAGACAGGATAGAACTTAGCCATCAGACCTTTCACTCCTGTGTGCAATCCTTAAAAGAACTAGAGAAGCTAGTGCTCGCACTCAATAGGGAGGAGGAAAGAGAGTTGCTTAGTCAACCCAAGAGTGACTCTAAGGGACTATACCTAGCTAGAAATTTTAATGTTCTTATAATTTTTTTCTAAAAAATCAATTATGACTCTCAAAAATAAAATAGTCATAGAATAATCTTGAACGACCAAAGAGACCAACATAAATAATTGGACTAAGGCAAAAATATAAAGAAAAGAATCAAAATATTGGGACAAATCAATTCTATCATCCTACTTACCTATGGTCTCATTCCCAGGTACCTTAGAATCATCCATTCCTTTTAATGAAAAAGAAGGACAAACTGATGAAATAATGGAATTAATAGAGACTTTCCAAGAACCACAAATGAATAATATACTAGAGGAAGCTACACCCACAATTCTTTCTCAGGATTCGCTAAATCCCTATCTGGCTCATTTTGGAGTGGATGATTTTGATGAAGATGGGTATATCATAGAAGTAAATGATCAAGTAGATACATTCTATCCCAAAACCATCTCATTTTAGATCGAAAAATATGAGCCACCACCTAGCCCCCTAATAGCTCCTTTGTTAGAACCACCAATTGTTCTAAAATTAAAGCCACTTTCTAATACACCCACTGATATTCTATCCGTCATCCCTAATCAAGAAGCCTAACTTGTAGGTATTCTAAAAGTATATAAAGAAGCTGTTGGATGGAATATTACTGATATGAGGGATAACAATTTTAAGATTTTTATGACTGATTTATCCGTATTTAGCACTACTTTCGAAGACTGCCTTCAAAATCTACCTACAATACTAAAATGATGTATGGAGATAATTTTAATATTAATTTAAAAAAAGTACAAGACTTTAGATCAGAAAAAGATTATGTTGAGACATATCATACCCGAGATAGAGATCGGATAGATCAGGCTATAGTTGAAGTAATTTCTAAACCACTATCTTCGATCTTGATCCAGCAAATACCATCCCTTCTTGACTTTAATATTTCTAGATTTTGGTGCAATATGCTTGTTCAGTACACACTTTTGGTTTAGACTAATCATCATACAGCATTCTATAGATATTTTACTACCATGATGTTGCCCAGCTAGACCACCCAAGAGAGGAGGGTGAATTGGGTTTTCAAAACACTTAAAACAAATATGTGTAATTAAAATGTTTGAACCCTAAGTAAAATGAATGTGAAAGCAAGAAAATAAAGAAGCAATAGGACATACACACAAATAAGAGAATTTTATAGTGGTTCAGTACACTCCAGCACCTACGTTCACTCCCCAAGCAAGACTTTTGGAAATTTTACTATAATCCCGCAAGATTACAGTTGGATAGTTTTTCTGGGCTCACTATCCCAAAATTTAGTTAGTTTTTCATTAGTTCACCAACTATAATCCTTACAACAATCAGACAAATTAATTCAAAATAACAAATGGGGAGAAAAGTCTCAAAACCCAAGTTTCAGCCCCCGCTGAAATCAAGTACATAGAAACAAATAATGAAGATTTACAATACACAAAGCTCCTTTAAATGAGATAAATCATTGTCGTTGTAGTTCATTGAATGCTTCTTGAATGCTTGAAATTAATGCGCTTCAAATCTTGAGAGAACTTGAGTGAAAAGGATTTGTTCATGAAAAACTGGGCGTTCATTATTTTTTCTCTCATTTTTCGTGTGATCCAAAAATACATCTTCAAACTTTTATATCTAGAGCATTCCCATTCATCTAGATATGATTGGATTATCAAAAAAGTAAAATTCGACTGTTGGAGAGTAGCAGGTAGCCGTTGGAACTGAAAAAATCTGATCTGGAATGCCCTTTCAAAAAGTTATCGCGGTGTCTCAAGATCTCTCAATTTATCTCAAGATGTCTCACCAAATTTCGAGGCCTCTCGATTTGATCATGAGATCTCTCACCATCAGTCATCCAAAAAATAGCTTTTTAGAAAAATTGTATCGCCTGAGATCAAGAGCTCTCGATTCTGAATGAGACGTCTCATCGAAACCATGAGACCTCTTGAGAATCCTATGGACCTCTCACTCTCAAAGTGTAGAAACTATATTTCTATCTTCTGAGACTAAGAGCTCTTGAGATTAACTTGAGACCTCTCAAATTCATGTCAGAAGCAAATTTGAGCATGCCAAACATGACGAGAGCTTTCAAAAAAATTTTGAGACCTTTCAAAAATTATTCCAAGGCTATTTTGAGAAAATTTTTGTTACCAATCAAGAAGATTTGATTTTCATTTGAATTAGACTTCGTGTCATCCTCATTTTAGTCAAAGAGCTCTCTTTTCTCTGATAATTGAATACTTGAAATAAAATATATTAGTAATCATTTGCTTTAATGTTTGGTCATCATCAAAATCACTTAGGGGGTCAACAATCTTCTCCTTTTTGATGATGACAAAATATCAAGCAATTCATGAAAAGATAGTAAGCGATACATATATCATGTATTAATGAATGAAAGAATATGACATGATCAATTTTAAAAGTGCTCAAATTCCTAATGATATACACAATGTATTAACAATGCTTTTTTGCTTTGTATGGGATATATTAATGCTCCCCTTAATGTATGCTCTTTATACATTTTTCTTCCCCTTTTTGTCAGCATCAAAATCATAATTAAGAGAATTAGACATTGTGGCAAAGAAGTCAAGAATATAATTGAAAATGTTTGATTCCATTGCATAAGACTGAAATTACAATGACAAAATTATATATTGGTTTACAAAAAAAAGTAGATCCATGCTAATATATCCAAAAGTACACTAAGCAACATAAGTGAGGTACACCAAGCGATAAAACAATGAAAAATAGAAAGAACTAGACCTATTCATCATCAAAGAGGAACTTTATGATTGGTTCAAAGAATGACCTAGGTCTAGAGGATGATAAGTGAGGTGCAGGTCGAGAAGATGGTGAGGGTCTAAGTGGATGGAGTCCGAGACCCAAGGTTGCCAATCCAATCCATAATCTGCCGTAATGAAAAGATAAGAACTTCAGCCATGGTGCATTGGATGGTGATGTTCTTCTCTAGTCTCTATGCAATTCTAGCGGTCTCAGATAATAGAAGTTCAATCTGAGTTGACGGCCCATGTTGTTCCTTCTCTAAAATTTTAAGTCTTTGAGATAATCCACTAAGTTGTTGGCTAAGCATTTCAGTCTAACCTTTCGATGATATCCTTTGTTCCTCAATGCTCACCAATAGTTGATATTTTACACTAGAGAGGATGTTAATGAACCTTTTAGACATTTTTTGAACTACTTCCTCCATTACCCTTTCAATAAAACTTTCTTGATCAAAAGCAGAGGGGGGTGCTAGAACATGACTAGGAGGCTCTTGTGGAGTATGCGGAGATGTCGGTGTGGTGAATGAAGGTCCAGGAACCAAGGGTGATGGTGGAGGAGGTGGAGATCTATGCTCCTCAGACTCATTTCTAGTAGCAACTTGTTCATCTGCCCTTATCCACCTATCATCCTTTTTCATAAATTTCATTCTGTTCAAAGTTTTTTCATTTATATAGTCGGTGTGTGCCAACTTCTTGAAGTCTTCACCTTCTAGATTATGTGAAAATTCTTGAAAATCAGAGTGAAAATCATCCCATAGGGCAGACGGGCTTTGCTTTTGTTGGATGTGTCCTTTAACTATTAAAACATTAAAGATGGAAAGTTCATGGGTGTTCTAGTTACCATGTAGAACATAACAGCCAGTTCTTTCTTTCCAACCCAGTCATGTCTTTCTATCTTTGGAAAAATTATATGACTCACAATGCAATGTAATAATCTCATTTCCACTGAGAGATGATGTGAGACTAATTGTTGATTTTTATTTACATTTTCTCTTTCCAAAATACACTTTAAAGCTTCAGTTTTATTCCTTAAATTCAGATAACAGTCTCTAGAGCTAAGTACTTCTAAGAGTTGCCCAATCTTTCTTTCGTCCAAAGAGATGTGTACTCCTTTAACAGTAGATTCTATCCTTAATGCTTGCTCAAAGCTAATGTTCTCAAAGAACTCTCTAATTAGGTCTGGATAGATATTTACCTCAAGAGTACACAGCTTCTTCCAGCCTTGCTGCCTGATCCACGACCCAATACGAAAATATTTTCTATCTAGATATCCAATGTCGACACTTCGACCCATTGGAATTGTCCTTGTAGCGACAAAGAGTCGAGCATGAGAAGAAGAGGTGGATGGAGATGCTAGGGCCATGTCCTGCTGCCGCTTTGCCCTAGCTTTAGTCAAAGGAGTGATGGACAATTTTTGGACAATGAGGCTTCTCTTCTTTAGAGCTATTGGAGTCAGATTTAGATGGAATGAGAAATGGAATAGTGTTTGAAGGAGTTTGGAGGAGTGGGTGGGAGTTTGGAAGAGTTTTGGAGGAGTGGTCTCGAAAAAATGAAAGAAACGAATGAGAGAGGGGACCTCTTGGAAGTTCGATTAAAAAGAGCCCTGCAAAACTCGAGAGCTCTCATCTCAAAGATAAAACATCTCAAAAAATCGAGAGCTCTCATTTTTAAAGTGAGAGGTCTCGAAATACAGCCAAGAGGTCTCGTGTATAAACCAAGACTTCTCAAGCGTAGGAGGAAAAAATCAAAATAAGAAGGAGAATTTCAAGCCTATTTTTCTTGATTTTTCAAGATTGAATTGGGGATGTTTAAAATGTTAAAAGGAGACCAAAAATAATCTAATAAATTCAAGATAAATATTTTTATAGATGATCATAAATACCAAGTTCATCCTGGATTTTTGAGAATCTATCTTCATTTAGAGGTTTTATAAAAATGTCAGCTAGTTGATTTTTGGTTTACATAAATTCAAGCAAAATATTATTATTTTGAACATGATCTCTTATGAAGTGATGTCTAATTTCAATATGCTTGATTCTTAAATATTGAATAGAATTTTTTGTCAAGTTTATGGTACTAGTGTTATCACACCTAATAGATATCTTGTTTTGCTTAATTCCAAAGTCTTTCAGTTGTTGCTTGATCTATAGTATTTGAGCACAGCAACTCTCCACAATGACATATTCGGCCTTGGCCATTGATAATGCTATAGAATTTTGCTTCTTGCTATACCAAGAGATCAAGTTCAATCCTAAAAATTGGCATGTGCCACTAGTATTTTTTCTATATATTCTACATCCTCCATAGCCTGCATTAGTATATCCTATCAATTCAATGGAGAATTGTTTTGAGTACCAAAGTCCTAGATTATGTGTATGGATCAAATATCTAAAAATTATCTTGACAGATAGTAAATGAGATTCTTTAGGATTAGATTGAAATCTTGCACACATGCAAATACTAAATAATATATCAAGCCTACTTGCAGTCAAATAGAGTAGGGATCCAATCATACCTCTATAGAGCTTTTCATTTATAGTCTTACCATTTTTATCTTTATCGAGTTTGCATAAGGGGCTCATTGGTGTGCTGATCTCCTTTCTATTCTCCATGCCAAACTTCCTCAGCATCTCCTTGATGTATTTTGTTTGGCTAATAAAAATATCTTTCTTTGATTGTTTGATTTAAAGCCCAAGGAAGAAGTTCAGCTCCCCCATCATGCTCATTTTAAATTCACCCTGCATTAACTTTGCAAACTCTTGACAAAGAATTTCATTAGTAGCTCTGAATATGATGTCATCCACATATATTTGAACTATAAGAAGATCGTTATTTTTCTTTTTCAAAAATAGTGTAGTATCTACACTTTCTCTAATAAAATTATTTTATAATAAAAATTTACTTAATCTCTCATACCATGCTCTAGGTGCTTGTTTAAGTCCATATAGTATTTTATTTAATTTGTACACATGGTTAAGAAATGAGTGATTTTCAAAATCGAGAGGTTGTTCTACAAAAACTTTTTCAGTGATATAACCATTCAAGAAGAAACTCTTTACATCCATTTAAAATAATTTAAAGTTTATGTAATAAGCAAAGGCAAGTAATAATCTAATAGCCTCTAATCTTGCTACATAAGCATATGTTTCATCAAAGTCAATCCCTTCTTCTTGATTATATCTTTTAGCAACTAGTCTAGCTTTATTTTTTACTACATTTTCATGTTCATCTAATTTATTCCTAAATATCCATTTTGTTTCAATTATGGGATGATCAATTGATCAGTTTACAAGAGTCCATACATTATTTCTTTCAAATTGATTTAGTTCATCTTGCATAGCTAGCATCCAACTAGAGTCTTTTTCAGCTTTTTCTATGTTCTTAGGTTCTACTTGAGAGACAAAAGTAAGATAGTCAAATGTATCTTTAAAAGAAGATCTAATTCTTATCCCTTGTGAAGGATCACCTAAAATTAATTCTCTTGGATGATTATGTGCATACCTCCACTCCTTGGGTAAATCTCCATGATCATTAGAAGTTTTATTTTCACCATCCTTATCTTGTTCAATGGTTGTTGGAGATTTATCTTTGTCATGAACATTGTTCTTCTTCAAATTTAGCTCCTTCATTCCTTGTTCAAGAATTTCTATGTCATCATTAAAAACATCTTCCTTTCTCGAAGATTGATTGTTAGCTTCATCAAAAATGACATGGATTGATTCTTCAATAACTAATGAATGTTTGTTGAAGATCCTATATGCTTTACTAGATGTAGAGTATCCAAGAAAAATATTCTTATCAGCCTTAGTATCAAATTTACTTAGGTTGTCCTTACCATTATTATGAATGAAGCATTTGCAACCAAGGATATGAAAATAATTAATATTAGATCTCTTTCCTTTCCAAAGCTCATAGGGGATTTTCTTTAAAATCGGATGAATAGAAATTCTATTAAGAATGTAATATGCTATGTTAATGACTTCAGTCCAAAAATATTTGGATAGATTCCCTTAACATAATATGGTATAGGCCATGTTAACTAAGGTTCTATTTTTTCTTTCAACTACTCTATTTTGTTGAGGAGTTCTAGGTGCAGAAAAATTATGTTCTATATCATGTTCATTATAAAATTCTTCAAAAAATTTATTTCAAATTCTGTGCTATGATCACTACGAATACAAACTATAGTTGAGTTCTTTTCATTTATTACTTTCTTGTAAAACTTTGAAAACATTGAAAAAGCTTCGTCTTTGTGCGCTAAAAACAAAATCCATATGAACCGGGAATAATCATCAACAATGACAAGACCAAATCTCTTTCCTTCTAGGCTAGTAGTCTTAGTAGGTCCAAACAAATCCATATGTATCAATTCAAGAGGCCTAGAAGTTGAAATCACATTTTTAGATTTGAAACTCTTCCTAGTTTGTTTTCCAAATTGGCAAGCATCACAAACATGATCAAATTTAAAATTCAATTTTGGTAACCCCTTAACTAAATCTTTGTTAAGTAATTTAGATATAGTATGCATGCTTGCATGACCTAATCTATGGTGCCAAAGTTAACTAGTTTTTTTTTATGTTAGCATTCATTGCAACTAGGCATTGACCACTCTTCATACCAATTTTATCAAGATTTATCATGTAGATGTTGTCACGCCTAGATCCAATGAATTTTAGATTATCATCCAAGGAATTAGATACTTTGCACAATGAAGATTCAAAAGAAACTTTAAAATCTTTATCACAAAGTTGACTAATACTAAGCAAGTTATGTTTTAAATTGTCAACTAATAATATATTATCTATAAAAATAGAAGGATAATCTAAATTTTATCAATGTTAATTATTTTTTCTTTGTCGTTATCACCAAAGGTGACTACTCCCCCTTCCTTCCTTTCTAGGATCAAGAATTATTCTTTATCACCCGACATATGCCTTAAGCAGCCACTATCCAAGTACCACTCACATTTAGATCTTTGGACTGCAAGATATTCCTGTACAGATAATCAAGAGATAGTTTTGGGTATCCAAGTTTTTTTGAATTCTTTTAGGTTAGTGGTCATGGTTCATTTTGAAACCCAAATTTTTTTAACTTATTTTCCATTGAATTTTCTTGTATTACATTCAAATGCCTTATGTCCTATTTTCTGCATCTAAAGCAAGTGATATGTGAAATACTAGTTGATGTGGGTGCAATGAAATTTTTTTTTAGAAACTTAGTTTTGTCTTTAGGTTTGTATCCTAGTCTGACTTTATCATAAACTCTTCTTTGATTGTTCAAAATTATTTATAATTTTTTTAGAACTATAAGTAAATTTATCAACTAAAGATTTTAGTTTATCCAATTCATCCTTTAGGATTTTATTTTCTTCTTTTAACTTACTGTGGTTACTAGTTACTTCTTCATTTTCTTATAAAAGTGTTTGATTCATTTTCTTAAGATTTTTATTTTTTATACTAATCTTCTTAAAATCTTTCATTAAGTCATAAAAAGCATCTTAAAGCTCATCAAAAGTAAAATCTAAGTCAAGAGAGAAGGATACCTCATTATCTTGTGCCATGAAGCACAAGTTTGCTTCATTTTGGTCTTCTTCCTCCGAGCTTGACTCATCGCTGTCACTCCAAGTTGCTAACATAGTTTTTTTCTTTATTCTTTTTGGTACCTTCTTCAACTGAGGACATTCAGTCCTAAAATATCCTGGCTTCTTGCATTCATAGCAAGTGAACTAATCATTCTTCTTTTCTTTCTCTTTCTTTCTGCTAACTTCTCCTCTAATGAAGCTCCTCTTCTTGAATCCTTGTCTTCTTCTTTCCATAAACTTCTTGAATTTTTTGATCATCAGGGTCATGTCTTTATCATTTTTCTCATTGGTGGATAAATCTTCTTCTTCAGCTACCATGGATTTCAGTGCTATTATTTTCTTTTTGTTGTTGTTCTCTTCATTATGCCGACCCATGGCAAGCTCACATGTCATTAGAGATCCGATAAGCTTCTCTAGAGGTAGAGTGTTCAGATCTTTAGCCTCCTAGATGGCTGTCACCTTGTCCCTTCATTCATGACCTCAAGTCTATCCTAAATTTTCTTTATAGAATTGTAAGTAAAAATTCAATTAAACTCATTTGCATCAAGGGAACAATAGAGTACATTCATTATCTTGGTATTTAATTGAACAAGTTTCTTATCTATTTCATCCCAATCCTTCTCTGGCTTAGGAGAGGATGTGTCATTGACAATGATTGTAGGTATGTATGGCCCGTTGACAATGACACTCCATATGTCATAGTCAAGGGCTTGAATAACAATGCGCATGCGAGCTTTCTAATGGTATAGTTGGATCCATTGAAGAGAGGTGGCCTATTTATGAATTGCCATTTGACAAGTGAACCTCCAAGTTGGGTTGACATGATCTTTATCTCTAGTTGATGAAATCAATAATTAGTAAAGAATCAAAGCTCTGATATTAATTATTGCCCAGCTAGACAATTTAAGAGGAGGGATGAATTAAATTTTCAAATAACTTAAAACAAATATGTGCAGTTAAAATATTTGAATCCTAAGTGAAATGAATGTGAAAGCAAGAAAATGAAGAAGCAATAGTGCACACACACAAACAAAAGAATTTTATAGTAGTTCGGTGCACTCCTAGTATCTACGTCTACTCTCCAAGCAAGACTCTTGAAAATTTTACTATAATATTATAAGATTACAGTCGACTAGTTTTTCTGGGCTCACTATTCTAAAATCTAGTTGATTTTCTCTTAGGTTCACCAACCACAACTCTTACAATAATCAGACAAACCAATCCAAAACAATAAATGAGAAGAAAAGCCCAAAAACTCAAGTTTCAGCTCCTGCTGAAACCAAGTACATGGAAACAAATAATGAAGATTTACAATACATAATGCTCCTTTAAATGAGTTGAATCATTGTTGTTGCAGTTCATTGAATGCTTCTTGAATGCTTGAAATTAATGTACTTCAAATCTTGAGAGAACTTGAGTGAAAAGGATTTGCTCGTGGAAAACCGACGTTCATTATTTTTTCTCTCATTTTTCTTGTATAATCCAAAAGTATATCTTCAAGCTTTTATATCTGAAGCATTCTCTCTCATCTAGATATAATTGGATTATAGAAAAATAAAATTTGATCATTGAAGAGCAGCAGGTAATCGTTGGAATCGAGAAAATCTGACCTAGAACATTCCTTCAAAAAGTTATCACCATATCTCGAGACATCTCGTCAGATTTCGAGGTCTCTTGATTCGATCAGGAGATCTCTTGCCTTCAGTTGTTCAAAAAATAGTTGTTTAGAAAAATTATGTCACCTAAGATCGAGAACTCTCGATTCTAAATGAGATATCTCATCGAAATCGTGAGACCTCTTGAGAATCCTATGAGACCTCTCACTCTTAGAGCACAGAAACTATGTTTCTATCTCCTAAGATCGAGAGCTCTCGAGATTAACTCGAGACCTCTAAAAATCATGCCAGAAGTGAATTTGGGCGTGTCAAACATTATGAGAGCTCTCGAAAAAATTTTGAGATCTCTCGAAAATTGCTCTAAGACTATTTTGAGGAAATTTATGCTACAAATCAAGAAGATTGGATTTTCATTTAAATTGGACTTCATGTCATCCTTGTTTTAATCAAAGAGCTTTCTTTTCTTTGATATTTGAATACTTGAAATAAAATATATTAGTAATCATTTGCTTTAATGTTTGTTCATCATCAAAATCACTTAGGAGGTTAACACATGATGATAAGGCCTCCTGATTGGTCCTATCCTTTAAAATCCTGAGGGACATACTAAAGTTGGTTATAAGTGAAACTTCCTCATAGAGTCTAGCTGAAAATATTAAACTTAGCACTCCTTAAAGACAAACCAAAATCTTTTATATTTCACTTTTTTTTTCTTTTTAGTTTATTTAGGTTCAACTTCAAGTTGCTCCATTAGACATTATCGACGCCAAGTTGAGGGGAGAACTACATCTACTATCTTCATGATCCAGGTTAGACCAAAAACATATTAAGCCCACGTGAACTCTTTTCTTTTTCCTTCTTTTAACCTATCACACTATTTTTTCTTCCATTGAGGATAATAAAAATTAACTTGGGAGAGGAAAGTAAATAAAATAATTAAGTCCTTGAATATGATAATAATTAGTTTTATATACCTAATTGCATCTTGATTTGAAGTTAATCAGGCATTTTAATCGATGATTGATTAATGATCTAGAGAATTTATGAAATACCAAGGATCTGATTATTAAAAAAATTCAATAAATAGTCAAGTCTGGAATAAAATAAATTTTTGAGTGATTCTAAAATCTTCTTCGAACCTATATCAATAAAGAATCTATTTTATATGAGTATGAATAAAAAATATCAATATATATAAAAAAAAGAGAGAAAAAAAATAAATAAATAATAAGTTCTAAATATTAGTCTCCCATCGAGTAACTAGATCTTTTTACCTAAGTAAGCAATGATATTGGTATCAAAATGTGAATAATGTAAAGAAACTTATTATACATCTAGTTTTAACTTGTAGCCTATTTGACTCGAGTCAATAAGTCCGAGGGATATTCTATACTTCATGCTCTAAAGCCAATTGGTTTAGGAGTCATTGGCCCAAAGCTCACTAGAAAGATTAGATAGAAAGCTTACAAGATTAAAATATTACATAGGCTATAATATATTCCTTTAAAAAAAAATTTCATACTCAAGCCTATACTAAAAATAGAAGGTTTAAAGAATAAAAGTGGGGAGTTGGCCATAAAAAATCTCTAAAATTTTATGTTATCCACGTAACTACTATTTAGAATGAAATTAATAATCCAATAATATATCTCTTAATTCTTTAATCAGGTATTAACTGACTTTAGGATGACATGAAAAAATTTTAACATCTTAACAAGTCGGTACATATTTTTAATTTTCTCTTTTACTTAAGGATGAGTAAAGCTTAAGTTGAGGAATATGATAAATATAATAAATATTTTTAAAAAAATTATAAATATATATTAATTAATTTTTATTCTTTAAGAATTGATGCTTTCTTATGTTTTACAGGAAAGATAATCGCTAATACAAAGAGCCTGATTCACATATTAAAAAGACTCAAATTGGGAGTAAATTAGACTCAAAATGAATTTAAAATAAGAGAAGGATGCATGCGGCATTACAGTAAAAAAAATACTATTTAGAAAATCTAAAAAGGATGTATGCGATATTTTAAAGAAACAAAATTTCCTTTTGGAAATAAAACAAAAAGCTCATGAAAATAAATGGAGCTGAAATGCCAGTGCGCCATCCAACGGTTGAGAAGCCATCCTGCATGGGATCGGATAGCAGGAATCATGCCATCCCTTAGTAGGCGGTGGTGGCCCACTCACCTATACGTGATCGAATGGCTGTAAACAATCCAAGCACGATCCAATAGAAGGAAAAGCAGCCAACTAAATCCAAAGCTTAATCAAGCTTATTTTGCATGATACGATGGTCCTCAAGCCCTTGATGGATTGATCCAACAGCCAGAATCAATCTGAGCTCTGATCAAGTGTTGGGCGGTGGTTTTTTGATGAATTTTGAAGCATCTGATGGTGATCTAACGACCAGGGTCCAAACTCAAATAAGAGTTTGGAAAGGATTCAAAAACCTCTATTTTTTCCTTTATAAAAAGCCCATAGCCTCTTCCCACACCATAATATGCAGCGAAGCCTCCCCCAAGCAGCCAATCCCTCTCCTCCTCCATCAAAGCAAGCTGTAGGCCATCACCTCCTCTCTCATCCTCTCAACCATCCAAGCCGTAGCCTCTCCCTTCTTTCTCTTGTTCCTTCTTCACCTTTCTTTCTTCTTCCTTCATCCCTTTATCAAGAAATTTGAAGATGTCGAAAGCAAGAGAACTCAACACCATGCGAGGCTAAAGGCTACAGTTTAGGGGGAAGTAGAAGACATTTTAGAGCAATGGTTGTAGTTTTCTTTATTTTATTCCTATGGTAATTTTCTTTTGATGTAATAAATATCTTGTATTTTTCTCTTATTTTTGATCTTAATGAATTTTATTTTATATGCATGAGATATGTTTTTGAATTATAATCTCCAAATAGATGATGATTGTTGAGACAGGTTGTGTTGTGATTGGGAGATACGGTCTATGCTTAAGCAAATAATCTATATTGAAGAATAATTCATAATATTTAATTTTAAATTTTTAGAATTAAGACATGAATAGTTTATAGTTCTATAGAGATGTATCATGATCAAGATGATACGATCTATACTATAGAAAAATAGAATATGCTCATATCTAAGGTCCTAAAATAATTAAAAAAAATATTTTTCTTGTATTAAAAGAAATTATCGCAACCATGTTTCAAGATGAATTCGAAAACCTCAGAACTTCTTTAATTGATTCTTGATTTTTTTGATTCTTGATTTTTTAATAGTTAATTCGTAAGAGTTTTCTTTCATTTTTATTATTAGATCTAAACAAGCCTTCTTAACTTTAATTGCTGAATTTTCTTTAATCTACTTCTTTAAATCACTACTTTAAACATTAATTTAAAATTATGTTTTTAATTAAATTTGGAGCAACTTAGCCTATAATTATGCTTTTAATTAAATTTAGAGCAACTTAGCCTACTATTCTAATCAATAGTAGGATCGGTTTAATTTTATCTTTGATGCGGTAATGATGAACATCAGCAACTCTTTGTCACTTTTTCTCTCAAATGATGTTTTGGATGGACTGGAAGGCTACCTAAACATAGGCACATTTTTGCTGAGAAACCAAATACGACTTCTCAAATGATGGACCGAAAAATCTAAAAGCTATCGAATTTGCATAAGTATCATTCTATTAAATTAATGAGGAAATACAAAGTATAATCAATGATTAAACAAAAAAAATATATGCAATATACCTTTCCTGACCCACTTCTTTTCGTTTCTCCTCGAACAAACTAGTGAAACAATAGAAAAATAATTACCAAGAAACAATACCACTAACTCTATCTTGCTCTACTATGTGCCTTAAGGATCATCCTTTTTGATCCTTTGAATCCTCCAATAAACAAATAAAATAGAAAAAAATAATAGAAAAGAAGAAATAATTGCTAACTTTACCTTTTCCCATTGAATCAAAACAAAAAAAAGGGAAAAAATGTAGGGGGAAAACCATCCAATTGCGACTCTTGAGAATGGACCAGGAAAAATATTAAAAAAATTAGAAAAAGTGAAAAAATTAAAAGGCAAGACCTTTTCTCACAAAGATTGATTTTTTTCTTCTTTTTCTCGATTTGAGTACTAGAAGGCTATTGAATGTAAACAGCAACCATGCCACACCATTTTTATTGTGGAAGCCTACCAAACCATAGTAGCAACCCTTTATTCGTTCCTTCCTCAAATGATGTTTGTGGATAGAGTGGAAGGCTACCTAAATATAGACACATTTCTGATGATAAATCAAATATGACTTCTCGTATGATGGATCAAAAAATCTAAAAGTTATCAAATTCGTATTAGCATCATTCCATTAAACTAATGAGGGAATACAAAATATAATAAATAATTAAATAAATGATAGAAAAAAAAGATATACAACTCGTCTTTTCTGACTCACTTCTCTTAGTTTCTTTTTGAGCAAACTGATGAAACAACAAACAAAAATAATTAGAAAAAAAAAAAACAATCAATAACAAACAATACCGCACCCTATCTTGCTCTATCACGTGCTCTAAAAACCATCCTTTTTGGTCTTTTAAATCCTCAAATAAACTAATAAAATAATAAAAAAAGTAATAAAAATAATAAAAAAGAAGAAACATCGCTGCTAACTTTACCTTTCTCCTGTTGAATCAAAACCAAAAGAAAAAGAAAAAAAAAGCACCGCCGCTTGGGGGAAAACCATCCAATTGAGACTCCTGAGAATGAAAAAAATAGAAAAAAATATAGAAAAAAATCAAGAAAGATGGAAAAATTAAAAGGCAAGACATTTTCTCACAAAGATCGATTTTTTTTTTCTTTTTTTTCTTTTCTAAGAGCCGCACCCCCACCCCCCACCCCCATCCATCCCGTCAAAAAAAAAAAAAAACATCACCAAAAAAAATCACCCCTACCCCTACTATGTCTCCATCTAGTAGTCCCCTACATCCTTATCATGAGAATAGAGTCCCATAAATTAAAAATTTTATGGCCAATAAAGAATCATTTCTATAAAAAATCTCCAAATCCTACCAAATGTCAAGCTTGCTCTCAAAACCTCAACGAACCACCTCACACCGCCACAACTTTCTCAAAAGTCTGATAGGAATCTAAGAAATTCCTCTAATCTCTCTCAAGTACTCTCCTTCCCCATAGTTCTCTCCAAAAAATAATGAAATGAAAAGAAAAAGGAGCAAAAAAAAAAAAGATCATCTATGTAGAGAAAGGTCTCACGGTTAAATTTTTCCATCTTTTCTCTATTTTTGTTGATTTTTTCTATGTTTCCCCATCTTTCCTCTATTTTTTCCATCCTCAGGAGTCTCAACTGAGTGGAAGCTTGGAGCGGCCGAGGGAAGCTCAGGAGTCCCAACTGAGTGGAAGCTTGGAGTGGCCGAGGGAAGCTTAGACAATGGTTGGGGTTTTGTGTTGGATAATTTTCTTTTTTTCTTTTTTTAAAATTTTTTTCTCTTATTCCGAGATCTATGGGAAGGAAAGCACCTAAGGGAGATTGGAGGAGAAGTTTGACTGGAGGGAGGTGGTGGAGACCAGTAAGAAGGGTGGGGAAGAAGTGCACGTCCACGATATAGCTCGGGAAGGGTTCGAAGCAAAATAAAAAAAGAAAAAATACTATCAAATATTTTTAAAAAAATCATTGGAAGGAAAGCACCCAAGAGAGATCGGAGGAGAAAGCCAATGTCGATGATGATGGGGAGGCAGGCGATGGTGAAGATTGGCAAGAGGTGGCAGCAAGGAGAGTGGGGAGGAGGTCAATGTCTCTTTTTTTTGAAGATCTATGGAAAAAAAATACCTAAGAGAGAGGAAGACGATGGCAGAGACTGATGGAAGGTGGCAGAGACCGACGAGAGGTGGTTGGGAAGAGAGCGGGGCGGGGAGGAGGCGAAGGGATGAAAAGCTTCGAGAAGGCTTGGGAGAGATTAGAAGCCAAAAAAAAAGAGAGAAAAAAAGAGAAAGTTCAGAGCTCAATACATGGTGTGCTTGGAAGCTTTGAACTCTCCTTTCATGTATTGTAGAAATTGGATGAGATTTATCAGTCCTACCAAGTATAACTATTATAGTAAACGTTGGAGACGGCGCAGCTCAGTGGTTCGCCGTGTATGCAATTGGAGACAAAGATAAATGGTAAATGTATAGGTCAGGAAACAACCAGCACATACTTCTGATCTAAAGATCGAAAGTTGAAGGTTGATGTCCATAGATGAACCTCAAAAATTAGGGTCGAGGTGCCATGATCATGTAACAGCCATTAAATGAAAATAACAGCTAGAAAAAATTATAATAATTTAATAGTTAGCTAATTATATATATATATAACGATACAGGAGCATCGTGGTATTGCTAACTCAGGATCCCAAAAGTCTCTTAATGCACTGTATGTCACGATCTAATTTCTTATATATGGATCTCAAAACATAAAGTTAAAAAAAGAGTAGGAGACTCCCGATGGGAGTCTTCTCCTTCCGATCAGACTTTCGAACGGAGTTGGAAACCATCTGGGAGGAGTATCCGACTCTATTTAAAGAAAAGAAGCTTCCCCCGACCTCCCCATCAAGGACCAAAGTGTCCGGTGCCCTCGTGACACGATCCACCCCCACTGCATCCCACCGCATCCAAATATCATCGGAACAAGGTAATAAATCTCTAATTTATTGAGTAATCCTCTAATTTATTGAGTAATCCTGGTGCGCATTGTCTGCATGTCCTTCAGCCATTAGATCATGGTCACCAGCCAGAAAATTGCCGCTAGAAAAATGGGTGCTCTGTTCCCCTGTCATGGCTCGTATGCATCGTATGCATGTCCTTCAGGCATTAAATCATGGTCGCCAGCCGGAAAATTGCCAGATTTAAGCGAGTAAAGGGGTGCTCTATTTCCCTGTCATGGCCACCGCTAGCTGCGCCTCCTCTGTTCCAAGGAAGGCAGCGGCGCTCTGTTCCTCTGTTCCAGGAAAGGCAGCGGCGGTTTTATATGGGAGGGTAGGGCCATCCGTGGTGAAAATCAACCAAACTTAATCCCGTCAAAAGTCTACAGGAATTGTCCGGTATCTCTATCTATCTCTGCGTCCAGCGGCGGAGGACGGAATGTGAGAAGGCCGTAGGTAAAATCCCGTATCTATGTCTCTCTCTGCGTCCAGTGGCGGAGGACGGGATGTGAGAGGACGAAATGTGAGAGGGCGTTCACCAAGTTCGTGTAAAGGTCAGAAAAAATATTCTGAATATGGATCTCTTCACCAATGCCATCTACTAGATCGTCATCTTAGAAATAAGTGTAAATGCTTAGTTTGCAAAGGACAAAATGAAAAAACTACAACACAATAAACTGCTGGTCAAGTGAGAAAATTAATGCATGTAAACAGGGAAGCATACGGCAATCTCTTAGGTAAAACATCTGAATAAGACAACAACATTTATAAAATTAAGAGTTAATTGACAAGGTTTCTAAAATGCATCTCGACCATCTCACTGGGTGGCTGGAACCAAGATGAACCAAGATCTCAGTTTATCTCAGTCAAGATGGAAAACTGGGAAAATTTGGTAAGCAGCAAGGGAAAATATAGCCCATTCTCAATCCAGATAAAGGCTTGTCAGCTTTCGCATTATTGCTTGGCATGATTGGAAATGGTCTCATGGTATCGTGGGCACTATTTATTCAGGATCTGATGTGGTATTTAATTAAGTCTTTTCATATTACAGATGTACATACCTGTAAATTAGATATCTACTTTGTATTTTGAAAAATTGCTTAAATACTTAACTGAATGTAAAAAGATAATGCGACTAATTGTTTTAATCCATTGAGGAGGTCTTTTATTTGGTGTATTTTAGATCAGCAGAACCTTCTATTTTTCACTGTTAAAAGTTCTCTGTAAGTAGCAGATATGGTTTACAGTTTAATTTCTGGGTGGTAGTCGACTACCCTTTGGAGGTGCGATGTATAGATGAATGCATTTAAGTGCTTCAGATGTTAGAAAAGAAGCTTTCTTTGTTCTCCGCATCGTTCCTTGCTTTTTTTGGACTTTTGACTATTGAACTGCTGGGTTTACATTTTTAAGTAGGCCAGCCTTATCGGTGGAGTGGTGTCTGGGTCAAGTCACAACCTGTCATCCCTTTCAAGTTCCAACCAGCATTATTAAGAGGCTTTCAAAGTCTTATCTATTCCCAGCAGTGCAGTCACAACCTATCATCCCTTTGCCTCCACGCTGCCTCTTAGCTGCGGTTGTTCTTTCCCCTCTTAATGGCATCGTATGCTCTCCTCACCCACCTTGCACACATCCCTAATCTCTCACTATCATCTTCTCCCAGTATTCCTCCTCCTCTCACTCTTCACTTACTCCTTTGCCACCATTAGTACCAGTCGAATGGTGTGGGAAGAGGGCATCTATGCTTTGCTTATTAATGACTCAAGTGGTGAAGGGTGGCGTGTGAGGCTCAGCACCTGGTGGCAAGGATTCAGGCTGCAGGCATGACTCCTGATGTGGGAGGCACAAAAAAAGATTCGCTTCAATTATTTGTGAGAGTAACTTATCATGATTGTTCCTGTTCTTGGCAGGATGGTGTGCATCTTGGTAGGATAAAGCCATCAAGCCAAAATCTGTTTAGAAGGAAAAGAAAAGAAGAGTGTATATATATATATATATATATTATTTTAATATTTTATCATATATATATATATATATAATAATATTTTATGGTGGAATATTATGGTGTTGCCAACTCAAGATGCTAAAACTCCCCGGAGCCTAACGTATCGAGTGTCAAGCTATCTGACTCTTAAAGTATTTTTTTTAAAATCTATAAGCATAAAAAAAATCAGAAGACTCCCCTTTGATAACCGCTGTAAGGTTTGCAATAACTTTAGAATTTATGAAAAATCAGAAGACTCCTCTTTGATCACCGCTGTAAGGTTTGCAATGACCTTAGAATTTACGAGGACGTTCTCCACCATGCGGCGGTCCAATCCAATGGATAGGAACAGGTCCAAGAGCTGAAAATGGTTGCCTCTGATTCTTTTCAGAGAGAGGTGGATGAGAGGCTAAGAGAGTGGAAGAATAACAGGAGGAATGATTTTTTTCATGCTCGGATAATATTTCATTATATCCAATAATCTGTATACACAAAAAATTTTAAATTATTTCATTATTTTTTAGAAGATAAATTATTTAACTATTTCTTTTAAAACTAGGATACTTGGAGTAGACCCTAGTACCTCATGAGGAATTTAAATAAAATAATTTATATTTTATTATTTTATTATAATAATTATTATTTTTTTGGTTGATTTTAAAGAAGAATAATTTTTGGACAAGAGATCTTCGAATAGATACCTTTATAAATCAAGATATATATTAAGATTCGGAGGATAAATTATCGTTAATAGAGATAAGGATCTCCTTTATTATCGCTATATATTGCTTCTTATTTTTCTTAATCATTTACATTTTTTTTATTTACTAATATATTTTATTTTATTTTGTTGAAACTATTTATCGCTATAATAAATATTGGCATATTGTATAAAGAATTTTCTTCCATAGTTTGTATCTAATAGATTTTTTATTTTTTTAAAAAAAATATAATTCTAGAAGTGTTTTATTAAACTTTCACAAAATTGGTATCTTTAATTTTTAGAATTTATACAATCAAGCCTATATTCCTACTACCTAATAATCTTTCAAGTATTAAATTAAGGCCTTGAATGAATAAAAAACTATATTGAATCCTATTTCTATATATTCTTATAATTAAAGCATATTTATATAGATAGTTAAGAATATGACAAAATCCTAAAAATTTGAATAAATATTATTTTATTATTTATATATTATTATAGCAGCAAAAAATCATACTATAATAGAGAGCTACAGCTCCATCAAATCTTTTAATAAAGCAATGATCCTATCAAATTGTGAAATAATGTCAATTATTTCTGGTACAAAATGATTGCGAGAAATCTATTTGCTACACCCTGATGTATCCAACAACAAGTGTGTTCGTATTGAACATTCACCCACTATATCATCGATAGATAATATCATAATAGTATCATCAGCTGAATTTCTACATGGTATAGAGGACACAGCTTACATTGCTCGGCAGTGTCGAAAATTTATTCTTTCACAAAAAAGTTACGACAATTAGGCAACTGTTCAGTTTATAATTTTCACAGTACATTGCCATACAAAGATGAAATAGCCCATGCTGTCCAATGACGTCGCAAAGAAATTCTCATACAAAAAAGAATGACCCAAAGACAAAATACTTTGATCGATAATTTTCTTATAATAAATGTAAATTAGTTTATAGCATATTTAATATATCTTTTTATTTAAACTATATAAAATATAATAGATTATTACTATAAAATTTATTGATCCATAGGTTGTATAATGGATATATGTGACTTTGGAGGACCAACATGCATATGTGAGTATTGTGGAGCAAAAGTCTGATATGAAGAGAGGCAAAATAGATCATGCACCAATAAGAGTCTAAATTTTAGCATATGTTGCCAAACAGGAAAAGTGCAACTACCTTTGCTTAAAGAACCACCTCCACTGTTGAAGACTTTGATGGATTATAGAGGGAGGAGTCAATCAAAAGTTTTTTGAGATAATATTAGATCCTATAATTCGTTGTTTTTCTTCACATCAATGGGTGGTCGTATTGATTGGACAATTAACGATAGTAGTAGGTCGTATGTATTCTGAATTAACAGATAGAATTATTACAAAATTGGATCTTTATTACCGCCTGAAGGACAAAACCCATAGTTTACACAACTATATATATATGATACTGAGCAGGAAGTTAAAAATAAGATATCAGTTATTGAGAAATAAATGTAAGGCTCATATTTGGATCCAACCATTGTGCAGCAATTAATGGATATGTTAAATGCTAATAATATTTTGGTACGGTCATTCAAAATGGTAAAAAATAATTTTGCTGGAAAAAATGACACAGAGCTATGGTTACGACTCATAACTGATCGTAAGACTGATGGTCGTCAATGTAACTTACCAACTTACTCTAAAGTAGCTACATTGATGGTTGATAATTTTGATAAAAAAAATAAGAAAAGAGACATAATAATCAAGCACAAGACAAGGGGGCTTCAAAGAATTATTGAATTATACCCAATTTTCATGGCAATGCAATACCCCTTATTATTTCCTTATGGTGAGGATGGATATAGAACGGGCATCAAACATAGGAGTCCTTCTGGTAGCAAAACTCATAAAAGGAAAATGCTGACCATGAGATAGTACTATGCTTACCAACTGTAATAGCATGCCGATGAATCAGATCTATTGTTAAGAGGTGGCCGTCTTTTCCAACAATTCATGGTTGATGCTTACACTGCAATTAAAGAACAAAGATTTTGTTGGATAAGAGAAGATCAAGAATACTACGATCTAATCTATTCAAAGGAGTACAAGACGTTGTTTCATGCAGGGATATAATGGCACATTCTATTGAAAAAATAATTATCCTTCCATCATCCCACATTGGGAGTCCATGATACAAGGTACAAAAACTACTAAGATGTAATGGAAATTTGTAGATGGGCTGGCTACTCAAATATTTTTATCACTTTTATTTACAACCCAAAATAGCTAGAAATACAAAAATTTATGGATGAAATTGATTCATATAAAAAACTAGAAATAAAGCTGATGCAGTGAATCATGTGTTTCACCTCAAACCTCTGAAACTACTGTCTAACATAAAAAAGAAAAAATACTTTAGCCATACTATTGCAAGTAAGTTCCTTTCATATCTAACAAAAAAAAATTCTATTTCCTATAGCACATATATTATTGTCTGTAGCATGGTTATTTGAGCCATAATGTTGACCATTTGTTGTTACAAACATACAGATATCTACACAATCGAGTTTCAAAAATATGGTCTCCCTTACGCACACATGTTGGTTTTCCTACATCCTGATGACAAGCATGCAAATCCTTCGCATATTGATAAAATAATCAGTACAAAAATACCAAATAAAATTGAAGATCCTGAAGGTTATTTTGTTGTTCAAACATACATGATGCATGGTCCATATGGTAAAAGTAGATTATCTTCTCTATGTATGGTTGATAATCGTTGCATCAAACATTTTCCAAAAAAATACAACAACCGAACTATATTGATGAAGAAGGCTTTCCAATATACAGAAGAAAAAATAATGGCAACACTATGATAAAAAATGAAGTCGAACTGGACAATGCTTATGTGGTGCCTTACAACAGAAAGCTCTTAATAAAATATCAGGCACACATAAATATTGAATTTTGCAATCGTTCATGGTTAATTAAATACTTATTTAAGTACATAAATAAAGACCATGACATCAGTGCAATCATTGAAAAAATAAATGTCGATAGTGTACATGCATCTATAAGTAGAACCATTGAGATTGATGAGATCAAAGTATAGGTGGTGTGGTGCTCCCAAGCCTTGGGAGGCCATGGGCGGAGCTAGGGTGAAGGCTCCGGAGAGGCTAGGATAGGTGTGGTCCTAGGGCTAAAATAGGAGTTATCCTAAGATGGAGGCGGCATATAACTCTCCACGGGCTTGAGGTTCGGATATTGAGGACCTTAAGGGGCTTGGTTGGTGCTTCGAAGATATGGGATTTAAGATGGAGCAAGAAATCAAAGCCAAAAAATCAAGACTACAGAAAAGAAGATTTTCTGCAGGTTAGCCGGCTCAGTCCAAAATTGGATCGGCTCAGTCTCAGAGCACAAGCAAAATAGAGCTGAGCGTTCGGGACTGCTGGCACGGCACAGGACTAGGTCGGCTCAGTCTCAAACTGAGCCGACCCAGTGGAACTTAGTCGACTCAGTGCGTAGGCAGAGTTATGCGAGGGTCTATTTTGGGCTAGGGTTTGGATTGATCCTAGGGGTCTTAAGGCCTGGTTTGAGAAGTTTTAAGGGGACTAATTCATGTATGGATTGAATTAGATCCAGAGGGTGAAAGCATGTGAGACTTGGGCTCAGTGAGTGCTTTCATGTATTGGGTTAGTCTAAGAAAGTTTTTGAGCTGGAGTTTATTAGGATTCATGTGAAAACTCTAGGGTATATAAACTAGGACATTGTAACATTTACAATAGAAGGGAATACAATTGAGCTTTTTTTTTCTAACTTTCTTCTCTCTTCTCTCTGGTTTCAATACCAAAATCCTAGCTTCTCTCATTTTTGTTAGATCTTTTTCAGTTTGCTGGATTAACACTCAGGTTCATGCAAGAGATCGGATCTACGGTTGTGGCTCCGAGCAACCATAGGAACAATAATTGATATCAGAGCTAGGTTGAGTGTGAAGAAAGAAGAAGATGAGTTTTCAGTAGAGATCAATAGCGAGATTCAAATCTAAAAGCTTTCTTTAGGCTTCGTGAGGAAGGAAGAGATCATAGGACTGCTGTCCACCATCCCTAGTCAAGGTACTTCTTAAATCTATCTGTTTACTATTATTTGATTCGGATTGACCATAAAAAATAGCGGATTGAAGGTAGGATTAGAGAAGTTTAATGGAAAAGAAAGTTTCACGTGTGAATGGTAAGGATGAAGGATCAGTTGGTTCAGATGAGATTGGATTCGATCTTAGAAGATAGATTGGAGGAGATCACAGACAAAGAGTGGATGTCCTTGGAGAAAAGGGCATGTGCCACAATTAGGGCTTGTTTGGTGAATGAGGTTTTGTATGGTGTGCTGGAGGAGAGAACACCCAAGAAATTATGATCGAGATTGCAGTAGTTGTACATAGAAAAAAATATGTATAACAAGTTGATGCTGAAGAAGCAACTGTATAGCCTTCGAATGTAGGAGGGCGAGGATGTTACGGGGCATATTCAACGGTTCGATCGAATGAGCATGGACTTGCTCAATATAGGGGTGGATTTAGAAGAGGAGGACAAGAGTCTATTTGGGAGGATTTATTGTGCTTCCAAGCCTTGGAAGGCCATGGAAAGAGTCAAGGGATTGGCTCTAGGGATTTCAGGGGCTTTGTTGGTGCTTCGGACACTTGGGACATAAGATGAAGTAAGGAACCAAAGCCGAAGAATCAAGACTGCAAAAAGAAGATTTTCTGTAGGTTAGCCAGCTCAGTCCAAAACTAGATCGGCTAAGTCTCAGAGCACAGGCAAAATAGAGAGCTGCACGTTCGGGACTGCTGGCATGGCACAAGACTGGGCCAGCTCAGTTTTAGACTGAGCCGATCCAGTAGAACTTAGCCGGCTCAGTGCTGAGACTGAGCCAGCTTAGTGCACGGGCAGAGTTACATGAGGGTTTGTTTAGGGCTAAGATCTGAGTTGATCCTAGGGGTCTTAAGGTCTGATTTGAGAGGTCTTAAGGGGACTAATTCATATATAGATCAGGTCTAGATGCAGAGGATGAGAGCATGGAAGACATGGGTGTACATGGGCTTAGTGAGTGCTTTCATGTATTGGGTTAGCCGAAGAGTTTTTTGGTCGGCCTAATAACTATGTATAAATATATAGGTTGTATTAGGATTTCAGAAAGCTATGAAATACAGACCTTTTCTCCCTCAACTCTCTTCTTCTCTTCTCTCTAGAGTTGCCATCCTAAGGTTCTTGAAAAAGCCCTAGAGAAGAGGGGCATCTCCCTCAAGTCCAAAGAGGAAGGCGTCCCATCATAAATCCAGGTGGAGGATTGGTGGTTTGCTGCCCATAGAGAACATCATAGATTTCTTCAGATCCATGCTAAAGATCAAGAGCTTCCGCAATATGGTATCAGGGTGTTTATGATGTCAAGGATGATTGGCATTCGATCGATATCATGGGTCTATAATTTGGTATCAGAGCTAGATGATGCCTAGAACATTATGGACGACAATATGGTATCAGAGCTAGATGATGCCTGAAACATTATGGACGGCAATATGGCATCAGAGCTAGATTTCAGAGCCTAATGGTGCATAGAAGGAGCCAGGTTTTAGAGCCTGATGGTGCATGAAGGAAAGGAGAAGTCGTACAAGGTGAAATCAGAAATCTGCACAACAATTCCATGGTGTGTTTTAAATCTATCCTTATTGTTGCTGTGGTTTGGCCAACCGGGAGTAGCAAGTTAAAGGTGGAGGTTGAGAGGATTAATAAAAAGGGATTTTTTCGAGATGGAAGGATTTGGTGCATGATTTGCTGATTGATTTTAGTGGAAAGGCCAGGATGTATGATGGTTATGTGATAGGCAAGGAGCGCTGGAGTGCTATAGTAGCATTTTTCTGAAGATGCAGGGTTGAGAGAGGCTAAACGATGCAGCAGCCAAGGGAGGTATCTCAATAGAGAGCATCAGAATTCTCTAGAAAGATGGGCAGTATAAGACCATTGAAGAGAGGTTTTTCAAGGGATAATGATCGAAGGAAGGCTGAAGAAGCGACTATACGTCCTTCAGTATCTGAAAAGTGAGAAAGTAGTCGGAGATGTATTCAGTGGTTTGATCAGAGCATGGATTTATGAAGCCTTGGGAGTGATGGAGATGGATGATCCATGAAGGTCCAGCAGGTTAGGGTTGGATGGCTGTAGAGTGGCATAGAGACGAGTCAGGGAGCACTGGAGTGTTGTAGGAGCGCTTTCCTGGAGGTACGGGGCTGAGAGAGGCTTGGTGGTGAAGGGAAAATTCTGATTTTTTGGGTCAGATTCGTTCAAATCTGATTGGATCAAGAGACATATTTCAAAAATTTTCTCTTAGATCCAAATAAGATCTAATTTTATGATCTGATAAATAAAATAATTAAATTAAATTAAATCTAAATTAGTTTTACCTTGATATGGGTAATCCAATTATCCATTGATGATCTACTATGGTCTGAGGTTCTGGATCTAGTCACTCAAGCACCTGACCTCTACCGATATTCACTCGGACTGAATCTGAAGATCTTCTCCTTCTTTATCATGTCTCCAAAAATTAGATTTGGATCTGATTTGGAGGATCTTCATAACTCCTTTCGAAGATCTACTGTCGTCTCTACAGCAGTGCTGCCTTCTTCCTTTCTCGTCAGTCTTTTCTTGCTTGAATCACACTAATCTGAAGGCCCAACTTCCTTGGGCGTGGAGAGGAGAGAGAGGATCAGAAAGGTGGCATGGAGGAGGGAGAGGGGCAGCCTTGGGGCATGGCTAGGAGAAAGTTCTTTCAAAGTTGGGCACAGACAGGTCTTTATATAGATCCTGCTGCGCCATGCAGTGCCACATCATCCCGGCCAATCACGTTGCTTCGTACAATCAAATCTAAATTTGATTGATGGAATGATATCATCTGATTCAATCAGATGAGAGACCTATAGATTCATCCTTAGATGGCGCCTAAGACTGGTCAAAGTCTATAGGTGAGGGTCACCTAGTTTGAATCCAAGAAGCAACTTGGAGTCCCATCCGTATGGGACTCCAGGCGTCCCTATCCATGGGTGCACACCATCCTAGGCATGCACCCCTTCCTTTCCAAAATCTAGTAAGGGGACAAGCCTCTATCTGCTCTCCAATAAGTGCATGACATATGGGCAGATGTCCAAGGATCAAAGGTCAATGTTTGACTAAAGTCAAAGAACAAGAATTAGCAAATGACGAAAAATGGCAAGTATTGTCTCAAATTTATCTCATAAATTAAGATAATCCTTTTCTAACTTGGACAAGCTCCAGTCAGACCAAGTAAAGGTACCTAAATGAGCACAAACTCATTTGGCTCAGTAGAGACAACTTTTAATGATAGAAAAAGGAGAATGTTAGGCTCAATCGTGTGCTAGCACGATTTTCTTGAACCTAATTGAATCTAATTCAAATCAATTAAACTGGATTAGTTCAATTAATGATATCCAGGTCCAAATTCTTATTTGTATGATTCAGTTAGGTTCAGTTCTATATGATAATGAGATATGTCGTGATCTTCATCATCAATATCATCGAAACTCCTTTCGATGGATCAAAACTCTTCTCATTCAGACAACTAGAATGATCGATCATCTAAATCATTCTAATTGCTCCCAAAATCTATCGATGACACCTAGCAGTATATGGTGGCAATCCATCAAAACTGAAAATAAACCTCTTGGTGCAACTACTTGTGTGATTAATTTCTTCTATCTTGACCTCCGATCAGATTAGGATTAAGGTAAACTCGTCAAACCCTAATTTCTATCATATGATTTAATCATTTGATTCAAGTTCGATGTGAAAACCTTAATAGAAATTCTTTCTATTATTTCACTCTCTGCCATGGCCACGGGCTTATGGACTTGATTCTCATGATCATCATAGGGCTGCTCCTCATCCACCGAGGTAGATAGATTCAATCTTAGTGCAATCCAATTTCTACAATGAATATGCTATAGCCAACATACACCTTAGGGTTCTGAATGGCTAGCAGACCGAGTCATGGTGTAGTCAAACTATAACACCCTCAAGGTGAACTGTCGATGCACCTCAAGTCAAAGAATCAGATACACCACTGCAGCTTCGAGTCAATCATCGATGAGAAGGTAGACTTCCTTATGACTACTCGAGGTGGTCACGCTCAGTGCCCCCGTTCTCTAACGAGTACCTGTACTCTCGCTCTGATGTCTCTACACCATAGACTCATCTACTATAAAGAAGCGATTGTACACTAACCTTCCGGATTAATCACCATCCTCATGATGATCCTATGGTCAAGAGTATTTTATGAGTTAATAATAAAAATTCTTGTCTTAAATTTTCAACTCTTGAAAATAAGAATTATCATTACCATTAACTCAAGAGATGTATCACAGACACTAAATACACATATGTGATAGAAAATAATTCATTTTATTATTTATAGTCAAAATTATAATTTTATCCTTAGAAGTGTATTACAAGTGTCAGCCAATTCTGGCTTCTAGGGCACACATCTAACAAACTCCCACTTGATCTAAAGCCAATTAGCTATAAATCTAAGTTTCATCTTCTCAAGATGGGCTTCGATCTTTTGCTGGCCCAACAGCTTTGTAAGCGGGTTCGCCGCATTATCTATGGAGTCAACTCTCTTGACCTCGACGTAACCCTTCTCGAGGTAATCGTAGATAAGGTGGTATCGCCGCTCGATATGCTTAGATTTTTTGTGAGACCTTGGCTCCTTAGCAAGGGCTATGGTGCCATTGTTGTCATAGTACAGAGAATTGGCATCTGATGGCATCACTCCGATCTTTTTGACAAACTTCTTATATCAAAATGCCTCCTTCGTAGCTTTTGACGCAGCAATGTATTCTACCTCCATGGTGGAATCTGCTATCACTGTTTACTTGGAACTTTTTCAACTGACAGCTCCACCATTACACAAAAATAGACTCTCAGATGTCGACTTTTGATCATCTACATCGGACATAAAGTCCGAGTCTGTATACCCCTGAACTTGGAGTTCTCCATTACCAAAGACCAACAATATATCCTTAGTTCTTCTCAAGTACTTAAGGATATATTTCACAGAAGTCCAGTGTTCTTCACCTGAATTTGACTGATATCTGCTCGTGACACTCACAGCATGGGCTATATCAGGTCATGTACATAACATGGCATACATGAGGCTCCTTATTGCTGAAGCATAAGAGATCTTGCTCACGTGTTCTATTTCCTCAGGTGTGCTAGGACACATCTTCTTGAAAAGATGAATGCCATGTCTGAAGGGTACTAAATCCCTCTTAGAGTTTTTCATACTAAACCTTTTTAGCACTTCCTCTATGTACATCTTCTGTGAAAGTCCTAGCATCCTATTTAGTCTATCTCTATAGATTTTAATTCCTAGAATAAAGGATGCTTCTCCGAGGTCTTTCATGGAGAATTTTTTAGATAACCATATTTTAACTATAGTCATTATGGGAATATCATTTCCAATAAGGAGGATGTCATCCACGTACAATATGAGAAAGACAACAGCGCTCTTACTGACCTTTTTAAAGACACATGGCTCCTCCTCATTTTTGATGAAACCAAATAATTTGATCACATCATTAAAACAAGTATTTCTGCTCCGAGATGCTTACTTAAGTCCATATATGGATTTTTGCAGCTTGCATACCTTGTGATCATCATCACTGGATGTGAAACCTAGCGGTTGTTCCACATAGATATCTTCCTTAAGATATCCATTTAAGAATGCCGTTTTCACGTCCATTTGCCATATTTCATAATCGAAATAAGCTGCAACAGTAAGCAATATGCGGATAGATTTAAGCATAGCTACTGATGAAAAAATATCCTAATAGTCAATGCCTTTGCGCTGACTATAATCTTTTGCCACTAATCTAGCTTTGAATGTCTCCACATTCCCATCTACACCAATCTTTCTCTTGTAGATTCATTTACACCCAATAGGTACTATACCTTTGGATGGATCTACCAAGGTCCAGACTTGGTTTGAGTGCATCGAGTCAATTTTTGACTTCATTGCTTCTAACCATTTCTCGGAGTCGATATCTGATATTGCCTCGTTATAGGTTTTTGGATCATCACCATGAACTCCATTTTCTATGAGGAACATTTTCTCTACATCCTCTGAAATAGTATCTAAGTATCTCTCAGATGGATGAAAAATTCTTTTCGATCTACGAGGTGGAGGAGGTAGTGTATGGATTAGCTTAATCTGATTTGGTTCCATTTGGTCCTTAGCTTGTTGCTCTTATGAGACTTTCTCTTCGAGCTTAATCTGCTTTTCAATGCCTCTATCTTGAATAAACTATTTTTCAAGAAAAATAGCATGTCGACTCACAATCACATTGTGATCTTCTGGAATATAGAAATAATATCCTAATGACTCTTTAGGATATCCTATGAATCGAGCTCTAAAGGATCTAAAGTTTAACTTGTCCGCTTGTTGTCTTTTGACATGAGCCAAACAACCCCAAATTCTGAGATGACTCAAACTTGGTTTCTTACCATGCCATATCCCATAGGTATGATAGGAACGGTTTTAGAAGGAACCCTATTCAGTAAGTATATCGTAGTTAACAAACAGTATCTCCAAAGAAAATCAGAAAGATCTGTGAAGCTCATCATGGATCGGACCATATCTAATAGGATCCGATTCCTCCATTTTGAAATCCCATTGAGTTGAGGTATTCTTGGTGGAGTCCATTGAGAGACTATACCATTTTCCTTGAGATAGTCCAAGAATTCCCAACTAAGATATTCACCTCCTCGATCTGATCAAAGAACCTTAATGGATTTTCCAATTTGCTTTTCTACTTCATGTCTGAATTCTTTGAACTTTTCAAAGGCTTTAGACTTATGTCTCATAAATACACATACCCATACCTAGATAAATCATCGGTAAAGGTTATGAAGTAGACAAAGTTGCCTCTAGTCGGCATATCAAATGGATCGCACACATCAGTATATACTAGGGAAAGAAAATCCGTGGCCCTTTCCCCATGTCCTACAAAAGGAAGCTTAGTCATTTTGCCATGAAGATAGGATTCACAAATTGGATATGACTCGGAAGTCAACGGACTCAATAGTCCAATTTTTTTCAATTTGTTAACCCTATCTTTTGCTATATGACCTAGTCTTAGGTGCCATAGATATCTATCATTTGGACTACCCGTAGCTCGTTTTGATTTTATGGCATTCACATTTTGCTTGAAATTAAAAATATTACAATGGTCCTTAAGAAAACTAATTACATAGCCTTCTAATGCAAGGCAAGAAACAGAAATCAAATTCCTGCTTGCTGCAGGTACATAATAATAGTCTTTTAATACTAAGTCTAAATTAGATGATAGTCGAAGAGGATATGTTCCCATGGCCATGGCAGCAACTCTTGCTCCATTTTCGACACACAGGATCATCTCACCATCCCCCAGCCTCCTGCTATCCTCAAGACCCTGCATAAGTGCACAAGTGAGCACTAAAACCATAGGCAAGCACCCAACTGGATGCAGAAGAAATCGTAAGGTTAGACTCAATAACGAGCATACCTTCAGAAGGACCTGCCTCCTTCTTCTTTAAGATGGCCAGGTAAGTAGGACAGTTCCACTTTCAATGGCCATTATTGTTGCAATGGAAATACTTTCCTTTGTCAGCGGCCTTCTTCTCAACTCTGCCTTTTTCTTCTTTTCTCCTACCATCTTCTGCTTTTTCACAGACTTCTTCTTTCCAAAAGACTTTCTCTTGAAAGAAGTCCATTTCATAGCAAGTACTAAGCCTTTAAAACCTTTCATGGAAAGCTTAGCGGTAACCAACATGTTCATAAGTTCAGCCAAGGAGTTTTGAAGTTTATGCATATGGTAGTTCATGATGAACTGCCCATACGCATCAGTCAAAGATTGCAGAATTATATCATTCTACAGATCCAAGTTCAACCTCACTCCGAGCTTCTCAAGCTCTTCCATGTTCTTGATCATCATCAGACAATGATCTTAGACTGACTATCCATCATGCATCTTAGCCTTGAACAGTCGTTTAGTGACTTGATACTTGGCTATGCGACTCTGTTCACCAAACATCTCCTATAGGTGAGCTAACATTTGATGAGTAGTCCTGATATCTTCATGTTGGCACTGAAGTTCATTAGACATCAAGCTCAACATGTAGTATCTAGCCTTGTTATCATCGTCTGTCCACTTATCCAGAGACACTCTCTGTTCAGCAGATGGATGAGCTGGTAAGGTAGGAGGATCCTGGTCTAATACATGAGTTAACTTCTTAGAACCCAAAATGATTTTGAAGTTCCAGAGCCAATCCTTATAATTTGGTCCGATCAGTCTATGGGTATTCAAGATTCATGCTAATGGGTTGGATGCAGACATTTTCCTATAGAGAGTCAAAGTTTCTAGTTAGATATTGTAATTAAGACTTAATCAATTTATTTAGAGATTTTATTTTTAAACAAATTAGCCCCACTATTTTTTTGGATCCCTATACTCTCTCTGTAGAGATGCAAAAATCTTCACAATTACTGATTTCTAGTGGATGGTGCGGTCCCACTAACTGACTCATCACCTCACCTAACAGTTATTGATGATGGGTTAGCTAATGAGTGAACAACTCTTGTTCAATGATTCTCTAATCATGATGCATCCAACTTGGTCTCTAATTCATGAATCTCACCGTGTCCGGAATATTGATCCACTCCTTAGTTAAGTTAGACCTACCATTTGCATAGATTGGATTCGTAATTGAGTCTCTCACCGTATCCGAAATATTGAATCCAATCCATCCTTCAGCCTGTAGCATCCAATGCCTAATAGACATGGTTGCATCTTTTCGATGCAACTGAGCCACTGTAACCAGTCGAGAATAATCAACCCTGGAAAGGGCCCGCACATCTACAATAGTGAAAAATCTTAGACTTAATCTTTTCTTAAGAAGATTTGATTTAGGTTTCATTAAACTAGACTTGACATAATCATAACCATCATAACTAACCTAGTGGCATGGATTAGCTCAAATTATTAACCACCTCAGATCAGAACTGAGTCAACAAACATGGCCAGGTAAGTGAGATCGATGGAAGGGATATGCTACTAACTCGACAAGAATGCATTCAAGTCGAGTACCTCCCAATTAAAAATCAATCAGTCATATTTGCCAAACTTACCTTAGACACTAAATTATTGAGCCAGAACCAATCAGCTTAGCCTACAATCCAGACTCTAACCACTGAGCCTAATTAGGTCTTAGCTTGATCGATCACTCATGTGACTCGATCTTGACCCAGACTTAATCCTATTAGGCTGATCAATTTAAGCATTGTTGATCCCATCTAACCAACTCTTGATTCAGTTTGATCAACCGCTAGACCTAATTGAGCTATCCAAGCCCGAACCCAATTTTATGAACATATCTTAGATCTAAAAATTCTTAATTTTAGACCTAATATATTTCATAATCTTAATTCTCAATTAAGTTTAGGTTTCATAAACAAAACATGTAAATAAGATCCTAGGATTTCAGGATCTAGAATTTTGCAGAAAGTTTTCAATTTTTGATTAAGGAGGAACGTGCAGCACCCCTACACATCATAAGAACACCCCATCGAATGGGAGGAGAGGGTCTTTAAATCCTACTTTGTTCTTATGATCGGACGGCCAAGGGGAACGTTTTAATCAGAAATACAACTTATCTACAAAACTAATTAGATCTAAGCATATATCTCATATAAGAAAATTGATCTAATTAAAACATATTTTGTATACATCATATCATGCATATTTTTCAAATCTAAATTATCTCATATCATCTAAAAAATTAAATTTAAATTTGATCTCATCAAATAAAATTTAATCTAGACCCTATTGTAGAACTATTCTACAACTAGTCTAAACATGCAACTATCATATCTCATATGAATAAATTAAATTTAATTAATTTTCTATTTTTAGATCTGATTATAATATTTATAAAATTAGAAAATAGTAAATAAATAGATCTTAAAATTATTTTTAATCAAATAAAAATTATAATTATACTAAACTACATATAGAATAATTATATTCCTAGTCTAGTTATATATCTCATACATATTAGATCTAGATTAATTAATTTTAATTTTTTAATTTTTTAATTTTAGATCTAATTATATCTCATGTGATATCTAAAATTACTAATTTATTAGATTAAATTAGATCTAAATAAATTTTATAGAACCTAGCTCTGATATCAGTTGAAGGAAAAATTTTGATTTTTCGGATCAGGTTCGTTTAAATCTAATTGGATCAAGAGATATATTTCAAAAATTTCTTCTTAGATCCAAATCAGATCTAAAATTTTTTAGATCTAATTTTATAATCTAATAAATAAAAAAATTAAATTAAATTAAATCTAAATTAGTTTTATCTTGATATGGATGATCCAATTACCCATTGATGATCTGCTGATGGCCTGAGGTTCTGAATCTAGCAATGCAAGCGTTTGGTCTCTACCAGTATCCACTCGAACTAAATTTGGAGATCTTCTCCTTCTTTATCATGTCTCCAAAAATTAGATTTGGATCTAATTTGGAGGATCTTCGAAACTTCTTTCGAAGATCTACTATCGTCTCTGCAGCAATGCTGCCTTCTTCCTTTCTCGTCAGCCTTTTTTTGCTTGAATCACACTAATCTGAAGGCCCAACTTCCTTGGGCATGGAGAGGAGAGAAATGATCAAAAAGGTAGCATGGAGGAGGGAGAGGGGTAGCCTTGGGGTGTGGCTAGGAGAAAGTTCTTTCAAAGTTGGGCACAGATAGGTCTTTATATAGATCCTGCTACGCCACGCAATGCCACATCACCCCGGCCAATCACATTGCTTCATGCAATCAGATCTAAATCTGATTGGTGAGATGACATCACCTAATCCAATCAGATGAGAGACCCATAGATTCATCCTTAGATGGCACCTAAGACTGGTCAAAGTCTATAGGTGAGGGTCACCTAGTTTGAACCCAAGAAGCAACCTGGAGTTCCATCCGTATGGGACTCCAGGCATCCCTATCCATCGACGCATGCCATCCTAGGCATGCACCCCTTCCTTTCCAAAATCTAGTAAGGGGACAAGCCCCTATCTGCTCTCCAATAAGTGCATAACATATAGGCAGATGTCCAAGGGTCAAAGGTCAATGTTTGACCAAAATCAAAGGACAAAAATTAACAAGTGATGGAAAATGGTAGGTGTTATCTCAAATTTATTTCATAAATTAAGACAACCCTTTTCTGACCTAGACAAGCTCTAGTCAAATCAGGTAAAGGTACCTGAGTGAGTACAAACTCATTTGGCTCAGTCGAGATAACTTTTAATGATAGAAAAAGGAGAATGTTAGGCTCAATCGTGTGCTAGCATGATTTTCTTGAACCTAATTGAATCTAATTCAAATCAATTGAACTGGATTAGTCCAATTGATGATATCCAAATCCAAACCCTTATTTGTGTGATCCAGTTAGGTTCAGTTCTATATGATAATAAGATATGTCGTGATCTCCATCATCAACATCATCGAAATTTCTTTCGATGGATCAGAACTCTTCTAATTCAGACAACTAGAATGATCAATTATCTAAATCATTCTAATTGCTCCCAAAATCCACTAGTGACACCTAGCAGTATATGGTGGCAATCCATCAAAATTGAAAATGAACCTCTCGGTGCAGCTACTTATATGATTAAGTTCTTCTATCTTGACGTCCGATCAGATTAGAGTTAAGATGAACTTGTCAAACCCTAATTTTTATCATATGATTTAATCATTTGATTCAAGTCCAATGTAAAAATCTTAATAGAAACTATTTCTATTATTTCACTCTCTGCAATGGCCATAGGCTTATGAAATTGATTCTCATGATCATCATAGGGCTACTTCTCATCTACCGAGGTAGATAGATTCCGTCTTGGTGCAATCCAATTCCTACAATGAACATGCTATAGCCAACATACACCTTAGGATTTCGAATGGCTAGGAGACCAAGTCATGGTGTAGTCAAACTATAACATCCTCAAGGTGAACTATCGATGCACCTCAGATCAAAGAACCAGGCACACCACTGCAGCTTCGAATCAGTCATCGACAAGAAGGATGACTAACCATAGACTCAAGACTCATCTACTATAAAGAAGCGATTGTACACTAACCTTCTAGATCAATCACCATCCTCATGATGATCCTATGGTCAGAAGCATTTTATGAGTTAATAATGAAAATTCTTATCTTAAATTTTCAACTCTTGAAAATAAGAATTATCATTACCATTAACTTAAGGCATGTATCACAGATACTAAATACACATATGTGATAGAAAATAACCCATTTTATTATTTATAGTCAAAATTATAATTTTGCCCTTAGAAGTGTATTACAAGCGTCAGTCAATTCTGGCTTCTAGGGCACACACATCTAACAGGTGGTGCAGCAGCTAAGAAATGTATCTCAACAGAGAGTGTCAGTGTTATCTCAGGGAGACTGAGTGCAGGTCTCAAGGAGAGCCAGGAGGTCTCAGGGACCGCCAGAAGGTCTCTAGTAGTTGGGAGTATCATGGATCAAGTTTCTTCTGCAAGAGCACCAGGGAGAGTCACAGTTCAGGTGGAGGATGGTTCTCCGGGCGCAACTGAAGTGATGGCTGATGTAGGGGCAGAAGAGAAAGACTATGATAGAATTTTCTAGAATTCAGTCATTGGTTTCAGAAGAGTTGGATGAGCTCTTGGGTTTTGAAGATGCCTGCGGGTTGTGGAGGTATCCTAGACAACTTCGAAGAGGACCGTGGAGCATGGAGGATTCGAAGAGGCAAGGATGGTGTTCGAGGTACAGCGGTAGGCTTAGTAGTGCAGCGTTAAGTGGTTGGCCTCGAGGGACTCAGTGACAGAATTGACTTCTACGACATCAGGTAGACTTCGAATATAGGTGGAGCTTCGGAGTGGTAGCTTCATAATTGGAGAGAAATTTGGTATGAGTTCTGAGCGTCGGTGATGCACGGTTCTAGGTGGAGCGACGCGTGTAGGTGGATAGGCGTAGCTCTGAGGAGATCATGTCAGATGGTATAGCAATTGCTGGTGTAGAAATGCTATAGGTTCTCTAAAAAAATCTAGAAAAAGTGATGTAGCTACTAAGCAAAAGGGATCCTACAATTTCAGAGTGGTGCCAAGAAGTAAGCACAGATCTTCAGTGGTGGAGGCGGTTATCCAAAAGATCTCAAGGGTGCACAACAGTTGAAGAGAATTGGCGGAGGTGATGATTGCACAAGGAACTGTCGAGTGCGCAGGGAAACTGGAATCATGTAGGAGGTCATTGCTAAGAGGTTTGCCAAGGCTTGGGAGCACCAAGGTGGAGATTGTGAGGATTTATGCTGCTCCCAAGCCTTGGGAGGCCACGAAAAGAGTCAGGAGGTTGGCTTCAGGGATTTCAGGGGCTTGGTTGGTGCTTCGAAGACCTAGGACACAAGGTGAAGCAAGGAACTAAAGCCAGAAAATCAAGACTGTAGGAAGAAAATTTTTTGTAGGTTAGCCGGCTCAGTCCAAAATTGGGTCAACTAAGTCTCAGAGCACAGGCAAAATAGAGTGCTGCGCTTCGAGACTATTGGCATAACACAGGACTGGGCTGGCTCAGTTTTAGACTGAGCTGACCCAGTGGAACTTAGCCGACTCATTGCTGAGACTGAGCCGACTCAGTGCGCGGGCAGAGTTACACGAGGGTTTGTTTTGGGCTAGGGTCTGGGTTGATCTTAGGAATCTTAAGGCCTAGTTTGAGAGGTCTTAAGGGGGCTAATTCATATATGAATCGGATCTAGATCCAGAGGATGAGAGCATGGGAGACATGGGTGTATATGGGCTCAGTGAGTGCTTTTATGTATTGGGTTAGTCGGAGAGTTTTTTGGTCAGGCCTAATGGCTATGTATAAATACATAGGTTGTATTAGGATTTTAAAAAGATATAGAATACAGACCTTTTCTCCCTCAACTCTCTTCTTCTCTTCTCTCTAGAGTTCCCGCCCTAGGGTTCTTGAAGAAGCCCTAGAGAAGGAGGCGTCTCCCTCAAGCCCAAGAAGAAAGGTGCCCCATCATAAATCTAGGTGGAGGAATGGTGGTTTGCTGCCCATAGAGAACGTCACAGGTTTCTTCAGGTTCGTACTAAAGATCAGGAGCTTCCACAACATAGTATCGAGATGCTTATGATATCAAGGATGATTGGCATTCGAGCAATATCATGGGTCTACAATTTGATATCAGAGCTAGATGATGCTTGGAACATTATGGACGGCAATACTATTATTGCTATGTTTGCTACCCGGGAGCTTCGATCCTTAGTGACAACTTTGTTGTATGGTAAGGATATTGCCGTCCATAATATCCAGGCATCACCTAGCTCTGATATCAAATTATAGACCCATAATATCACTCGAACGTCAATCATCTTTGACATCACAAGCACCAATATCATGTTGTGGAAGCTCCTGATTTTTAGCATGGATCTAAAGGAACCTATGATGTTCTCTATAGGCAGCAAACCATCGATCCTCCACCTAAATCTATGATGGGGTGCCTCCCTTCTTAGGCTTGAGGGAGACGCCCCCTTCTCTAGGGCTTCTTCAAGAACCCTAGGGCGGCAACTCTAGAGAGAAGAGAAGAAGAAAGTTGAGGGAGAAAAGGTCGGTATTGATTTCAACCTTTAAAATCCTAATACAATCTATGTATTTATACATAGCCATTAGGCCCGACCAAAAACTCTCCTGGCTAACCCAATACATGAAAGCACTCACCGAGCCCATGTACATCCATGTCTCCCATGCTCTCATCCTCTGGATTTAGACCCAATCTATACATAAATTACCCACCTTAAGACCTCTCAAACTAGGCCTTAAGACCTCTAGGATCATCCCAGATCCTAGCCCAAAATAGATCCTCACGTAACTCTACCCGCGCACTAAGCCAGCTAAGTTCCACTAGGTTAGCTCAGTCTTAAACTGAGCTAGTCCAGTCCTGTGCCATGCCAGCAGTCTCGAACGCTCAGCTCAGACTGAGGCAGCCCAGTCCTATGCCGTGCCAGCAATCTCGAATGCTCAGCTCTCTATTTTGCCTGTGCTCTGAGACTTAGCCAACCTAGTTTTGGACTGAGCCGACTAACCTACAGAAAATCTTCTTTCTGTAGTCTTGATTCTCCGACTTTGGTTCCTTACTTCATCTTATGTCCTAGGTCTTCGAAGCACCAACCAAGCCCCTAGAATCTCCGGAGCCAACCCTCTGACTCCTCTCGTGGCCTCCCAAGGCTTGGGAGCACCACAAATCCTCACAATCTCCACCTTGGTGCTCCCAAGCCTTGGCAAACCTCTCAATAATGACCTTCTGCACAATCCTGCTGCCCCTGCACACTCGATAACACCTATACAAACATCGCCTCCGTCAATCCTCTTCAACTGTTGTGCACCCTTGAGGCCTTTGGGATGACCGTCTCCACTGCTGAAGACCTGTGCTTGCTTCTTGGCACCATCCTGAAATTATAGGATGCCTTCTGCTTAACAGCTACATTACTTTCTCTAGACTTTCTTGGAGAACCTACAGCATTTTTGCACCAGCACATGCTGTACCACTTGACACGATCTTCTCAGAGCTACGTCTGTCCACCTGCACATGCTGCTCCATCTGAAACTATGCATCATCGATGCTCTGAACTCATGCCAAATTTTCTCTCCACTTATGAAGCCACCACTACGGAGCTTCTTCTATATCCGAAGTCCACCTGATGTCATAAAAATCGACTCTATCATCGAGTCCCTCAAAGCCAACCACTCAATGCTGCACTGCTGAGCCTGTCACTGCACCTCAAATACCATCGCTGTCCCTTCGAACCCTCCGTGCTCCACGGCCCTCTTCGAAGCCATCTCGGATACCTCCACAATCCATGGGCACCTTCGAAACCCAGGAGCTCATCCAACTCTTCTAAATCCAATGACTAAACCCTAGGAATTCCATCCTAGTCCTTCTCTTCTGCCCCTACACCAGCCATCATTTCAGTTGCGCCTAGAGAACCATCCTCCATTTGAACCACAACTCTCCCTGGTGCCCTTACAGAAAAAACTTGATTCATGATACTTCCGACTACTAGAGATGCCTCCTGGCACTCCCGAAGACCCCCTGGCTCTTCCTAAGACTTGCACCCGATCCCCTTGAGATATCACTGACACTCTCTACTGAGATACACTCCTCGACTGCTGTACCACCAAGCCTCTCTCAACTCCGTGCCTCCAAGAAAGCACTCTTGCAGTACTCCAGCGCTCCCTGACTCGTCTCTGCGCCACTCTATAGCCGTCCAGCCCTAACCTACTGGACCTCCATGGGTCATCCATGTCCATCACTCCCAAGGCTCCGTAAATTCATTCTCTAATCGAACCGCTGAATATATCTTCGACTATTTCTTCGCCTTCTTGATATCGAAGGATGTATTGTCGCTTCTTTAGTCTTCCTTCAACCATTATCCTTTGAAAAATCACTCTTCAATAATCCTACACTGCCCATCTTCCTAGAGAATCCTAATGCTTTCTACTGAGATACCTCCCTCGATTGCTGCATGGTCAAGCCTCTCTCAGCCCTGCATCTCTAGAGAAGCACTACTACAACACGCCAACACTCTCTATCTGTCACATAACCCTCATACACCCCAGCCTTTCCACCAAGATCGATCAGCAAATCATGCATCAAATCCTTCCATCCCAGGAAAATTTTTTTTCATTAATCCTCTTAACCTCCACCTTCAACTCACTACTCCCGGTTGGCCAAACCATATCTATAACAAGGTAGATTTAAGACATATCATGGAATCTTTGTATAGATTTCTAATTTTACCTTGTACGACTTCTCCTTTCCTTCTATGCACCATCAGACTCTAAAACCTGGCTCCTTCTAAGTACCATCAGACTCTAAAATCTGGCTCTGATACCATATTATCATCCACAACGTTCTAGGCATCATCTAGCTCTGATATCAAATTGTAGACCCATGATATCACTCAAATGCCAATCATCCTTGACATCACAAGCATCGATATTATATTGCAGAAGCTCCTAATTTTTAGCATTGACCTGAAGGAACTTGTGATGTTCTCTATGGGCAGCAAACCATCGATCCTTCATCTGGATCTATGATGGGATGCCTCCCTCCTTAGGCTTGAGAAAGATGCCCCCCCTTCTCTAGGGCTTCTTCAAGAACCCTAGGGTGGCAACTCTAGAGAGAAGAGAAGAAGAGAGTTGAGGGAGAAAAGGTCTATGTTAATTTCAACCTTTAAAATCTTAATACAACCTATGTATTTATACATAGCCATTAGGCCTGACCAAAAACTTTCCTGGCTAACCCAATACATGAAAGCACTCATCGAGCCCATATACATCCATGTCTCCCATGCTCTCATCATCTGGATCTAGACCTGATCCATATATGAATTAGCCATCTTAAGATCTCTCAAACCAAGTCTTAAGACCCCTAAGATCATCCCAGACCCTAGTCCAAAATAGACCCTCGCGTAACTCTGCCTATGCACTGAGCAAGCTCAGTCTCAGCATTGAGCCGGCTAAGTTTCACTGGGTCGACTTAGTCTAAAACTGAGCTGGCCCAGTCCTATACCATGCCAGCAATCTCGAACACTCAGCTCTCTATTTTGCCTATGCTCTGAGACTTAGTCGATCCAGTTTTGGACTGAGCCGGCTAACCTATAGAAAATCTTCTTTCTGCAGTCTTGATTTTTCAGCTTTGGTTTCTTGCTTCACCTTGTGTCTCAGGTCTCTAAAGCACCAACCAAGTCTCTAGAATCTCTGGAGCCAACCCCCTGACTTCTCTCGTGGCCTCCCAAGACTTAGGAGCACCATAAATCCTCACAAAGGAGACACTGGTGTATGAGGAGATCGCATTAGTACTCAGATCCAACGAGCAGCGAGAATGGATAACAAAGAAGGAGGTCTTCCAAGAGAATCTTGTGGTTTCAGAGAAGCATAGGAAAGGAAAGAAGAAGGGTGAATAGAAGGGCAGCAAGGGATCCAAGAGATGCGTCAAGTGCAGAGAAGCAGGGCATTTTAAGCGGAAGTGTCCATTTTGGAAGAAGTGTAAAGAAGGCGAAAGCTTGGATTCCATCAGTACAGTCACTGAAAGTGAAGACTCGGATGAGCTCTTGGTGGTCTCGGAGGAGCCCATAGGGTGCAGTGTATCTCACATAATTTTGGACAGATCTATGGAGTGCAAAGAGTCCGAAGGATCAGCGACGTTATTCGAGGTACAGCGGCAGGCTCAGTAGTGCAGCATTGGACGGTTGGCCTCGAGGGACTCAGAGATAGAGTCGACTTCTACGATATCAGGGGGACTTCAGTTTTAGGTGGAGCACCAAGCAGAGGTGGCTTCATGGATGGAGGAAGCTGTGATATGAGTTCAGAGCAAAGGGGTGTAGAGGGAGGACCTATATCCCAGCACTAATGCCGGGGCTGTACAGATCTAGGTGGAGAGGATTGTGCAGGAAGATAGGCATGGCTCTGAGGGGACAGTGTCAAGTGGAGCATTAGGATATGCGGCAAGTGCCGGTAAAAAAATGTTGCATGATCTTCAGAAAAGTCCAGGATAAGTGATGTAGCTGTCAAGTAAAAGGATACCTATAACTCCAAAGATGGTGGAGAGAAATAAGCTAAGAACTTCAACGATGGAGGCGGTCATCCCGAAGGCCTCAAAGAAAGCTTAGTAGTTGAAGAAGAATAATAATGGTAAGGTGAGCATGAGGGGCTATCAGGATATGCAGGGACAGCAGGATCGTGCAAGAGGATGTTGCTAGGTGTGCCAAGGCTTGGGCACACTAAGGTGGAGATTGTAGATGGTGTGGTGCTCTCAAGCCTTGGAAGGCCACGGGCGGAGCCATGGTGAGGGCTCCGAGGAGGTTAGGATAGGTATGGTCCTAGGGCTAGGACAGAAGTTGTCCTAGGATGGAGGCGGCATGTAACTCTCCACGGACTTGAGATTCGAGTATTGAGAGCCTCAAGGGGCTTGGTTGGTGCTTCAGAGATCTGGGATTCAAGGTAGAGTAAGAAACCAAAGCCAGAGAATCAAGACTGCAGAAAGAAGATTTTCTGCAGATTAGCTGGCTCAGTCTAAAACTGAGTCGACTAAGTCTCAGAGCACAGGTAAAATAGAGAGCTGAATGTTCGGAACTGTAAGCATGGCACAGGATTGGGCCAGCTCAGGTTCAGTCTTAGACTGAGCCGACCCAGTGAAACTTAGTCGACTCAGTGCTGAGACTGAGCCGACTCAGTGCGCGGGCAAAGTTACGCGAGGGTCTATTTTGGGCTAGGGTCTGGGTTAATCCTAGGGATCTTAAGGCTTAGTTTGAGAGGTCTTAAGAAGGCTAATTCATGTATGAATTAGGATTAGATCCAGGGGGTGAGAGCATGTAAGACTTGGGCTCGGTGAGTGCTTTCATGTATTGGGTTAGCCTAAGAAAGTTTTTGAGCTGGGGTTTATTAGGGTTCATATGGAAACTTTAGGGTATATAAATCAGGACATTATAACTTTTACAATAGAAGAAAATACAATTGAGCTTTTCTCCCTAACTCTCTTCTCTCTTCTCCCTGATTCCAACACCAAAATTCTAGCTTCTCTTATCTTTCTTAGATCTTCTTCAGTTTATTGGATTATCACCCAGATTCATGCAAGAGATCGGATCTACGATTGTGGCTCCGAGCAGCTGTAGGAACAACACAAAGCTTATCTGGACTGTAGATACATTTTAGCATCAAAGGTTTTTGAATTTGCCATCAATTATAAAGATCCTTTAGTTGAGAGACTCAATTTTCATCTTCCAAATGAACAAATAATAGTATTTGCTGACACTGCAAATTTAGAAAATGTGCTGAGAAAACCAGGAGTTGATAGAACAATGTTCACGAAATGGATGAAGGCAAACGAGCAACATGAAAAAGCTAGAGAACTAACTTATATTGAGTTCCCCACAAAATGAATATGGCACAAAGATATTCTAGAGTAGAAGAAAAGAAAGTCTGGCAGAAGTATAGGTAGAATATTCTACGCCCATCCTGCAAGTGGAGAACGTTATTATTTAAGGATGTTACTGAATATTATTAGGGGTTCCACATCCTTTAAAAATATTCAAACAGTAATACCCAACATTAAAGACAGCTTGCTACGCTCTTGGATTGCTTGATGATGATAAAGAATGGCACGATTGTTTACAAGAGGCATCTCTTTAGGGATCTGGTCATTAACTGCGAGAACTTTTTGCAGCGCTACAACTTTACTGTGAAGTTACTAACCCCAAAGAACTTTGGACTGTTAATTAAAAAATATTATCAAAAAATATGTTATACATACAAAGGGGAAAGTTAAATCAGCCACAACTTCATCTAACTAAAGAATAGATACAAAGTTATGTATTGTTTGAGATTGAACGAATACTGCAAAGATCAGGTAAATCATTAAGAGATTATGGGGGCATTCCATTACCAAATGCATCGTTATTACGTGAATTAAACAATAGACTTCTTATTGAGGAGACAAACTACAACAGAAAAGAGCTATAGATATAATTCATAAAGCTTTAGAGTGGCTTAAATACATACCAACTTAAAATATTTAAAGTAATTGTCAGATCAGCAGTGGCAAAAGAAGGCAAGCTTTTCTTCATTTATGGCCATGGAGGAATAGGGAAGACTTATCTATGGAAAACAATTTTGGCAAAATAAAAATCAGGGGGCCATATTGCTCTTGCTATAGCATCTTCTGGAATTGCATCATTATTGCTTTCTGGAGGTAGAATTGTCCATTCAAGATTTCATATCCCGTTGAACTTAACAGAAGATACAACATGTAAGATAAAGCAAGGAATATAATTGGCATAATTATGGAGCAAAACAAGTCTCATTATATGGGATGAAGCACCGATGGCACACAAATATTGTTTTGAGGCACTAGACCATATACTCAGAGATATATTACATTCTACTTTTTGAGATAGTCTTAACAAATCATTTGGTAGAATGATAATGATACTTGGAGGAGACTTCCGCCAAATATTACCGGTTATCCCTAAAGGCAGGAAAGAAGATATAGTAGATGCCTCCATTAAATCATCATACCTATGGCAACATTTTAAGATCTATCAATCGCACAAAAACATGCATTTGAAAAATGGTGCCTGCACAAGTTCAAGTACCGAGTTTGCACAATAGATCCTCAATGTTGGAGATGGTAAAGAAGCATCTGACATGAGCAATGGATTAAGATTTCACATGAGCTTATGATAGATCGCAATTACAATGCAATACAAAAAATAGTTGAAATCACTTATCAAAATATGGCCACTAAAATGATAGATAAGTATTTCTTGCAAGAAAGAGCCATTCTTACACCGAAAAATGAAATAGTCCACAAAATAAATGACCATATACTGGACCTAATTACAACAGAAGAAAGAATATACTTCAGCTTAGATTCAATTTGCTGAAACTCAACAAACTCTGGTGATGATGATGCCCTTTATCCAATTGAGTTTCTTAATTCATTGAAATTTACTGGCATACCAAATCATGCTCTTCGACTAAAAAATGGTATTCTTATCATGTTGCTTTACAACGTCAATCAAAGTGCTGGCTTATGCAATGGTACAAGGCTTATTGTAACTCAACTTGGGAAATGGTTTGTGCAAGCTAAATTCATCACTGGAGAGAACATTGGTCAAAAAGTCTTCATTCCTTGGCTAATTTTATCGCCCAACAAATCAAAGTAGTCATTCAATCTATGAAGGAGATAATGTTTCTTATCTATTTGCTTTGCAATGACTATAAATAAAAGCCAAGGCCAAACATTAAATCATGTTAGTTTATATTTATCCAAGCAAGTTTTTTATCAAGGATAATTATATGTTGCTCTATCAAGAGTTATAAGCAAGAATGGACTACACATACTGGTAACAGATGAAGAAGCTAAAGATCCAAGCTATGCAAAAAATATTATTTATCCAAATTTTTTTGCTAATATAAAATATGCTAATTGATTGGTATGAACATCACTTATCATTAAATTAAATATCATTACACAAATTCTCTTTTTTTACTTACTTTCATTCCTGGCCTCTTTTTAAAACATAGTCTTTCCTTATGCTTAAAATTTTGCAGGTTAATGGATATCAAGAAGTACTCACTCCTGAGTGAACTTTCTACTAAACAAGATACATAGACCATCAAAGCTAGAGTTATACGCCTGTGGCAAGCAATCAATACAACGATAAATGAGAACATCAGATTGGAATTGATCCTGTCGGATAAAAAGGTAAGCATAAAATATATTTACATAAGACATGCTTTTAACTATGAAAGATGTTAGGGATAAACCCCTCTCCCATCGAGATCCAGTCTGATGCTTAGCCTAATGCAACTGATAATCATGGAAGAGCTTCGATCAGAAATTCTTCTTCAGCGATCGAACCCCACCCAAACTCCTTCAACGGTCGGGCTCTAGCCGAACTTCTTTTGGATTTCTCCTTCAATCAAGTTTTTCTAGGAGCCGAACTCCTTCCAGACCTTTCCTTTAGTCGGATTCCTACAGGAGCCGAACTTCTTTCATACTTCTCTTTCAGTCGGATTCCTACATGAGCCGAACTCCTTTTGGTTCTCTCCTTTAGTCGGATGCCTCCAAGAACCGAACTCCTTCCGGACTTCTTCTTCAATCAAGTTCTTCCAGAAGCTGAACTTCTTTTGGATCTCTTTTTCATTTGAATTCCTACAGGAGCCGAACTCCTTTCGGACCTCTCCTTTAGTCGAATGCCTTGAGGAGCCGAACTCCTTCCGAACATTTCCTTCAATCAAATTCCTCCAGTAGCTGAACTCCTTTCGAATTTCTCCTTCAGTCAGATTCCTCCAGAAGCCAAACTCCTTCCAGACTTCTCCTTCAGTCAGATTCCTATAGGAGCCGAACTTCTTTCGTACCTCTCCTTTAGTCGGATGCCTTCAGGAGCTGAACTTTTTCAAATTTTTTCTTCAGTCGGATTCCTCCAGGAGCCAAACTCCTTCCGAATCTCTCCTTTAGTCGGATTCCTACAGAAGACGAACTTCTTCTGTACTTCTTCTTCGGTCAGATTCCTACAGGAGTCGAACTTCTTTCGATCCTCTCCTTCAGTCGGATGCCTTCAGGAGCCGAACTCCTTCCAAATTTCTCCTTCAGTCGGATGTCTCAAGGAACCAAACTCCTTTCGATCTACTACCGACAATAGACACCTCTCTCCATAACAAACTCTATGTAGTCCCGAGCGGTCCACTACCGGACGGTTACGATCGTCACTATTAATCTGCTCCAAACTTCATCTATAAAAGAGATCCTTCATATACATTTTCTCTAAGCTCTCTTCTTCTTTTCAAAACTCTGCTGAATTCTTACCTGAGCACTCCATTTCTGTTGGTCAAAAGAGCTGACTTGATCATCGGAGGATCCTATTGGAGCCACCACCACCGACTTCGAATGAAATTTTATTTTGTAGGTCACCGACGGTGACCTCTTCTTCCTCAACTCCAGCTTGATCCGGCATCAATCAGATTCTGCACCAATAAAATTGGTGCTAAAAGAAGGACCCTCTACTCCTGAGGTATCCTTATTCTTAAAGGAGTGCTCAACCGATCCTTTGGATCTTCTTCTTCAAGGTCCATCTCCATTCTCTCCCTCAATCTCAAAAGATGCCTCCAAAGAAGATGACTACCAGAAGATCTACCACTTCTACCATCAGATCCGAGCTAGATCTACCCATTCCGACTCCAGCATCGGTGCTTCAACCTCCTCCTCCATCGATGACCATAGTAGATCTAGAGCAGTTTAACCTGCTGATGTAGTGGGTTCAGGACCTCATCGAGATGGTGCAGACCATGCAGCAGCCCCTGACGATAATTCTACCAGAAAACCTATCATCTGGATGTCAGAAATCGATTCCAAAGAAGAGCACTTGGGCTAGCATATCCGTCGCTTCTGAGAAGGAGAAATAGAGAGCAAAGGATCCTTGTTTGGATCGTGATTCTTTTTCGGAAGAAACCTTCCCCATCTACAGTCGAAAGCCTTCCAAGGTCTGCGATCGAGATGACGTTCTCGATCAAAAACTATGAGAGATGGATCGATGGATTGAGAAGCTCGGTCACGTTGCCCCGGCTCATCATGATGACGTTCGCACCGATCCCTCCTTTCTCTTCCTAAATTATGCAAGAATTCATTTTGCCGAACTTTGAGCTTCCTCCTATTTGAAAGCTACGATGGAACCTCTAGTCTGGTCGATCATCCGAAGATCTTTCGGACTATGATGCTGTCCCATGGTGCACCAGACGTCATCTTATGCCGAGCTTTTTTGTCTACCTTAAAGGGAGCAGCAAGAAACTGGTACTCAATATTGAAGTTGGGTATGATCTTCTTCTTTGACCAGATGAGCTATCAGTTTGTGGCTCACTTCGTCAGCAGCCGATGTCCACACCATGGTTTGAATTTTCTGATGAATATCAAGCAGAAGGAGGAGAAATCTATCCAGACTTATGTCACCCGATTTAATGCTGCTGCATTGGAGGTCTGGAACTTGGACCAGTCTATTGCAATAGCTACACTCAAGGGCAGACTTCAGAAGAATGATTTACTGTTCTTCTTGGAGAAAAAGTACCCCAAGAACTTTATCGATCTGCTAGCTCGGGCCGAAGAATATGCCCAAACAAAAGAAGCCTTCAAATTGAGAGATAAGGAAGCCGTAGACGGGCAAATCTAGTAAATCCGTGGCTGATGGAGGGCCGAATGAAGTTCGGCCACGCTCACAGACTCCCTCCGGGCACAAGTGAGCCCAAACTCCTCGAGCTTGTCGTCAAAGAAGCTCCGATGGAAGAGCACGAAGAAGTTCCTCCTCAGAAGATTTTACAACTACGCCTCTCTCAATGCTCCATAAATACCGACCTAAAGCAAGAGAAGATCAGTCAAGGGCGCTACCGCAACTAGAACCATCAATGAGAAAGGAACAACAAGGAGATCGGCCACCTTTCGACATCATCAACACTATCTTTGGGGGGCTTAGTACTTCGGTGAGCTGCCATCTCTCAGCCTCAGAGCCAAAGAAAAGCTTGCCCCAAATTGAAAAGGCCCGTATGAAATAGAGAAGATCGTCCGCTCCGAAACTTATCGTCTGAAGGGGCTCGAAGGAACAACACTCCCACGACCTTGAAACTTAGAGAATCTAAGAATGTACTACCGATAATTTTTCTTCAATAAAACTCCTCCATTTCAATATTATTGTTTCTTGGTGCAAAAACTATGTGACGATAGAAAAGAAACAATCAAAAGTAGTCATGTTAGGAACAAGAAGAGAACCTCATCCTAACGTGGATAAGTTGAAGACCTTATTCATTTTAAACGAGATGGGAGAGAGGCCCTGACAACGGCCCTTATGTGCCCCTACAGCCCATTAGGAACAGGGGGAGAACCTCGTCCTAACATGAGCAAAGTCGAAGACCTCATTCATTTTAAACAAGATAGAGGAAGAGGCCCTAACAACGACCCTTATGTGCCCCCATAGCTCATTAGAAATAGGAGGAGAACCTCGTCCTAATGTGAGCAAAGTCAAAGACCTCATTCATTTTAGACGATATGGAGGGAGAGGCCCTAACAACGGTTCTTATGTACCCCGCAGCTCGTTAGAAATAGGAGAGAGAACCTCGTCCTAATGTGAGCAAAGTCGAAGACCTTATTTATTTTAGATGAAATAGAGGGAGAAGCCCTAACAACGGCCCTTATGTGCCCCCACGGTCCGTTAGGAACAGAAGAAGAACCTTGTCCTAACGTGAGTAAAGTTGAAGGCCTCATTTATTTTAGATGAAATGAGAGGAGAGGCCCTGACAACAACCCTAAATACACTCTTACAGCCTATTAGGAACAGGAGGAGAACCTCGTCCTAGCATGAGCAAAGTTCGGAACCCCATAGACCAAAGACGTGGAGAAGAAAGAAGCTCGATGGGGAATCCTTACATGTGCTTTCCCACGATAACTTGACTATATCAAATGCAAAAGGTAGAACCTTATCCTGGTTTGCAAGAGAGATCCTAGTTCAACATCCACAACAAGCCCGATGTCCACAATGAGCTCGACGTCCACAACAAGTAGCAGGCATGAAAATCTGGGATCAGAATTCTCCCCCGAACTTCAACTTCAACATCAACCTCGGCTGGAGATAAGATCTCCCCCTAGCTTCAACTTTAACTAGAGATAAGATCTCTCCCGACCTTCAACTGTAACATCAGCAGGAGTTAAGATCTCCTTCAACCTCAGTTGGAGATAAGATCTCCTCTGAGCTTCAATGTCAATCTCAATAGGAGATAAGATCTCCTTCAACCTCGGCTGAAGATAAGATCTCCTCCGAGCTTCAATCTGAATGGATGCAGAGCCCAGAAGAGGACTTTCACAGTCACCTTTTTTGTACTTTCTTCCTTCGAATTTCAAATTCGAGAGTGGAGAAACTATTGTTGGAAATAAACCACACTTCTACCAAAGTCCAGCCTAATGCTTAGCCTAATGCAACTGGTAATCACGAAAGAGCTTCGATCGAAAATTCTCCTCCAGCGATCGAACCCCAGCCAAACCCCTTCAGTGGTCAGGCCCTAACCAAACTCCTTCTGAATTTCTCCTTCAGTCAAGTTTCTCTAAAAGTCGAACTCCTTCCGAACCTCTCCTTCAGTCAAATTTCTATAGGAGCCAAACTCCTCTCGTACTTCTTCTTCAGTCGGATTCCTATAGGAGCCGAACTCCTTCCGATCCTCTCCTTCAGTCGAATGCCCCAAGAGTCAAACTCCTTCCGAACTTCTCTTTCAGTCAAGTTCCTCTAGGAGCCAAACTCCTTCCGGATCTCTCCTTCAGTCAGATGCCTCGAGGAGCCGAACTTCTTCTGAACTTCTCCTTCAGTCAAGTTTTTTTAGGAGCCAAACTCCTTCCAGATTTCTTCTTCAGTTAGATTCCTCTAAAAGCTGAACTTCTTTCAGATTTCTTCTTCAATTAGATTTTTTCAGAAGTCGAACTCCTTCCAAACTTCTTCTTCAGTCGGATCTTTCCTTTAGTTAGATTCCTACAGGAGCTGAACTTCTTTCGGACCTCTCCTTTAGTCGGATGCCTCCAGAAGCCGAACTTCTTCTAAATTTCTTCTTCAATCAGATTCTTTCAGGAGCCAAACTCCTTCCGAACTTCTCCTTCAGTCAGATTCCTACATAAGCCAAACTTCTTCCGTACTTCTCCTTCAGTCGGATTTCTATAGGAGTTAAACTTTTTTCGATCCTCTCCTTCAGTCGAATGCCTCCAGAAGCCGAACTCCTTTCGAATTTCTCCTTCAGTCGGATGCCTCAAGGAGCCGAACTCCTTCTGGACCTCTCCTTCAGTCGGATGCTTTCAGGAGCCAAACTCCTTCCAAATTTTTCTTTCAGTCGGATTTCTCCATCAGCTTAACTTTTTTCGAACTTCTTCTTCCAGACTTCTCCTTTAGTCGGATTTCTTTAGGAGCCGAACTCCTTCCGAATTTCTTCTTCAGTCAAGTACCTTCAGGAGTCGAACTTCTTTCAGACTTCTCCTTCAATCGGATTCCTCCAGGAGCTGAACTCCTTCCGGACCTCTCCTTCAGTCGGATGCCTCCATGAGCCAAACTTCTTTCGAACTTCTTCTTCACTCAAGTTTCTCTAGAAGCCGAACTTCTTTTGAATTTTTCTTTCAGTCAAGTTTCTTTTAGGAGTCCAAACTTCTCTGAAATTGATGTATGTCAAAGCTCTTCACCAACCAATGCCTGCTTCTTCCAAACTTCGACCATTAAATCTCAACGAACGGCTACATCACGGCAACAGACATCTCTCTCCATAACAAACTCCACGTGGTCTCAAGCGGCCCATCGTCGAATGGTTACGGTCGTCATTATTAATCTGCTCCGAACTTCATCTATAAAAGAAATCCTCCAGATACGTTTTCTTTAGGCTCTCTTCCTCTTTCCAAAATTCTGCTGAATTTTTGCCTAAGCACTCTATTTCTGTTGGCCAAAAGAGCTGACTTAATCATCGGAGGGTTCGGCCAGAGCCACCACCACCGACTCCGGATGAAATTTTGTTTTGTAGATCATCCGACGATGATCTTTTCTTCCTCAACTCCAGCTCGATCCGACGTCAACCAGATTCTGTACTAACAAAAGATAAAAATTTATCTTTTCTATTGTTATAGATGACAATGATACAAGCCATTGTGCGCAACATCCAAGTTGAAAAATTTAGATCAAAAATCCAAAAAGGTCACTACTACTTCATAATAAATTTTAAAGTTGTTCAAGTCTACTCAAAGTACAGAGCTGTTCCAAATAATATGCAAATAATCTTTTACTTCATAATAATTCTTAAAGAAGTACAGACTCCAACCATTAAGATTTTACTATTCCACTTTCACTTTGCAGATATGCCTCTTATATCTAAAAGGTGCAATAAAAATACATATCTGACAAGTAAAAAATAAAAATACACCACATATAGCTCAATGTATTTTATTTTTAATATTTGATATAATACAATTACTTTTACTATTGTTATAGATATCATTGAAAAGCTTAGTGGAATAAGTGAACTGGAAAACATATAAGTAAGAGGAAAAATAATTTCTAAAAGAAATGTTGAGCTACTACTCGAAAGGTAGGTACCTTTATAACTATAAAAAAAAAAAAAGCTTTCTTCCCTATATTACACATATAATATTTATACACATGACTACAAATAAATCTTTCAGCAATAAAAAAATTAAAGTCACACTTTGGGGAAAAGCAATAAATGAGATCAATTTTAAAAAGAACAAAGATGAAACCACCTCCTGCATCATTATTATGACATCAACGACTATGAAGATATTCCAAGGTAATAAAATATTTATATATAATTGAATCTTTTTAATTTCATAGTTAATTACTCTCATCTTTGACGTACAGATAAGTATAATCTCTCCTTTACCAATGCTAAAAGAATTTACAAAAATATTGATATCCTAGAAGTAGCAAAACTCAAATAGAGGTATATATATTAACAAACTTTAATTAAACAATGATAAATTTATTTAATATTAAAAAAATTTAGGTTCATGAAGGTAACAAGCTTAATACAATAATTATACTCATAAAGTGATACACATAAATCCCTGCATGAACAAATCACTACATCAGCTAAAAAAAATGTAGGGACAAATAAAAATCAATGTCAGTCAACATTATATATAATTATTATATAAATATTTTATCTCAAAACTAATATCCTTTTCTCTCTTCTGTGTAGAATGTTGTCTTCACAATATGCACAACTATTATTGTTATTAAAAAAAAATTTGGATGATCCTACATGTCTTGCACAAACTGTACAAGAAAAGTAACAATGTCAAATAACAAATACGAATGCAGAACATGCAATATCTCTATTGACTACCCAATTCTAAGATAATATATTCTTACAAAGTTATAAAAATAATATAATTAATAAAGCTAAAAATTATGATACTAATACATTATAGAATTAAATAAGATTTAAGATTAATGTAAGAGTGAAGGACCATCCCGACACAACAACAAGAACTCTTTTCGATAGATAAGTTGAAAGCTTATTAGAAATCACTGCTATAGAGTTCATAAAAAATATAAATATTAATTCAGTCGGTATTCCTGATCAAGTTCAAAACCTCCTTTACAGATCATTAGTTTTTAAAATTAAGTTGAATGACTACAATTTGAAAGAAGGTTTCCAAAATTACATCATGATGAAGACTTATAAAGCAGATGAAAAATTAGAAAATGACTACAAAATCACCAACTTAACAGAGATAATTATATAATGGACTATCTTTCCTCAAATATGATGCAATTCACAACTGTACTTCACCATTTTCTTTGTTATAGGATATGGTACATGACTCAAGCGATGACAATATCAGAGAAGTACAGTCATAGTCATTTCTAAATTATTTTCAATCCTATAAAAAAAAAATGCTATTAAAGACTATGCTAAAAAAGGATGAACTAGAAACAGATACAGCAAAATCAGAAATTGTCAATGAAGATTGTGACATAATAATCCTTAAGAAGAAACGAAAGCTTCAAATTATTAATAAAGATTGATAAAATTTTTTTCTATGATGTTAAATTTTTTATTATATTTTAGACCACTCTATACCAACAACATATTTTATTTTTTATTTTATATTTTTTTAATATCAATTTATAATAAAAAATAATTTTTTTAAAAAAAATTATATGATCCTCTCTTTTTATAAAGTTAAAGCATTTGGAGTGTCAAAAAAAAAAAAAAAAAAAAAAAAAATCTAAAAAAATTATTTTTGTACGTTTGGTCTTGCACAGCTAGTATATCAATAAATTGAAGTGTGGGATGAAAAAAGAAAAAAAAACTAAACGGTTGCGTTGGACCGTGCCCGCGACTCAACCGTTAATGCGGGTTAGCTGCCAGAGTGCTTGGCAGCCCCTAACGGTAGGTCCCCTCGTTAAAACCAGACTCGGTATCTTGTGTGTACTTAATTTCCAGCGATTTGAGCAAAATATCCACCCAAATTCTATTGTTCTCCCAGGGACCCCGACCCACCCTTAGCCTTCCCCCGACTTCTCCTTGGTTTTCCTCGCGTCCTATTTAAGGCGGCGAGGTCGCCCACCGTTCGATGCCCTAGGACTGCTGCCGTAAGCGACCCAAGGCAAACGGTGGAGAAATAAAAGGGGTTCGAGTAGAAGCCTTTCCGGAGAACTAGAGAGGGAGAGGGAGAGAGAGAGAACGGTAGAAGATGCCGGACTACGGGGAGAGATACGAAGGCGACGGCGAGGGATACACCGAGTACGGAGGCGCCTCCCCTCCCCCGAAGAGCAGCGGCTTCGACGGCTTCGGTGATTCCAGATCGCAGGTCGCCCTTGCGTCCAAACCCTCTATTTCTCCGTTCAATCGCTCTTTTCTTGCCGTCCGTCCATTTCTGTGAATTAAAGCTGTAAGATTTGATAGAAAGATGCGTTTTTGGTTGAATTTTTCTCATAGTTGATGTTGTACAATTGTTGCTGGAAATTGAGTTGCAAGTATTCAAGATTTTGGCTGGAATTGGCTTAAGTCTAGGTCTTTTGGGAACCCTCTAGCGGATTTGTTAAATATCAGGGTTTTTACTACGAATTTCAGTAGCATCAGGATATTTTGACTATGGAAGACCTTTTTTTGTTTTAATTTACTACCCTGGTTGCGTTAGTTGGAAGGGTAGAGTTTTGATTTTTTTTTTTTTTTTTTAAAGATATTCTGGATTGGGCTCGGCTCGTAAGGATATTGGAGTTTTTACGTTTTTCTGGGGACTACTTGTTTTGAGTTTACCTGATCTTTTTTTCTTTGGAAAATAATTTTGGAAGTCTAGCAACTAGGTTTATAAGCTGGAGATCATTGATTGTTGCATTCTGTTGTATCTTTTAATATGAAAAAAAAGAACTTGTTTCATCTGTACTCAGCAAGGATTGGTTTGTTGCTTTTGAATTATGTGTTTCTTGGTATTCATCAAGCTTGTTTTGATTAAGCTTCACCAACACCATCCCATGTTTGCAGTACGGTTTTCGTGAACATGAAAAGGGGTCTTCACAAGGCAGAGACAGGGATAGAGAAAAAGAGAGGGACAGGGATAGGGAGCGGGACAGGGATAAGGGTCGGGACAGAGATAGAGATAGGGAGAGGGATAGGGATCGTGATCGCCATCACAGAGACCACAGGGACAGAAGTGAAAAAAGTGATCATGGGCGAGATAGATCTGATGATCATGACCGTCATCGCAGCCGAGACTACGATAGGTATACATCTTTACAATTTCTTTCTTGCATGCATTGTAACATAATACACTTTTTCCTCATATGCAAAACATAACAGTGAAAGAAATGGATTTCCATATCCTCCTGTCATGCATTGAAATGCAATGGGAATTGTAGTTAATAAAATTAAGATAAAGCAATGGACTTTTCAATCATGAGTATCTTGCACAGGTTTAGCATCGTCTTATGCATACTTTATTGTCATTATTCATTTTAGCTGTAAAGGCTGTTTGCATCATAAGTTATTGGGTGTCTTATCCAAGAATAGATTTAAATATGCAACAATCAGTATTTGTAAATGGTTGATGTATGAGCTGCCTTTTGAGTTAGTAAATATGCAAACAACTACCTTTTGGGTTTGGTAAATTTGCGAGATACACTTAATGTTCACTCTTCATTATAATATTTTTGAAAATTATTTGGAGTACATCATGGATCCAGATGTCTTGAACATTATTCGTCCCGGCAAAATAGCAGCCTTTTGTTGTTTGGTTAGCTCTATGTAAATCGGTAGAGTGTCCGTCACCCTCCCCTCTGAGAAAAGAGCCCACACTTTTTTTTTTTTGTTGGGTGGGGAGAGGGCGCAGGGGGGGAGGGGGAGAGGTATGCGATGGTGGTAATCTGCAGATAATTGTGGATTGTCTTTGTTTGAGAGAGCAAGACACTGCACTTTTGTTTAACCATTTCCTCCCTGAAGTCTTCTTTGCCTTGTGATTTCCTTTTTGGGTAGTCTATGCTTCCATGAATGGAGACATGCTGGAGCACATGTGGCCACTTTTACAACTCCTGTATTGGTCTCAGATAACACAATCAGCTCTCTCGCTACACAGCCTGCTTCCTCCATTCAGTAGATTTGAAATAATTATTAATTAGGAAGCCATTACTTGGCTGTCAGTCCTTATAATTTATCCTAGGAATCTAGGGTCTAACTTTCTGCTCCTTTTCCTTAATAATCATGTCTTCCATGATTTTGTTCAAAGATCGATAAGCGGTTTCAAATTTTTCATTTTTTTAAGATAGATTCAATCTACATAGTGGCTAATGCCACCAATTCATGTGGCATTTTAAGGACCCTCTAATCAAGGTAATATCCTATATCAATACCCCATTGCTTCTTAATTTGCATCCAAATATCACTTAGATGAGAGCATTGAAAAATCAAATTTGCTAATCTCATGGCAGACGTTTTATTAGGTCGTTCCAGGTGCTACTTTTGTTTTGAAAACCATAGCATTAGGTGAAATCTTAACCTTCCAAATGTTGTTCTTTCATAGCAATTAGAAGTTTCTCTCATAAACTTGTATCTCCTAAATGCATATACTGTAAGTTTATTAGTAGAGGCAGAGGCCTTATCCTAGCACAACCATCGCCCAAAGCATAAGGTAAGGTGAAGCTCCAATGGATGATGTTTGGTGGATAGTGAATTATAGATTAATATTTAAATTCCTATTCGGGTAATGAGGGGGCATGATTTGATCACAATTTGAGGATGATATCCATTAAAATGAATTTGTTTTGTGAACCAAGATTTGTGTATTGTAGATGTATCATTTCCTTAATCAGGAGCTCAAACAAACCAACTTGTGGAAATTATGTCACATTTATCAGTTAATTTATTTTTCTAAATCTAGCGCCAACCTCTAATTTGATGCTTACCTTTCAAAGTAGTAGGCAGTCTGTGTTTGATCTAGAAGTTTGATTCCTAACACCCCTTGACATTTTATTGGGTGATTTCTTATTAATCAATGAAGTAAGAACTCTGTTGTATTCTTTAACAAATTCTAATTAAGGTTTTTGGATTTTCTTAATAACAATAGTTGATACCCAAGAACATGGTATCGAATTTGAAGACAACGTGTTTATGATAAAATTTTCATGAGTTACCTGTATAAGGAATGATTATGTTTTTCCATCCTGCATTTTTGCACCCAAATGGTTTGACTTTGATAATTTGGAATTGGATGAATGTCCTCGCCACTAATCACTTGGGAAAATATTAACATGTAACAGCATGTCATGCTCTAATTCAGAACTGACAGCATAAGACTTAAAAAATTATGAATATTTTCATAGCTTGTCTCCCAAAATCTTCATTGTTATGCTTCGCAATCACTAACCAATGTGCATTATATATCTCAATCACAAATTAATGTGCATATTAATGACTCCTCTTTTATAGCTTGACAAGTAAGGATCTGTTCAAAGAAAAATGAATGAATGTAGATTGTGGTCCTAAATAGTTATGTTATGTGATCACAATCTAGAATTACAGAGTTCTTTCAACTCTTTAGAATTTGAAACATTTTTAGTCTAGGAAGTGTTGGATTTTAGTGGATGCCTTGGGTGCATCTATGAGAAAGTCCAAATAACTTAATATGCTAGAGTCCTAGAGACTATATAATCGTGCCAATATTTTTTCCATGTGAAAACTCTCACATGTCTCTATGCCCCTTCCCCATTCTGAAGATGATCATCTTTTCCTAAAATAACAAGGACAACAATCCAAAATTGCTCTTTTTGTCAAAAGCAATCAATATTAGAATATGATGATCGGTTTTCCTATGCACCAACTTTTCTCTTCCACGGTGTTTTCCTGTCTATGCTCTTCTTGTTGATGCTCCAACCATTGCATATTCCCTTCCCATAAGCACCCTATATCCTTTTAACCTTGCTTGAGTATTCATGGAAATATAAACATAATACAGAATTGAGCAAACTAGTTGTAATGTGGGTTACTGTAGCCACTTATGGTCCAAATCACTTTTTGACATAGGTACAAATTAGGTTGGCAAATGGGTTGCATTGTGACTTGATTCCAGTTTGGAACTATCTGAGCCAAAATTATTTGGATTAGGCTTGGATTGAAAATATGATCCATTTTAAATATGAATTATCTATCGATTACTAATTACCTGGATTTGAAATTATGACGGCCCAAACCTAGCAAGAACTAATACACTAAATTTATCACAATTTTTCATTAATTCAGGAAATTTACTTTCCCTCTTTTTGCCATTAGCTTGACTTGCATATGCAGGTGCACTTCAACTAGTAGATAGAAATGTTCAAAATTGCGAGCATGAATCTTTGAATGTTAGGTTGTGTTAGAAAGGAGAATTGAAGATTTGCCTAATTGTTTTCTGCAAAAGCTGTTCATTACCTTCTAGATACCAGGTTCCTCGATTACTGAATATTGTTGGCATATAATACAAGGCATACATGATGTGAAGGTTGCTAAAGAAGTCAATAATAAATCTATGAAGCATGACCATAATATTGAATGTGTTTAGGACATAATTTACACACAACATGGACATGTCCATATGGCAAATGAAAAAATTTAAAACAAGATATGGATATGGTGGGGAACCAATAGCATATGCATTCACTTTTTTATTTCCATGTATACTACTAGATGGACCAAATTTTCTTTAGTTTTAGTTCCAGATCTCCTTGCTCTTTTTCTATAGGCTCTTTTTCTCTCATGGTTTGTATGCACACGATGGTTAAAGCCAGAAGGGGTGTTATTTATCATGATTGATTTGAAATCAGAAGTTGCTTGCCTTATTTGATTCAACCTATCACATGACAAGCCCGAAGAGTATTTGAGATGTCCCTAGGATGTATCTTGAACTTGTCCTTGCCATCCGGGATGTATCTAGATTGTACCATGTCACTGTATACCTGTATATGTCTGAATCAGTAATTCTTGCATATTAGATATTGATACATCTAAGAAGTATCCAATTTTCATATTTACAGGAAGTTGAATACTTTAGCCCTTTGATTAATGCATGAAGTTTCATTTTTGCCGAATTTGGTTCCATATCTTATTTCAATAAAAAGGGATGTGATCAGTACCAGGCTTAAATTAGTGTACTTTGTTGGAGTTGTTTCTGCAGTGTTAACATCAGCTTATATTATAAGCTTAAACTGAGATCCCATATTCTGGCAAGTTTGTTTCTCCAGTGTGTACTGACTGAGTTGTTTATGATACCCAAGAAATTGTTATATTGTTACGTATCACAACATGTGGCATTGTTCTAGTTCACATTGATTTTCATAGATAATTACTTCTTGTTGATTGTTTTATACATTGTTCATTTTTCTGATAAAGCATTCATTGTTCATTTACCAGCTGAATTTTTTAATTGTTAATGTATGCTATGACCACAATTTTCCATTTTGAAAGATTTTTTTTTCTTTTAATATTTGACTTCATATCATTACGTTCATTTCAGGCGTAGAGACTATGATCGTGATCGAGAACGGCGCCATAGGCATCATTCTAGATCTCGGTCCCAATCAAGGGGTAGATCTGATCATAGATCAGGATCTCGTTCTCGTTCCCGTTCAAGATCAAAGAGGTAAAAGCAATATCATACCAAATATCTGATATTTCTTTGATAGATTTTTTGCCCTGAGTACTTTGCTTTAAAATTCTGATTTTACATAAGTTGATGACCCAAGGTTCTGTGTTGTGGTGACTTTAATGAGTAAGAATTGTTGTATGTGCGACATATGACAGATTAAATATAGAGATTGAGAATTGCAGGTTGTCTTGCAATTTTGTGATAGCCTAATACTAATTTTAGAGTGTCTTGGAGGGTTCAAACTATAGCTTGTGGAAAAAGAGTCATAATATTTTTGATGCTTTTAGATTTCATGATAAAGTTTACGGTAACATGATATGGGTTTGGTATTCTTTACATGGAAAAGAATAAGCAACCTAGGTGATTTTGTTACTCTGCCATTATGGATCACTATCATGGGTCTTATTTAAAACCTTTTTTGTCTATGTACTAATAAAGATGTCAATGTTTGAAAACTTCAATGAAGCAGTGGAGTGATCAGTATTGCTGGACTATGGAAAGAGTGTAATAGGTGGCAATTTGAAGACAAGTTTTAGTTACTAGGAACTGGGAGAAACAACTTTGGAGGATTAAAAAATTTATATGTTTGTTCTCGCAAGAAAGTGGCCTTTGTGCTTTTGAGGTTGATTATATGATTACATTTTTTTGCTATTATATGAATGTATATAGTCAACTTTGTTGCCTCATCTAGCCCTTAAATCAAAAGGCAAATATTAGTAATAGTGCTCTATGTATTTTTGTGGTCCATATAAGCATGGACCACAAACTTATTGCATCCAAGAAGATTTCAAATGGCATTATTACTCTTGGAGTCTTCCTGTAGAGCTCTTTGAATCAAAGAAAACAAAATGCCCCTGGATACCCTGTTGTGCACCTTTTCCCATTCTTTTTTCTAGCTAGTAAGTCTGCAGGCTAATTGCAGGTGGATTAGTCCAACTTGTAGACCATTTCATAGAGATCATGTATATGGTCATTCATATAAAATGTTGCTTAAATAGAGCGGTTTGAAGTACAATTGCTGAGTAAAACCAAAACAAATCGAAAGTAAATGCATTGTTTGGCATCACTGTCATTTTTCTATTTTCAGAAATAGAAAAATAAAAATTTTACTTTTATTATTTTTCTATTTTTTTAAAAAATAGACATGTTTGGTATAGTCAATTGTTTTTTAAAAATAAACATTGTCAATAATGATGGGCTTAATGGTCGTTGTAGTGGAGGCAGTGGAGGTAGTGATGGTGTTGGTGGTTAGTACAGTGGTGGTAAAGTGGAGGTTGGCAAATGGCAGCAGTGGTGTGGTGTAGGTGAGGCAGTGGTGGTAGGCATTGGTGGTAATAGTGGTGGTGCTGAGTGCACTAATGATGTGGTGGAGGCAAGGGCTGTGGTGGCTGTGGTATGGTGGAGGCGATGATGGTAGTGATAGTGATGACAATGCTAGGGGTAGCGGAGGTAGCAATGATGGTAGCTATGGTGTGGCAGCAGTGGCGGTGGTAAAAATTTAAAATTCTGAAAATAAGGATTTGTTACTTTCATTTTTCTAGAAAAAATCAAAGCGACTTTAAAAAATAGAAAAAAAACATTAATGCACAATTTTTTTTTTCTCTTGATGAAAGCAATACAGATGTGGAGTGTCAGCTTGCTTGTACCAATTTATATGTGCTTGTATGTTTGTGATGGCTATTTCATAATGATATTCATTTTATTATATCTGAGCTAATGCAATGGGTTTATTGCTAGCCATGAACTTCATTGGCTGGTTCCCTTTATTTTTCAGGTACCTGTTTTCAATATTTATTATCATTTTATTTTTCCTACTTTTCTACCATGTACTTTTCTGATCTCTTTTTATGGCCACATCAATATTAGTTTCTCCCCCCTCCTGTTGCTGGCACTCCCTTGGACTATGTTTTTCATGTTGCATTCTAGTGTCACGTCCCTTTTCCCCTCTTTTCAAACACCAGCCATGGAAGGTGAACCAACCATGCACCAGAGTGATTAGGTGAAGCTAGTTCAAGCCTAAGCCTGAATTTTAGTGGGCAGGCTGATCTTGTGTCATTGTGTAGAGCTCTGATACCATGCTTAGGCCCATCCCAGTGCACAGGTGTAATGCTGGTCTTCTTATTTTTTGATGGGTAACCTAAGAAGCAACTTTTTGAAATAAGTTGTGCGAAGAATTATCATTGTATTGTGAGGTCTAGTCTAATGAGTAGTTGTTGGAGGCTTGGAGTGCCAAGGATTACGTTTCCTTGTTTTTCCTTAATAACCTAGCAGTTAAATTAAGAATATGCTTGTCAACATTGCCCTATGTATACGTTGAAATCAGATTCATGAATCTTTAACTGAAACATGGGAAATGATTTGTTTATTGCAACATTATGCATTACAACAAAGGTATTCTAATAGAAATGCTTGGCAAATGAGGATTCAAAAAGCTGAGTCTAAATAGATGGGACAAGGTTTTGTGGTTATGGTTATGAGAGATAATGATGCATATTGTGATAAATTATTTAACTTTTCGACCCTTCTCATTTTGTAAAAGATATTTCTGCTTGTGGATGTCTTTTGATAACATTGGTGTTTCTTAGCCTACTATCTTCTTGCCTTTATTTACTCAAAATATGTGTCCTTGTTTAATCTTCTACATGTTAATCTATTTCTAATCATTTTTTGCCCAAACAGCAAACGTATCAGCGGTTTTGACATGGCTCCACCTGTGTCGGCTCTGATACCTGGTGCAACTGCTGCAGGTACATCTATTTTGCAATTATGGTTCATGGTTTTCCTGTCTGCAGTGTTGCTTACTTTGTTGTTAATGAGGGAAATTATATCAAAATTCATGGTGTTTCTTGGGTAAGCGGTTTTCATTATGTACATAGCTTGTAGGGTGCTAGAAACTAAATCTGTTGTATCTGGACATATTGTTTTTTTCCTATATATATATTTTTACTTGGAGTGTTAATTCTGAAACTGAGCACAATTTTGGTTGTTTCTTGTTTTTGGTGGCTGTTTGTTTGTTTTGTGTATATATGTTGTTGTAAGAAGGCAATGTTGGGCCACTTGTCCCACTGTGCTGCCAATGGGCGTGAGCCGACTACTGTAGCTTTTGTGTGCAAGGAGGAATCAATGCACCGGTTTGATATCTTGTTCGTCTTCAACCAACAACTATTTCCGTTTTGGTAGTCTTACAAATATTATCTTCAATACTTAGAAAATTGTATGATCATTTTTCCTTATGATGTGTTCTATTGAGGAGGCCATATCAAGTCTGTCTGTCAAGGCATAAAATGATGGTGCTGCATATATTTTTCTGTTGTTATCATAATAGATATACTATTGTGTGCTGTGATTTAACTTACTTTGCTTATACAGGTCAGCTACCTGTAACTACACCAGCCATTCCTGGAATGTTTCCAAATATGTTTTCTCTAGGAGCTGGCCAGGTGCCTTTTCCCCCACTCTTCCTTTTGGCTCATCTAGAACTTCCTGTAATTACCACCTGCTTTTGGTGCATATTGGTTTATATTTTTGATCGACCCCAATGTTTATATATTTTTGTATTTGCATTCATGACAGTTCCCAACTCTTCCTGTGATGCCAGTGCAAGCAATGACACAGCAGGTATGTTCATTGCTGATTTTTGTGTAATGTTACATGGTTTATTCATGTTATATTTTAATCTATATTTGGGTCCCTTTAGGCAACTCGACATGCTCGGCGTGTGTATGTTGGTGGCCTCCCCCCTACTGCAAATGAACAGGTTATTTACCCTCTGTATTTACCATAGTTTACACATTCTGCTTGACTTAGCATAAGCGTAGAAGAATTTCCATAGATTTTTTTTTCAGTTTTGCTTGAAGCTATATCGTCCAAATTCATGAAATCAGTACTCATGCCTTCTGGATCTGAAATCATTAATATGTGTATTCATTTACTTGTTTAAGAGTTATATAGATGTTTTTATAATTCATGCTTTTTTACTATGATCATCGATCATTACTCATCATAAGTTAAAGTAGTCAAATATTTGTTTCACATGTTGCTAAAAGAAATGTCTAGTTAAAAAGTGGTGGAAACTTGTTCTAAGGAGAATAGATATCATGTAACTTTATTTTGTGATTAATTTTATTTTTATATTTAGAAAATCAAGATCAGTCAAATTAGCTGTTTAGGGTGTTGGTTGAGGATGCAAGTATACCATAAAATTGTTGGACGTAGATGTTTATCTTGGCAATACTTATGGTAATCTCATAATTTGTGAGAATTCTACTTTTATGTTAAGAAATCAAGTCAGCCAAGTCAGCCTTTTAGGATGTTGGTTGGAAATGCAAGAATAACGTAAAGTTGTTTTAACCAGATGTTCTTTTTGGAAATTGTTATGGTGATCTCAAGGTAGACATTTTGCCTTTCAAATTTGGGTTGGGAACTTTGGATTTGAAACAGAACTGTTATCCTTTTAATGTGAGAATAATGAGGTGTTATATCTCCATGTACAATATTTAGTTTATGTATTTATCACGTTTTTGCCCATTTCATTTATTTTTTTCATGTTTATGAACAAAATTCTTTGTAGAATTCTTATGAATGGAGCATGTCCTGCTTTAGTTTTCCCTTTCTTCATAAACCCATCTTTGTTCTTGCAAACGTGGTTTCTCTCTGTTTCAATTCTGCAGTGCACAAGCATCTGAAAGAAAGTTACCTGTTTCTTTTGCCTATAACATGGATTAGGTATCATGATCAGGCGATAGTGGATGTAAGAAAAAGAATTGAATAAAACTGTTTCTTTATGTTTTGGCAAATCTCATTTAGAGACCTCAAAGTGAATCATCAAATTAATATCCCACAAGTTTGATGATTTAGTTCTGTCATTCATTCGATAAAGTTGTGGTGAACTGTATCTGGAGTCGCCTATCATCTTAACACAATAAAATTAAAATAGTGTCATTATGTTAAAATCTAGATCATGGTAGGTGTGTTAGTAGGTGACTTTGAATAGGTATATATATGTATGTATGTATGTATGTAACTGTGTATCAAGCAATATGTTTGATGCTATTCTAGATCAGTGATATAACTCGAGGCACAGGGGGTCACATCAGAATGAGGTTTAACATCCATTGTACAAGGTGTACAAAACAATAGATAATATGTTATGTTTGAACAAGAAAAATTGCAGAAGAAACTTAACTTGCCAATTAAGAGGAAGTTTTCAGGAATTGCATGCAAGTAAACTTGGAGCAATTTGATCCAAAAAATGTTCATTGATTGCTGGAAGTTATTGTATGATTTGGGATCTATTAGATCTATTAGAGCTCATTTAGTTGAAAATTGTTTTAGTACCAATTTCTGGACCCCAGTGAGTTGCAGTACTTTGTAATTGGGCTACTAATTTCTGAGTTGGCCCCAAAACAACTCACATTAGCATATACTCTTGATAATTTATTTCAAATTATCGTGTTCTGGAAGTTGAAGCTATGTAATTTTTTGGTATTGGGATGAAGGATAGAGGGCTATATTGATTGGCAGGTTGGCCTTCATGTAGAATGAGAATCCGTTGTTTTCTAATCTTGGACTAAGCTTATGCATAAGGTAACGATGGAAGTGGGAGTCAGGTTTTGTTTGAAGAGGTCCAATGTTATGCAGCATGCACATATTTTGGTTTCTGGGCTCAGGAACGCCTTGTATGATGGTCGTGTTGTGAAATTCAAGGAAAGCTTTTTTTTTGGGGAGAAGCGAGGGTGCAGCCGTCGTGGTTAGGCTACTCCAATACTATGTTATGTTTGACTCTGCCTTCTTTGGATTATGATGGTGGAAACCTCCTAGTGTCTAGTAATTTGGGTTTTGCAGCACGGTAAGGGATTGTGTGGTGGGTGTGAGTGTGTCATGTATGTGCAGGTAAGGGAATTGGATATAGAATGGGGAATGACAATAAAGTTCAAATGTTTTATTGATATTTTGGTTTAAATGATATTTCGACAAATATTGTGTTTATGGTTATTTAGGATCAGATTGTTTCCGTATATCATATATGTTTCTGTTTGGGAAAGTAGACATATAAACATGCTAAAGCAATCGTATACTTGCATTTGTGAAATGAAGGTCTGATTTCTCAAAATCCTTGGTGACTCATCATGCCTCTTATGTGGTGATGATTATGTCCCTTTACATTTGTGAAGACAATTTTGTTTGAAATTCTTGAGACCAAGTTGGAGGTTGTTTCAATACTTTTGAATGGCACAAAAACTAAGGGATGACCGAGGAGCATGAAGGGCTTGGTTAGCCACGACAAAAGGTGTGACTGGATGACAATAGAAAAAGAAAAAGGACCTTTGAACATATGAATTGGTGGCTATTGCATGCAAATAGGTGAGACTGTATAACATCCAAAAAGTAATATAGCTTTAAACGGTTAGATCAACTTCAGCTAAGACAAGGGAGAATGGAACTGTTGGTGTTGGCCGATGTATAGAGGCAAAGATGAGAAACTTTTGGATAAGTTTATTCTTCGAGCCTTTTTATGAAGTCATAGATGTCATATGAAGACAACTGTCTCTATTTGCATGCTCCACATTAGTTTTCTTTAATTTGTCAGTGCTCTGTTCAAGCAATAATATGTCTAAAGTTTTAGGAGTAGGCTGACATTGTCATGCAGGTCTATGGTAGAAAGATTTCTGGCACAAGGACTTGTAATGGATGGGTTTTCCCTTTTTTATTTTTGAGCTCTAGATGAGAATACATTTTTCTGTTAAGGTGTGTTAGTTAGCAGTGAGTTGGAACTTTAGTAATTATTGTTTCTTGTTTGATGTTAATGAATGCTATCAAGTTGGATCTTGGCTCAAATATGCATTATAGTCCTACCCCCCCCCCCCTCTTTTTCTCTTCCTTCCCTCCCTCATTCTATAATATTTTGCACTCTTGCTCCTGCCTTGTTATATAAAACATATGGATTCCATTAAGCTTTTGGTGGGTGATGTGAACTTCCATTCTTTTATCTGATTTTGCAATGCCAGGCTGTTGATTTTCGTTTTTCTGAAAACTTGTCTGCAGTCGGTAGCAACTTTCTTTAGCCAGGTTATGTCTGCCATTGGAGGAAACACGGCTGGTCCAGGTACTCAGTGTTTGTTTGCATCTAACATTCTATCACCTTAGGTCTTCATCTTAAAGTCAAAGGTCGACTTCTATTATTTATTTGTTTGTTTATTTTTGTTATTGAAGGCGATGCTGTTGTGAATGTGTATATAAACCATGAGAAGAAATTTGCTTTCGTGGAAATGAGATCTGTTGAAGAAGCAAGCAATGCAATGGCCTTGGATGGCATCATTTTTGAGGTTGGAGTTTAAAAAACCGGAATTACTATGTGCATCTTGATTCTTCCATGGTTAAGGTATATTAGATGAGTGTCTGCTGACATCTGAACACTTGTTGCTTTATTCACCCAGGGTGCACCAGTAAAGGTCAGAAGGCCCAGTGACTATAATCCTTCTCTCGCTGCTGCACTTGGCCCCAGCCAGCCCAATCCCAATCTAAACCTTGCTGCAGTTGGGCTTACACCAGGTTCTGCTGGTGGCCTTGAGGGTCCTGATCGCATTTTTGTGGGTGGACTTCCATACTATTTTACAGAAGCACAAGTAAGGGAATTGCTCGAGTCCTTTGGACCTCTTCGAGGTTTTGATCTGGTCAAGGACAGGGAAACTGGTAACTCGAAAGGCTATGCCTTCTGTGTCTATCAAGATCTCTCTGTTACAGACATTGCTTGTGCAGCTCTCAATGGCATCAAGATGGGAGATAAAACCCTGACTGTAAGGCGTGCAAACCAAGGTGCCCAACAACCTAGGCCTGAGCAAGAAAGTGTGTTATTGCAGGCACAACAACAAGTGGCTTTGCAGGTAAAGTGCAAATTACACTCGATTAATTTAGTTAAACAACAAAATTTGGAGTATTTCAACCTAAGATTTATTATGAGTCCGGAGCAAAGTATGGGCAGTTGCTCTATTCACAAGGGTCTCTTTCCTTGCCTCTCTTTTTTTTTTGAAAAAAATAAATAAATTTGAGGTGGCTACTAGATGCACCTTGAGCATGTTTGCCATTGACTCTCTTAACGGAGAATATACTATTCTATGTTAAATTGTTGCTTCTTGGAGTTTTGCTTCTAAATTGTAGTTACATAGAGAGAACTTTCCACTATGTTCTGTTTGTAATAAAGTTACACAAAGAGAACTAAAGCATCGGAAAATTGGAGTCTACCTACATTGACACCATTTCACCTGCATTTTCTGTCATTTCCTTTTTCTCATATAGCACTAGACAATGTACGTGTTGACTTGTGCTTGGTTTTCTTTATTATCTGTCTGCTATATCTGATGATCCCCCATTTTAAGAGTGTGTGTGTGGCTGTGTGTATGGTATATGTTGCTAAAATCTGTGATTTCTGGTTTGTTGAGGTATTCACACAATGGATAGAGAATGTCTTAAACAAAGTAAGAATATTTTAAAGAATGTAGATCCCGAAAGGGAAGCACTATACTTTGAAAAGCAGTACTGTCATCATTTTGATTACCATCATCACAGAACAGCTCAAGTTCTAGAGCATTTCTATTGGATCTTTAAATTCACTTACATTATGGGGTCTTAAATTGCACATATTTTTTCGTGTTTACAGATGTGACTTTTGTATTGTGGCACTCAGCTGCTCTCCTTCTTACCATTTAGTCTCTTCTTTTATCCGGTAACTGTAACCAGCAATGTATGTTGCAACTAGTAATGGTCAGGTTGATGAATCTTATTTGCTAAATATTCCAAATAAAGGCTGAATCATGGTTTGCTATATCTGTAATATCCCTCCCTCTTCCTCTGCATCGGTTTCTCACCTCCTTTCTTTATAGTGCCATCTAAGAAGCTTCACTATGTTTCCTCAATTTTTTTCAACATTCTTTATTTTGGTCAGCACTTTTCCCTAGGGTTTTTATATTCTTCCTTATAACTTCCTGGGACAATATACATGTAACACTATTCTGGTTCCAGCTGTTTTGATTTTCTCTTTTTTTAAGGAGCCTTGGTTTTTATTTTCTTTTTATTCTAAACCTTTTTGGTGCAGAGGCTTGTGTTTCAGGCGGGGTCCCTTCCAACCAAGATAGTGTGCTTAACGCAGGTAGTTAGCGCAGATGAATTGAAAGATGATGAGGAATATGAAGACATACTGGAAGACATGAGGGGAGAGGGTGGAAAATATGGTTAGAACTTTTTTCAGAATTTTTTTCTGTATATCTGAGTCATTTGATGGCGTCGATAAATTCTTATTTCTTCCTTTTTTTTTTTTGTGTTTTTGCTTTGTTTTACAGTCTATTGTAGTCCAAACTTATGCAATTGAGAATCCGGCCTAACCCACAGAAGATCCTATTCTCTGTGTTCTAATCTGGGACCATCTCTCTAACTTTTAGTAATTCTTCTTGCTGATCTCACAACCCTGCACTTTTTTGCAGGGAAATTAATGAATGTTGTCATCCCTAGACCTGGTCCAAATGGAGAACCAGCTCCTGGTGTTGGAAAGGTTGGTTCATATATATTTGAAATTTAGATTGACTTTCTAATATAATATGAAAGGAACTCTGAAGGCCTTGCAGATTCGAATCCGTGCTTACAAATGCAAGCATATCCTCATCCCTTGCGTTCCTTATTTTTCTTGGTAAAACATGAGTGGTCTACACTTTTGTATCTTCTCTGGTTTCCCTTTTCTAGCTTGTGAAAGCGCCGGTGTACCCTCTGACTTGTTCTGTATTTGTGAACACCTATCACCTGAGACAGAGTACATTTGATATCCTTGTGAATGCTGCATGCATTTATATAATAGTTGTTAACCATCAGCTCCTTTTCAGGTATTTTTGGAGTATGCTGAAATCGATGGATCCACCAAAGCCAGGCAGGGGTTGCATGGAAGGAAATTTGGGGGAAATCAGGTTGTTGCGGTTTTCTACCCAGAGACCAAGTTCGCCCAAGGAGAATATGATGATTGATGGATAATTATTTAACACCATTGTTTTCTAGTACTTTATTTTTTTCTACTTTAAGCTTGTATCTTAGACTTTTTTCTGCAGAATTGGGTGCTTTATTTACCGTGACTGGACATTTTAGACATATATTAGGAGATATGCTAACGAGTTAATTAGCTATGCAAATTTGGTTCTCTTATATGTCAAGTAGTATACTCCAATTATCAGTGCACTGGGCCATCAGAATTCTGAATTGGTAGTTCACTATATCTTTCTTATGAGGTATACACTGGAAGGCATCGACTGATGTTGATTTACTGTCTCCCACCTGCTGGAGTGCAAATAATTTATGTTTAGCCACCGTAAAATAATTTGTTTTGCACAGCAGGAGGATGAGAAGTTTTTGAAGCTTTTGATCGGTAGGCTCTTGGACGATGCGGGTTGGAGTGAATGGTGTTCATCATTGGTTTGGAAAGTTGGCATGCGTCGGCAATGTAAATCTGTAATAACTAATGGTGTCATCCAATGATCTTATTTTGGACCAATAACTAAGTTTTCTTATGGATCAAAATGATTTACATAATGACAATTTGGGCGTGTAAGTTTTTTTTTTTTGAAGGTGGTGTTGTACATTATATGGCCTGATGCATTGTCGAAAAGCTTTCCTTGCAAGTTCTGTTATTTTCTTATACAAAACAAGCTACTGCAGGTGCCAACTTTTTTTGCGTGTGATGCAAGGGGCATTCCAACGAATGAATGGAAATGGAGAGCTGGTGTCGTTATTTTCGGATCTGATTGATAAACCAAAGCTATTCATTCGTTTCGTCGTGTGCAGACTTTTTGACCAATGCTTTCAGAGAAATGATTGTAACATGGTAGCAATATTCTCTGACATGTTGGAACTTTATGATTTGTCTCAAGTATTTTGAATTTTCCCATTGGTGGAATGATTGCAGAATTTTATCTACATTAGCAAATATGTCGAGGACTAAATTATTCTGGAGTTGTACATGAATTTTGCGGCCGTTCATGAGTTGTGGAGACCATCTTATAGAATGTGACAAGCTAGTAGTGGCATATATTGTTGCGGCCTTGCGGGTGATGGTTTGTAAATGAATATTTTCTCACATGCTATTCCTGAATTACCATACGAGTATGCTAATGTTTCAGAAATTTATTATTTTAGTTTAGTTATTTAAGTCCTGTTTCGACAAGTTTTTGAGAAGAAAAATATTTTTTTTTAAAAAAAATATTTATTTTAAAAAAATAAATTATTTGGTCAAATTTATTTAAAAAAAATAATTTGCTTCTTCTTATAATTTTTTTTAAAATAAAATTTTTTTATTTAAAGTTGTTATTTATCATAATTATTTTTATTTAATTTTTTATTATTTAATGAATGATGTATTTGGATGTATAATATAAAAATTATGTAAAATGTTAAATATGTATTATCTTTGATTCAATTATATTTATATTGGTTAAAATTTTAATATATTTTTTATTTTTTTTATTTTTTTTATTTTAATTAAATAAAAATAAAAAAATTAAATTAAAATTAATTATAATTAATATTTTAAATTATTTATTTATATAAATAATATTAATTTTAAAGTAAATTTTTTTTTTTTCATTTGATAGTTAAAAATAATTTTTTTTGAAAGATTTGTCTTCTCAAATATTGATAAAAATACTTATAAAATAATTTTACTTTCATAATATTTTTTTAAAAATTTTATTTAAAAAAATAATTTTAAAATAAATTAATTTTCATAATTTGGCCAAGCAGAATATCTTAATATTGCTTTATCAAGAGATTTTTTTATTTTTTATTTTTTTAAAAAAAATTTGTTTGAATTCCTTTCTCCTTTAAGGTTTTAGCCAAATTGTTTCTGGCCACTGCACCTGTGACTGTGCAAGAAAAATTGGTATGCTTTAAAAAAGAGTAAAAAAAAAAAAAGTAGCAGTGTTAACAGGATGTGCATGTGATGATGGTTTCTAAATTCTCAAAATTCTTGCCCTCTGAATTATTGGCATGATTTGCTTCGACCGGCTGTTTCAGTTTGGTCTCTCTTTGCATTTGCCGGTTGCTTTTAAGATAGAATCATGGAGGTAGGAGAGGATTAAGAGAAGGCAAAAGGGGAATAGTTGGTAATGGCAATGATGAAGGTGAACTTGTGGCAATGATGGTGGCGAGTGGCCTTGCCTGGGTTAAGCGGTGGAGGTGGATTGAGAGGTAATGCCAAGTTTGGCTGCAGCAGTTGGAAAGGTGATGGACAAAAGGGAATGCATGATGGAGACTAGGTGAAGAAAAAGGGTGCGAGGATCCAGGGGTGAGAAGATGATGGGAAGGACAGAATCCAAAGGGTGAGATGAGATTAGCGACATAAAGAGGAATGCTGAAGTTGAGATGGATTCCGGAGAATCTTCCCCTCATACTTTGTTTGGATGAAATTTTCCATTGTACTTCAAGCCACCTGTCCTAATTGTGGTCGGGGACAGGATCCTTTTCGGGCTATGATTGGACTGGAGAGCTCCATGTGATGGCTTAAGATTAAAAGGGTCCCCCTTAGAAGCAGGGCACTGTCCCATGTGTGGTTGCCAGGTCGATGAAATCACAAGCCATCGTATGATGCATGGATTAAAATAAGGGAAGGGAAATCACCGACCGCCTCCCGCCCCACCAGCGGGAAGCTCAAGCAGCTCCCCTTCGAGCTTAGAGAAATTATTGCATGCACCAGATGCAAGTGAACCAGGATAATTCCCTAAGGCATATGCACGGTGGATAGCATGCAATTGGGAATTGATGAAATATAAAGATAACATGGGTGTTATCCACCATAAGATTTGGACAGTTTAACTGCACCTGATGCATGCAATAATTTTGAGTCCTTCTTCGTACTAATTCAAAAAAAAAATATTTATTTAATTGACATAACTTTCAAATTAATTATTAAAATAATATAAAAATCTAAAATACCATTTTGAAATGGCATTCCTCAAAGAATAAAACGTACATTTTTAGCTGAACGTATCCAACTACCCATCCAAAAAAAATAAAAAAATAAAAATAAAAATATCATTTGGAACGACGTTTCTAAAAATGTTATTCTGAATGGCGCTTCTAAAAACGCCATATGCAATGGTACTTTTAACTTTACTTTTATTTTAATCATTTTTTTTTGTGCTTTTCTTTGGCATGCCATTTGTGCCATTTTCACAGTCATTTGGCATGCCATTTATGCCATTTTTGCTTTAGCATGCTATTTTATCAAATTAAATTTTTTTTGTTACGCTTTTCTTTAGCGTGTCATTTGTGCCATTTTCATGGCTATTTGGCATGCCATTTATGCCATTTTTGCTTTGACATATCATTTTATCAAATTAGATTTTTTTTTGTACTTTTCTTTAATGTACCATTTGGCATGTCATTTATGTCATTTTTGCTTTGACATGCTATTTTATCAAATTAGATTTTTTTTTTTGTGCTTTTCTTTAGCATGTCATTTATGACATTTTTACTTTGGCATGTCATTTTATCAAATTAGATTTCTATCTGCAAAGTTAAGAATAAAATATTTTGATTTTGTTGACGATGTTTATCATTTGCAATGGGATTTTTCATATTTGAGCCATTTGTATAAATTATTTTTGGCAACGGCCTACAATATGAGATGATACGATGCTTTTTATGTTCGATCATAGATGTCTCAGACTAAAGGATATGGTACAATATGGGAGGATATGGTACGATACGGGAGCGGGATGATATGGGAGGATATGGTACGATATGGAAGGATGCGGTATGGTATGATACAGTACACTATGGAACGATACGGTACGATCCGATACGGTCCAATACGAGATGATATGGTATGATATGGAAGGATACAGTACGATATGAGAGGATACGGTACGATACGGAAGGATACGGTACGATATGGTATGGTGCGATATGGTATCGAAATGATACGGTACAATACTGTATGATTCAGTACTATACAGTACTATTGCTCCAAGAATTGATTTTTGATAATTATAAAATATTTGAGGGGATACTAATAATTTTGGCTTGAAAATAGATTGATTGTGTAATTCAAGTTTTATAAAAGAAATTCAAGTTTATTGAAGAAAGCTTAAGAAGGGCAAAATCATAATTTCATAAAATCATAATCTTTTTTTAGTTTTTGGGAGGGTTCCAAAACTTGGGTTGGCTTGTATCCGAAAAATAAGTATTTTAGCTTAGGATAGCTAGGATCAAAGGTATGGAAGCGATATGATACACTATGAAAAGATTTGGTCCAGTACAGAAGCAGTACGATATGGTGCAATATGAAAGCGGTACGATATGTTATGAAAGATTTGGTGCGATACGGAAGCGGTACGATATGGTGCAATATGGTATAATATGGTACGGTGCAATACGATAGCGGTATGATACGTTACAAAAAGATTTGGTGTAATATGGAAGTGATACAATATGATGCAATATGGTATGATATGATACGATACGGGAGCAGTACAATACGGTATTTGGAAAGTATGATACGATATGGAGGTGGTATCCATAACATATTTCAATACGATACGATACGAGGGTAGTATGACACGATACGGTAAGTCATTACATATTTCAAGACATGTATCCATATCTACAAATTATAACATCATAACACTTTAAAATAAAGAAATCAAATATATAAAATAATCTCCGATCTGGGATGTCAAGATTACAAAAATGAATCACATAGCACAAAAAAAAAGAATCATATAGTATAAGCCCAAAAAATACTAAGTTCCACAAGGACGTCGTGGTGCTCGTGGTCGCTTGGACCTTCTCAGAAAGGTCCTCAATGGTCGGTCCTCCTACTACGTCACCTGTGATTGGGCTTCTCCATCTTCAATAGACGTCTCCTGATCATGCATATGAAAAATATTGGATGCTATCGAAGTATCTGTGAACGAGTGACCTCCTCACTTGGATGCAGGAATGTGCCTGTAAGAAAAGGATCATACTGATGCTAACTAGAATCCGATGCTGTCATCTAGGGTACGTAGGAAGATGAAGGCCCTGGTATCTGTGGATCAGAAGGTGGTGGCATATACGCAACATGTGGCGATTACATCTACAGAATATATAGTGATGGCATATGCGAAATATGTAGTGATGGTGTATATCTCATATCTGACGTTTCGGATGCTCCATGCCAAGGCACACCGCTATCTGGATCATAACCAATCACCATCAATGTTTCCGCACATGATCTCTCCATCTCTCGTAGTATATGGGTTCGCTCGTCCTCATCAGTCGTAGATAGGGCTAGATGAGTGTCCAATATAAGATCCGACATCTGATCAGTCTACATAATAAAAAAAAAGTTAGCAATATATTATAGAATATACAACATGTATAAAATTCAATATGACATTAAATAGAATATGGACGACTAACATTAAAAATCAATATGATATTAAATAGACTTACCAACATCCGCATAGTAGAACTCTCATCCTCATATCCTGAAATTGTATACCGAGACTGCCCAATGGCCCATACTGTAATATTAAGAAACCAAGTCATGTAGTCCTCGGTATATGGAGCATCCCAATATATCATCACCATGAACTGTATGATCTCATCGTGCATTCTAAATGGTGATATACTCTGCATGTCTGATATGCTAGTCAATATGAGCTCTTTCTCATCGATCGATATAATGAAATTGCTGACTGATATCAAAATGCTCTGGGATGCCCTGAATATGGCCAAACTATCATACTACATGATCTGGGAGATGCCACTCCACCACATCAAAATAAATAAGCAGCATTCTAGTAGTCCACATATCATGAGAAACCGTGCAATACTATGGTAATATAGACATAATCTCGTCTATATGTGGCTCCCATAAAAACTGATAGGTTTAAAAAAAAATTAGATTAATAAGTTCATCTTCTAATAGATTATGAAAACTATAAAATAATATGCATATATAAATCAAAATTATCCATCTACGTGCATCAATATCAGCCAATGTATCCAGCTGACACCTATAAATCCGTGCTACTTTCGTCGACACGTGGTGAACGTTGAATGCAACGTTCCATCTGCTTAATAGTTTATTCATATTAGATTTTTAATGAAATAAAAATAATACTATATTTTAAATAATGGAACCAATAATTCTATACCTGCATCCCCAAGGTGCGTCCAGCCGAAATGGAACATTGGGATCCTGATGCGTTGGTGGCATCTTAAGAAACTATGTCCATAGTGGGCTGATAGTTGCATTCTCTCCCATGCCCAAATCTGCTAATTCAAATAAAATTATAAATGATATCTCTAATAAGAATTATAATCAAATGTTGAAAATTAAAATTATATAATATATACTTGCAATAATATAAGATAACCACCAATCTTAGTCTGATCATGATACGAACCATGGCATATAGTTTTGTACAAATAAGCTAATACTGCACTACCCCAACTAAGTCTATATGTAAAATCAAAATATTTTAATAATGGTAAAAACATCAACTTCACCTTGTTAGATGAAGTATCGAGCAAAAGGGCACCTCCTAGCAATTAAAGTATTTGCCCCTTGACATACTGTCGCACCATCTCCTCTGATGCATCATCTTCAATATGAAAATATTGATAGCGATCATCCAAATACTCCATCCTCAGTCGTGAATGATCGAAGAACTAGACATCTAGCTCAAATCCTAGTAGCCGACCATATGTAGCCTGCCACTCTAGAATGATAAGCTATGGATCAGATCCTATAACTGCATTATCATCAACTGAAAGTCCGATGAGCACACTAACATCCTGTAATATGATCATCGCCTCACCAAATGGAAGATGGAATGTATGTATCTCTGGACGTCATTGCTCAAGTAATGCAGTAATTAGACCAACATCCATCTATATCCTCCCAATCCAATATACTCCATAAAATCTCAAATATCGCAAATAGTCTATAACTCTATCTGAGATGTCCTCCATCCTCCATAAATCCGCATCTGCTCGACATAAGCGGAGATATCTGGGCTCCTACAATATGATAAGATAATAAGACTGCATATGTGATTTTAACAAGAATCTGTTAAAATAAAAGTAGAAATGGAATGCTTATAGTGCCATCTAATATAGCCTGTGATCGATGTGTCTCCTGCAATATAAGAACACTACAATCTCGTGGGCCTGGATGCCATGGATCGTAAGCCATAATACAATAAATGATATCTAAAACAATGACATACATCCCAGATTTATTAGTATATTAGAAATACTATATTAGTTTAAATCATATATAAAACAAGTCTGCACATATATCTAATAATAGTTTAACTATCAGACTTATATAGAATAATAAAATAATTCTAAAATACATAGAATAGTTCAACTATCTGAAATATATAGAAAGTTCAACTATCAAAAATACATAGTACGGTACACAATACTTTAATGGCTTTAATTTCTTCCACTACTTGAAGTTAATGCACCAGGAAGCAACCTAGGACAGCGACGACGATCATGACCTTATTTCTTACAAATACCACAATGATTCTTGCTTCTTATTTGCCTATCATCCATTTTATTTCACAGTCTTGTTGACTTTAGCCTACCCTTCTACTTAGGTCTCAAATGATGATGATTGAAAATACATGTAAACATATTTATGGACATCCAATAGTCTTCATGTGATAATGAATAAAACTCTCCACTTCAAGCATTCATATATGCCATAACTGTATATGCATCATCAACTAATCCACTAAAATATACAGTAATTTCTTGGCACACAATCAATATATGTGAACAGAGATATCTATAGATGCTCCACTTTCTACAAAAATATTTTCTTTCATTTAAAGTTATAGTATGAGAATTTTCTCCACCTCTTAACCCTGCGCTTGCTCTCCTCGTAAGCACTTCGCATATCCCTCTTTGGATATTGAACACTGTTACTCTATGCTGATTAGCTTTAACTTGATCTTCTACAATCTTAATTGCAACATGAGGAGTAAAAAAACTATTTGGATTATCCTGCACATATCTTAAGACTTGAACACATCTCGTATTAAAGTATTTATAAGATGGCAAAATGTCATTTGAACACAAGCAGTGATTGGCATATTTCTAGCTCCTCATAAAATACTATTAAAAACTCCGACAAATTTATAGTTAAGATACCATAACGCGTGCTACCATCATGTGCCAATGTTCACTTTTCTTTTTCCAACTCAGATAGTCAACTCCAAGCCTCTACATTCACTATTCTGATCCTGTCCATAATAAAATTAAACTTTCAAACTTGATGAGTGCTCCCTGCTTGCCATACTACTCTTTTAAATCGTGCATTTTTAAAGTGAGTGTTAAAATTACTGCAGATATGTCTTAAACAGTATCGATGATAGGCACGTGGTGGACTCCATCCAATAGACTCATTTGTAATGGCATTCAATATACTTGGATGTCTATCAAAAATTAGGCATATTCCATCTCTATTTTGTGCAAGATATATTCTGAGTCAAAGAAGAAACCAACTCCAACTAGTAGTCATCTCTTCATCCATGATTACATATGCTAAGGGATAAATCACATTCTCTGCATCAACTCTTGTTGCAATTAGCATCTTACCTTTAAACTTTCCATATAAGTGCATCCCATTGATGCTGATCATAGGACGGTAGTGCCTAAAATCCTGGATAAATGATTGGAAAGCTTAGAAAATATAATTTAAAATCCATACATTAGAATTCTCAGTTGAAAAAAAAACTCATGAAACAACAGTATCGGGGTTTGCATTTTAGAGTGTAGCCATATAATAAGGTAATTTTGCATAAGACGGCTCCCATTCTCTATAAATATCAATCAATGTCTTCTATTTTCCTAACCATGCTTTTTTGTATGACACTATGTATTGAAATTGCTCGTTAATGATTGTCACAATAGCTTTAACTTTCACACTTGAATCTTTCTCAATAATATGCCAGACTAGTGTGCCAATCATCCTTTCGCTGATATATTTGTGGTCTCGACTCAATCCCCTAAACAAGCAAGTACGAGAACTCTCATATCTGGTGATATAAAAATATCCATGCTTTTTCAACAATACAGTATGAAGCCTCCATTTATATTCTTGTTCATTATCTGATGATGCACATCATATGGACCACAACTTTGAATGTGATTAGACTACATTATATGTCCGATGCTTTCGAATATAGTAAAGATCAACAATCCTCTTTAGATCATCTTTGCTCTAAAAAATCCTATCTTTAGAAAATTCAGTCATCGAAGAGTTCCAAAATTAATAGTCATAGTTCAATCTTTGACTAGCACTAATAGCACGATCATGATCTAAATTTAAGTCACTAAAAAATTATGATAGTTCATGCATCCTGATAGGTTTAGGTTCTCCTACATTATTATCAGGCTGATCATCCTAATCACCATCTTCATCTTCATCTTCATCATTATTACCATCCTGATCAAATCATTCTTCTTCGATCTCATTCTCATCTAACTCAAAACCTCGCTTATCAGAATTTATTTCAGTGCTGACCCAATCATTGTCCCTCATCTGAATATCGTATCCCATACTTACTACTACTACATTAGGAGAAGTCACTATAGGAGTAGTTGCCATAAGAAAAGTCACCATAAGGCTTTGAATAATTTGACAACTAGGACCAACAGTATTAGAATGTTGTTCTACAAACATGGCTTCAGCACCAACAATTTATACCATAGAACTTAACAAAGGTGAGGAACATCCAGGAGTATTGTCCTCTTGGGTTAAAAGCCCACTAAAATATCCAATCCTTGGTATAATCATTTGAGCAGTATTTTCATTAAAGGGTATATCTTTCTTTTCAATATATAATTCAATATATCGATATTCTAAAAATTTTAGAGAAAATATCAATATTTCTTGGACATCTTCATCATCATCATTTAGAATTAAGATATATTTACTCTACATTAACTATCTCGATAAATTAGAAGATCTCCACCTTAATTTGATTTTATATTTTTCTTTATCTATAGGAATACTACTATATAAATGGTCCAATAATTCTTGATGTAATAATGACGATGACAACCTAACCATTTGGCTCACAGGCTTATTATATTGTATGCCATCTTTATCATTTTCTATTATGCTATCATAATATAATAGTAGATGAACCCGAGCACTGGCCATTTTCTCAGAAAATTCTATGACCACATCAAAATAAAAAATTAAAATATTTGGTATTAGTAATTATTTAATAAAATGGTTTACATAATGAATGCATCCTATCATCAACTAATAGGTAAAGTTAGATTCTATCCCATTCAGAAATTGCATTAATTTTATAGATAATTACAGTAATCAAATGATATGCAATAAAGATCGAAAGAAATTTTGGTAGTATTTTTCTTTAGTTCTTCCCACATGGAAGGAGAACAAAGAAAAAATACTATCTAAAATTTCTCTCAAACCCTATACATATCGTTTGATTACTATAATCTATAGAATTAATTATAATTTTTAAACTATCCAAACTGGACAGTTAATTGACCAATATACATAATTCTTTAATTCATACAAAAATATATGAATATAAGATGACATAGAATATGTACATTAATCAAAAAATGGGTCTATGGTTCTATGCAATGCATTATATTTAAAATCAAAATATGGATGTTGGAAATGGGTCGGGCTCTACCCCTAACCGTGCTTGATCCAAAAATTCTTGTCAAAGTTCAGGGTAGGCTTAAGCCCGATGACTTTTGCAAATATTAGCTCTGGTCTGGACCCATTTCTAAAAATATAGCAAATAAGAACATAGCAAACAAAAAATATATTTATAACTAATTAATTAATTATTTTAGGAAAAAAAGAGGGGGGTGGGACGAGGAGGGTGGTGGCGGTGGGGTGGGATGGGATGGTGGATGGTGGGTGGTGGTGGTGGTGGCATCGGATGGGAAGAGGGGTGGTTGGGGGGGGGGGAGTGGTGGGTGGGGTAAGGGCAAGGCAAGCTAGGGGCGGTTGGCAGTGTGAGGCGGCCATCAGGAGGGAGGAGGGTAGGGCAGGGTGCGCGGCGCGGGAGGGGTGGGGGGGGATCATGGCCAGGAGGGGGAGGTCATGAGGCGATGTGGCACGATGGCTGGAGGGGAGGGGGGTGGGGCAGGGATCATGGCCGGGAGGTGGAAGGGCGTCGGATGAGGGGAAGGGGGAGGGGGGCATGGCCAGAGGGCTTAGGCCCAATGGGGGAGAGCGAGAGAGGGGGGTGGGTGTCGGTTGGAAGAGAGATAATCCGACAGAGGGCTTGGGAGGCGTCGGCAGGCATCGGCGGCGTCGGCGCAAGAGGGAGGGTGGCGCTGGAGCAAGAGGGAGGAGATGGAGAGGAGGGGATCAGGCTGGATGGAGAGGAGGGGATTGGGCCTATACAGGAAAAGGGCACAAAAATGCCATTTGTAATGGCATTTTTAAAGATGCCATTCCAAATGGCGATTTCAAAATTGCCAGTCGAAATGGCATTGCTCTTCTTTGATTTTTTTTTTTGGGTGGCTCACCTAGCCATGTAGGATAGATGACAAGCAATAAACGCCATTCCAAATGGCATTTTATCCTCTAAAAAATGCCATCCGCAATGGCGATTCTCTCTTTTGCATCAATCTAGTAAATAAATTAAAAATTATATTATTTTGATAAATAAATTTTTAATCAATATGGTAAAGGACTCCAATAATTTCTCTCGAGCTTGGCCCATTCCCCATCAAGTGCCTTGATAATGATGAATCCATTATGGTGTCAGCACCTGCATCAGCATGAAAGATAGTGATTACTTTGTATGCTATTGCCATATCCTTGTGAGATCAACGGTGGATCATCTATGCCTCACCAATGTAGGTTCTAAGCAAGAAAAAGTACTAAGATTTTAAAGAGTCTTTTTTAATGTTGGTCCTCATTTGACAAGCAGCCACATCATCATTGATCAGTTGCATCATCCTACCACATTATCCTTTAACTAGCCACATGACTTGCTGCATCAACACACTTGGCACATTACCACCACATGACAGCCACGGTAGCCACTAATCAGACATAAAGATCTAGATTAGCAGATATGTAATCAGTCACACTAGTTTGCCACTAGATACTTCGGTAAGCCATGTTAGTCAATTACATGGGTGCATACATCAGCCTACCACGACAGTTAGCTAGGTGGGCTGACATGCCAGCCTACTGTGATAGTTAGTCGTGATGGTTGGTCATGCTGGCAGACATGTCAACCTGCCACCTAAGTTGGCCATGTGGATAGATATGCTAGTTTGCCTCATCGGTTAGCCATGTGGATGGCTATGTCAGCATTTCCAAACACATCAGCTTCTATTTGTTACACTAATATGCACGTCAATATACCATATGTTGGGGGTAAAATAGCTCCCATTGAAGTCTTATATAGTCCGATCTTGATAGAGCGCCATCTGGGTTCAAGACATATTCTAGTCCGAGGTTCAATCAAGTTAGTCTCCTAATTTAAGCAAGCTCAAAAAGATTGGCCTCCAAGTTTGATTAAGTTCAGAGCTTCAATCGAGGGCAGCTCATCCCAAAAATAACAATAACTTTTATCAATATTCGATCCTGTGTATTAGCTGAGCTTCTTTACTCCAACCCTTTAACTCTATTCTGATAACCGTTGATCTCGTCAAAACTACACCATGAATTTCAGTCAGATGAACTTGAGCCAATAAAAGGAATTCTTCATTTGCTTGATTTTGATCTTCAGTCTGAGATGAGCAACCACCGCCTCACAAGCACTGAACCTCAGTACTAATTGATCTTGACTTTGGGCCGATCTTGGATACTAGCCAAATTTCATTAAGATAATTAAAGCAACTTCGTTGTAGTCTTAATTGAAAAACTCATTATTTCTTTTCGACCTCAAGTCCTCCAAACCAAAGTATTAGTTTTGATCATCGACCGATCTTGAAAATGACCGAGCTTCCAAAAGTAGTTGAAACAGTTTTACCATGGTTCAAATCTAAAATCTGATCTACAAACTCATCACTCTCAATCTAAAGCCCAATCTTCAAAGCTCAGTCCATCCGACCTTAAGCCCTAACAGCTTAACCTCAGGACAAATAACTCACGATCAAGCTCGAAAATATCTGACCTTCTATCCAAACTCTAGCAAATAATATCCAACCATCGGCAAGTCGTAACAAATGATAGCCCACTCTCTATAATAAACTTTGAGCAGTCCAAACAACGTACTGATATTCTGTTATGGCTGTTATCATCAATCTGTTACAAGCTCCATTTATAAATAGAATCCTCCAGATACATTTTTTTCCTCTAAACACTCTCCATTCTCAATACTCCATTTCTATTAGCTAGAATACTAATTTATCCGTCAAAGGGATCCATGCTAGGGTCACCTCTAGCTAAAATTTTATCTTGCAGATTTCACCAGTGAGATCCTGATTTTTATCTTCAGTAATCTCGAGCGGTCATCTATTTTCTGCACCAATACAACCTAATAATATACCTAATAAGAAAAGTGTACCAAGACTAATAAGAAAATATTAATCATATTTATATTAGTACAATAACCAGATAATAAATATGCTTAATATCCTCCCTCAAACTCAAGGTGGTAAAGTAGAACCTAGCTTAAGTTTGCAAACCAAATCACAAAAGCGTACTATAAACTAACGTGGTAAATTAGGAGTTATCATAACAGCTTGGAAGCCGACATAGTAAACTAATGTGGCAAGCTAAAATATGGTAGGTTGGTGAACTAACACGACAAGCTGATGTGTTTGGAAATGCTGACTACATGGCCGCCCACATCACTAACTAACATGGCAAACTGGCATGCCTATATATAGGTGATCGACATGGTAGGCTAATGTATCTGCTCGCATGGCTATCATGGCAAGTTGACATGTCTGCCCAAATGACTAATTGATATGTTGGATTGACATATCTACCTGTGGTTGATGAACGTGGCTCACTAAAGTATCTAATAATGTGATAAACTGATATAGCTAATTTATGTATCCTTCTAACATGGACTACTATATTTGATTATTGGCAGCTATACCTATCGCAGGTTGGTAGCGTGCTAATATGGCTGTCCTATGTGGCTAATTGATATGACGAACTAATATATCTACCATTATGGCTGAGTGATGCGATAGACTAACGTTTCTACCAATGTGTGTACTGACACCATGATAGATTTATCATTATCGAGGCACTGATGACTTTAGACTGAATGGGATCGAGCTTAAAAGAAAATTCTTTGGCTGGCTTGGGCTTTTCATTGACGTAAGGAGTTCGATGTAGACACTAGCCCCATGCACCCCGGGCATGATGATGTGGCAACCATGCGACTAGTCAAAGTACATGGCAAGACAACATAGTTAATTAATAATAATTAATCAATACCATAAATTCATCGATAAAAATATTAATTTATTAATTAATTTATATTAATTTTTAATAATTAATAATTAATTTATATATAATTAATATTTTTATTAATTAAAAAAATTAATTAAAAAATAATAAAAATTAAAAAATAAAATTTTATTATCAATAGAAAAAGCTTATTTTTCTGATCGTAATGAAATAAGTTTCGAGCAAAACGGAGCTAAAATGGAGAAGATATAAATTTTTAAAAAAATAAAATAAATAAAAATTAAATGAAAATAATATACGGCTCAGTCGGCTCAAGCCGCCGCACCATATCAGCCGGCGCGTCCAAACGCACCGAGCCAAGCCGACAAAGCCGATGCGCCAAGCCAGCCACGCTAGCCGACTCAACCGCGGAAGTCGTCAGTCAGTCTACGATCCAGGCGTGGACCATCAGCTCAGCAGAAACCGGTAAATCATGAAGCGACACGTGGTGGACCTAGACTCTTAAGGAGTTCATGGAAAATCCATCGCGATTTACAAGGTAAAGAGGTAATTTCACATCAAAGCAACGAGCGGCAATTGGCTGAGGTGTTCGATGTGCCCAGTTCGCGCGGTCCATAGCTACAGTAATTACGCAATCCAATGGCCTTCGTTCGATTCCATGACAAATCCTTCTTTGATTCAAATAGTGCTCAACGATCTAGCATGATTTGACGCCAGAAAACCAGCCGACGAAGATCCGATGGTGGAGAAAGCTTTCGACGGTGATCAGAACTCCCAACGTGCGATCAACGGCCAGATTTCCTCCATCAATGTGCGATCAACGGTCAAAATTTAATCCGACCTGATGTAGGCCGATACGTATCCAATTTTGATGATTTTTGATCTGTTGGATTCCTATTGAATGGTCAAATTTCATTCAGAGCAGCAGAATTCAACCAGGACTTCTTTTAATCCAATTTTCACTCGGATTTCTCTATATTTTGACAACTAAAGAGCTCCTTAGTCCCATATTGCCTAGAAGAAAACTCTCCAGCATTCCTAGCTCTATAAAAAGGACCCCAGACCTCTAGAAATCAATAAATCTAATTAGAGGAAAGCTTTGGTACAGGATGAAGTCAAGCTTTGGGTTAATGGCTGCTTCAAGGCAACAAGTACCGAGAAGAAGAGTTGGACTTCTACACCATCTTTCTGCCAATGTCGATCCAAGATCAGAGATCAGACTATTTTATTTTATTTTTTTAAATTTTATATATTTAAATTCTAAAATTTTAATTAATAAAAATTTTATTTTTTGTACTTTAATTTCAATTCTTTATTTTTATTGTAATTTAAATTTCTGCACCTTTTAATTTTTATTTTTTATTTTTTAACTTTATTTTTTATTTCAAAACTCTTTTCTTTTCTTTTTTTTTTCAAAAATTAAAGATTTCAAATCTAAAAACACTACCTTCCTTATGGATTCGATCCAACTCACTGCTATCTATGTATTTTTAATTATTTTAAGAAATCAGATTAAACTAATAAATATGGTGTCTTAACGACAACATCGCATTCCATAAGGAAGGTAGTGTTTATCAATCGAATTAAATTTGATAGGAACGCGATGTTGTCATTAAAACATCATATTTATCTATTTAATTTAATTTTTTAAAATAATTAAAAATACGTAGATAGCAGTGAGTCGGATCCAATCCACAAGGAAGATAGTGTTTTTAGATTTGAAATCTTTGATTTTTGAAAAGAAAAAGAAAAGAAAAGTATTTTGAAATAAAAAATGAAGTCAAAAAATAAAAAGTAAAAATTAAAAGATGCAGAAATTTAAATTATAATAAAAATAAAAAGTTAAAATTAAAGTGCAAAAAATAAAATTTTTATTAATTAAAATTTTAGAATTTAAATACATAAATTTTTTTTTTAAAAAAAATAAAATAGCCTGATCTCTGATCTTGGATCGACATTGGCAGAAAGATGGTGTAGAAGTACAGCTCTTCTTCTCGGCACCCGTTGCCTTGAAGAAGCCATTAACCTAAAGTCTAGCTTCACCCTATATCAAAGCTTTTCTCTAATCAGATCTGTTAATTTCTAGAGGCCTGAGGTCCTTTTTATAGAGCTAGGAGGGCTGGAGAGTTTTCTTCTAGGCAATGTGGGACTAAGGAGCCCTTTGATCGTCAAAATATGGAGAAATTTGAGTAAAAATTGAATTAAAAAGAGTTCTGGTTAAATTCTGCTGCTCTGAATGAAATCTAACCATTCAATAAAAATCCAACATACCAAAAATCATCAAAATCAGATGCGTATCAGCCTAGATCAGGTCGGATTAAATTCTGACTGCTGATCGTGCATTGGGAGTCCGAATCACCGTCGAGAGCTTTCTCCGCTGTTAGATCTTCATCGACTGATTTTCTGGCCATCAGATCACGCCAGATCGCTGAGCACTATTCGAATCAAAGAAGGATTTATCGTGGGCCATCAGATTTCCATCGGATTGAAGGCAGGTCGTTGGATCGCGCAATTACTGTAGCTATGAACCGCGTGAACTAGGCACATCAAACATCTCAGCCAATCGCCGCTCGCTGCTTTGATGCAAAATTACCTCTTTACCCTATAAACCATGATGGATTTTCCATGAACCCCTTAAGGGTTTAGGTCTACCACGTGTCGCTCCGTGATTCGCCGATTTCTGCTGAGCTAGTGTCCACGCTTGGATCATGGATCGATTAACAGCTTTCGCGGCTAAGCTAGTTTTGTCAGCTTGGCTCGGCGCATTTGGACACGCCAGCTGATATGGTGCGGTGGCCTGAGCCGACTGAACCGTATGTTATTTTCATTTAATTTTTATTTATTTTATTTCTTTAGAAATTCATATCTTCTCTGTTTTAGCTCTGTTTTGCTCAAAACTTATTTCATTGTGATTAAAAAAATAAGTTCTTTTCATTGATAATAAAATTTTATTTTTTATTTTTTTTATTTTTAAATTATTTTTTAATTAATAAAAATATTAATTATATATAAATTGATCATTAATTTTTAAAATTAATATAAATTAATTAATAAATTAATATTTTTATTAATGAATTTATGGTACTTATCTGGCAGGATAATGTGGTTGCTTATATGTTAGAAAAGGACCAATATTAGAGAACTCTTTAAATTTTCAATCCTTTTGGTTGCTAAGAGCCTTGCTCAAACCTACATAGATGACATGTTGTCGGTCTCCCAAAGACATGGCAATAGCATCCAAACTATCTTCTATGATTTGCTATTGTCGAGGCACTTTGTGGCTTCAAACTAGAAGGCGTTAAGCATAAAGGAGAACTCCTTGGCTAGCTTGGGCTTATCGTTGTGGGCGGAAGATGGATGGACGAGCCGAGATGTAGCACTTTAGATAGAAGACATCATGGAGGCAAGACATTGGCTCCTTTTAGACTTATAGCCAATTGGCTTTAGGACAAGTAGGAGATTGTTAGATATATGTGCCCTAGAAGCCAAAAATGGCTGACACTTGTAACACACTTTTAGGAACAAAATTATAATTTTGACTAAAATTAATAAAATAGATTATTTTCTATCACATATGTGTATTTAGTGTCTATGATACATCCTTTGAGTTAATGATAATGATAATTCATATTTTCAAGAGTTGAAAATTTAAGACATGAATAATCATTATTAACTCATAAAATACTCCCGACCATAGGATCATCACGAGGATGGTAATTGATCCGGAAGGTTGGTGTACAATCACTTCTCTTTAGTAGATGAGTCTTAAGTCTATGGTGTGGAGACACCAGAGCGAGAGTACAGATACTCGTTAGAGAATGAGAGCACTGAGCATGACCACCTCGAGTAGTCATTAGGAAGTCTACCTTCTCATCAATGACTGACTCGATGCTGTAGTGGTGTGTCTGATTCTTTGACCTGAGATGCATCGATAGTTTACCTTGAGGGTATTATAGTTTGACTACACCACTACTCGATTTTCTAGCCATACGGAATCCTAAGGTGTATGTTGGCTATAACATGTTCATTGTAGGAATTGGATAGCATCAAGATGAAATCTATCTACCTCGGTGGTAGAGGAGCAGCCCTATGATGATCATGAGAATCAAGTCTAGAAGTCCATGGCCATGGTAGAGTGAAATAATAGAAAGAGTTTCTATTTAGGTTTTCACATCAGACTTAAATCGAATGATTACATCATATGATAGAGATTAGGGTTTGATGAGTTCGCCTAAACCCTAATCTGATCGGAGCTCAAGATAGAAGAACTTAATCACACAGGTAGCTACACCAAGAGGTTCGCATTCAGCTCTGATGGGTTGCCACCATATACTGCTAAGTGTCATTGGTGGATTTTGGGAGTAATTAGAATGATTTAGATGATCGATCATTCTAGTTATTTGAATCAGAAGAGTTCTGATCCATCGAAAGGAGTTTCGATGATGTCGATGATAGAGATCATGACATATCCCATTACCATACAGAACTGAACCTAACTGGGTCACACAAATAAGGGTTTGAATATGATGATCATCAATTGAACTAATCCAGTTCAATTGATCTGAATGAGATTCAATTAGGTTCAAAAAAATCGTGCTAGCACTCGATTGAACCTAACGTTCTTCTTTTACTATCATAAATAGTTGTCCTGACTGAGCCAAAGAAGTTTGTGCTCGATCAGAGGCCTTCACTTTGTCTGACTGAAGCTCGTCTAGATTAGAAAAGGGATGTCTTATTTTATAAGATAATACCTGCCATTTTTGGTCACCTGCCATTTCTCGTCCTTTGACTTTGGGCAAAAGTTGACCTTTGATTGGTCAAATATTAACCATTGACACTTTGACTTCTGTCCATATGTCACGCACCTATTGGAGAGCTGGTGGGGGCCTATCCCCCTGCCAGAACCTAGCAAGAAGGAGGGCGCATGCCAAGGGTGGCTTGCGCCCAAGATGGAGGCGCCCAAGAATCCCTGTTGGATAGGAACTCCATCTCCCTTTTTGGATTCCGATTAGAGTTCTCCTAAGAACCAAGTTTGATTGATCTTAGACGCCATCTAAGGAGGAATCCAAGGGACTCTATTTCCACCAATCATATTTATATCTGATTTCACAAAGGATTGTGATTGGTTGGAAAGAAGAGAAGTTGGATCACGCTTAGTCTATAAATAAGAAACTACGCCCAACTCAAGGAATATCTGAAATCTGAGAAAAGAATTCTCCATGCCCCAAGGCTTCCTCCCTCTTCCTCCTCCATGCCAAGTTCTACTTCTCCCTCTCCTCTCCATGTCCAAAAGCAATTTGGATCTTGGTTGGTGCAATCCAGATGAGAGAAAGGCGATAGAAAGCTAGAAGGCTGCACTGCTGCAAAGGACAACTGCTGATCTTCGAAAGGTGTTTTGAAGATCCTCCAGATCAGATCCAAATCTAATTTTTGGAGATGTGATAAAGAAGAAGAGGATCTCTAGATCCATCCTGAGTGGATACCGGTAGAGGCCAGGCACTTGCGTGGCTAGATCCAAAACCTTCCGCTGCTTACAGGATCATCAACGGATAATAAGATTACCCTACATCATGGTAAATTAAATTTAATTTAATTTATTTAGATTTTATTTTTATTATTAGAATAATAAGGATTAGATTTAAAATATTCTATATCTGATTAGGATCAAAAAAAAATTTTAAAATATATCTCTTGATCCGATCAGATCTGAACGAATCTGGTCCGAGAAATCAGGATTTTCCTTCAACTGGTATCAGAGTCAAGATTCTAAAAATGTTTAGATCTGATTTTAAATTTATTCTAATTAAAAAATAAGTAATTTCAGATATCACATGAGATGTGATCAGATCTAAAATTAAAAAAAATTAAAATTAAATGATTTGGATCTAAGATTAGAAAATATGCATGGCTAGTTTTAAAATAGAATAGTTCTATAGAATAGTCTTGCATATTTTTAATTTAATTTAATTAAATTATATTTTAGATCTATTTATTTATTATTTTTTGATATTATAATTATTATAATAATATCTAAAAAATAGTAAATAAAAATTATTTAATTTTAAACATCATATGAGATATGATTGATGCATATCTAGACTAGTTGTAGAATAGTTCTACATAGTTATCTAGATTAAAGTTTATTTTGATAAGATCAATTTAAATCTAATTCTTTAGATTATTATGAGATAATTTAGATTCAAAAATATGGATGATTCGATACATGAGATGTATGCAAAATATGCCATGATTAGATCTAATTTGTATATGAGATATATGATATAGATCTAAAACTGTTTTGTAGTATTGCATGTTCCTGATTAAGGCGTTCCTCTTGGCCGTCCAGTCATAAGAACGAAGAAGGGTTTAAAGGCCCTCTCCTTCCATCCGATGGGGTGTTCTTATGACGTGTAGGGGTGCTGCATGTTCGTCCTTATTCAGAAATCAAAAACTTACTTTCTGCAAAATTCTAGATCCTAAAATCCTAGGATTTATTGTGCATATTTTATTTATGAACCCTACTTAATTAAAAATTAAGATTATGAAATATTAATTAGATCTAAAATTGAGAATTTCAGATCTAAGACATATTCATAATACTGGGTTCGGGCTTGAGTAGCTCAATTAGGTCTAAGCGGTTGATCAAACCAAATCAAGAGTTGGTTAGATGGGATCAATAATGCTTAAATTGACCAGCCTAATAGGATTAAGTCTGGGTCAAGATCGAGTCACGATCAAGCAAGACCTAATTAGGTTCAGAGGTTAGAGTCTGGATTGTAGGCTAATCCAATTGGTTCTGGCTCAACAATTTGGTGTCTAAGGTAAGTTTGGCACATACGATCGACTAATTTTTAATTGGGAGCTACTCGACCTGAATGCATTTCTTTGTATGAGTTAATGGCATATCCTTTCCACCGGTCTCACTTATCTGGCCATATCTGTTAACCCAATTTTGATTTAAGGTGGTCAATAATCCGAGCTAACCCATGCCACTAGGTTAGTCATAATTGTTATGACTATGATAAGTCTAGTTTAATGAGACCTGAATCAATTCTTCCTAAGAAAAGATTAAGTCTGAGGTCTTCTACCATTATAGATGTGCGGGCTCTTCTCAGGGTTGATTGTTCTCGGCTGGATACAGTGGCTTAGTTGCACCGGAAAGACGCAACCATGTCTATTAGGCATTGGATGCTATGGGCTGGAGGATGAGTTGGGCTCAATATTTTGGATACGGTGAGATTTATGAATTAGAGACCAAGTTTGGATGCACCATGATTAGAGAATCATTGAACAAGAGTTGTTCACTCATTGGCTAACCCATCACCAATAACTGTTAGGTGAGGTGATGAGTCAGTTGTTGAGACCGCACCATCCACTAGAAATTATTAATCATGGAGATTTTCACATCTCTACAGAAGGAGTGTAGGGATCCAAGAAAATAGTGAGAGCTAATTTATTTAAAAATAAAATTTCTAAAAAAATTGATCAAGTCATAATTATAGTATCTAATTAGAATCTTTAACTCTCTACAGGAAAATGTCTGCATCCAACCCATTAGCACGTATCCTGAACACACATAGATTGACCGAACCTAATTATAAAGATTGGCTCAGAAACTATAAAATCATTTTGGATTTCAAAAAGTTAACCCATGTATTGGACCAAGACCCTCCAACCTTATCAGCCCGTCCATCCACTGAACAGAGAGCATATATGAAAAAATGGATAGACGAAGATAATAAGGCCAGATATTACATGTTGGGCTCGATGTCTGATGAGCTACAGTGCCAACATGAAGATATCGAGACTGCTTGCCAAATGTTGGCTCACCTGCAGAAGATGTTTGGTGAACAGAGTCACGCAGCCAAGTATCAAATCACGAAATGATTTTTTAAGGCTAAGATGCATGATGGGAAATCAGTCCAAGATCACTGTCTGATGATGATCAAGGACATGGAAGAGCTTAAGAAGCTCAGTGTGAAGTTAGACTTGGATCTGCAGAACGATATTATTCTACAATCCATGACTGATGCATATGGGCAATTCATCATGAATTACCACATGCATAAACTTCAAAATTCCTTGGCTGAATTAATGAATATGCTGGTCACCGCTGAGCTTTCTATGAAAGGTTCTAAAGGCTCAGTTCTTGTTATGGAATGGACTTCTTCCAAAAGAAAGTATTATGGAAAGAAAAAGAAGTCTATGAAAAAGCAGAAGATGGAAGGATGAAAGAAGAAGAAGGCAGAGCCGAAGATGAAAGCCGCTACCAAAGGAAAGTATTTCCATTGCAACAGTGATGGCCACTGAAAGCAAAACTGCCCTACTTACCTTGCCACCTTGAAGAACAGAAGGAAGGTCCTTCTGGAGGTATGCTCATTATTGAGTCTAACCTTACGATTTCTTCTGCATCCAGTTGGATGCTTGACTTTGATTTTAGTGCTCATCTGTGCACTTTCATGTAGGATCTTGAGGATAGCAGAAGGCTAAGGGATGGAGACATGATCCTACGCATCGGTAATGGAGCAAGAGTTGCTGCAGTAGCGGTGGGAACATACCTTCTTCGATTATCATCTAATTTAGACTTAATTTTGAAAGACTGTTATTATGTGCCTGCAGCTAGCAGGAATTTGATTTCTATTTCATACTTAGCACTAGAAGGCTATGTGATTACCTTCTTTAAGGACCATTGTAACATTCTTTATGAAAGAAATAAAATTGCAAATAATTTTCTTATTAACGGTCTTCATCAGCTATATATTGATGTACCTGTTCTAACTATCGAGCAAAACGTGAATGCCAAACGACCTAGGGATAGTCCAAACGATAGATATCTATGGCACCTGAAATTAGATCATATAACAGAAGATAGGATCAACAAATTGGAGAAAAATGGGCTATTGAGTCCATTGACTTCCGAGTCATATCCAACTTATGAATCTTATCTCCAAGGCAAAATGACCAAACTTTCTTTTGTAGGACATGGGGAGAGGGCCACAGATCTCCTTATCCTAGTACATACTAATGTGTGCGATCCATTTGATGTGCCGACTAGAGATAATTTTGTCTACTTCATTACCTTTACTGATGATCTGTCTAGGTATGGATATGTGTATCTTATGAGATACAAGTCTGAAGCTTTTGAAAAGTTCAAAGAATTCAGACATGAAGTAGAAAAACAAACTGAAATTCCTAGATGAGGAGGTGAATACCTTAGAAAGTCTACCTTCTCGTTAATGACTGACTTGATGCTACAGTGGTATGTCTGGTTCTTTGATCTGAGATGCATCGGTAGTTCATCTTGAGGGTATTATAGTTTGACTACACCATTACTCGATCTCCTAGCCATACGGAATCCTGAGGTGTATGCTGGCTATAGCATGTTCATTGTAGGAACTGGATAGCATCAAGATGAAATCTATCTACCTCAGTGGTAGAGGAGCAGCCCTATGATGATCATGAGAATCAAGTCCAGAAGTCCATGGCCATGGTAGAGTGAAATAATAGAAAGAGTTTTTATTTAGGTTTTCACATCGAACTTGAATTGAATGATTACATCATATGACAGAGACTAGGATTTGACAAGTTCACCTAAACCCTAATCCGATCGGGGCTCAAGATAGAATTTAATCACATAGGTAGCTGCACCAAGAGGTTCGCATTTAGCTCTGATGGATTGCCACCATATACTGCTAGGTGTCACTGATGAATTTTGGGAGCAATTAGAATGATTTAGATGATCAATCATTCTAGCTGTTTGAATCAGAAGAGTTCTGATCCATCGAAAGAAGTTTCGATGATGTCGATGATAGAGATCATGACATATCCCATTACCATACAGAACTAAACCTAACTGGATCACACAAACAAGGGTTTGAATCTGATGATCATCAATTGAACTAATCCAGTTCAATTGATTTGAATGAGATTCAATTAGGTTCAAGAAAATCCTGCTAGCACTTGATTGAACCTAACGTTCTTCTTTTACTATCATAAATAGTTATCCTGACTGAGCCAAAGAAGTTTGTGCTCGATCAGAGGCCTTCACTTTATCTGACTGGAGCTTGTCTAGATCAGAAAAGGGTTATCTTATTTTGTAAGACAATACCTACCATTTTTGGTCACCTACCATTTTTCGTCCTTTGACTTTGATCAAAAGTTGACCTTTGACTGATTAAATATTGACCATTGGTACTTTAACTTCTGTCCATGTGTCACGCACCTATTGGAGAGCTGGTGAGGGTCTGTCCTCCTGCCAGAACCTAGCAAGGAGAAGGGCACACGCCACCCTTGGCGTGTGCCCAAGCTAGAGGCGCCCAGGAGTCCCTATTGGACTGGGACTCCATCTCCTTTTTGGATTTCGATTAGAGTTCTCCTAAGAACCAAGTTTGATTGATCTTAGGTGCCATCTAAGGAGGAATCCAAGGAACTCTATTTCCACCAATCAAATTTAGATCTGATTTCATAAAGGATTGTGATTGGTTGGGAAGAAGAGGAGTTGGATCACGCTTAGTCTATAAATAAGATCCTGCGCCCAACTCAAGCAATATCTAAAATCTGAGAAAAGAATTCTCCACACCCCAAGGCTTCCTCCCTCTTCCTCCTCCATGCCAAGTTCTACTTCTTCCTCTCCTCTCCACGTCCAAAAGCAATTTGGATCTTGGTTGGTGCAATCCAGACAAGAGAAAGACGATAGAAAGCTAGAAGGCTGTGCTGCTGTAAAGGACAACTGCTGATCTTCGAAAGGTGTTTTGAAGATCCTCCAGATCAGATCCAGATCTGATTTTTGGAGATGTGATAAAGAAGAAGAGGATATCTAGATCCAACCTGAGTGGATACCGATAGAGGCTAGGCACTTGCATGGCTAGTTCCAAAACCTTCCGCTGCTTACAGGATCATTAACGGGTAATAGAATTATCCTACATCAAGGTAAATTAAATTAAATTTAATTTATTTATATTTTATTTTTATTATTAGAATAATAAGGATCGGATCTGAAACATTCCAGATCTAATTAGGATCAAAGAAAAAAAAATTAAAATATATCTCTTGATCCGATCAGATCTGAACGAACCTGGTCCGAAAAATCAGGATTTTCCTTCAGTGGGCAGGCTCTGCCTCCTCCCTAATTATGTGTTGAGGTGAAGTGAGGTCCATGGCCAGCTCTTCTAGGATTTTTTCTTCATCAACGCCATTCGAGATAGAGGGAGAGAGAGAAAGGGATTTGGGGGTGAGGAGGAACCCTAGAAGATTTGGCATTGGTTGGACTAGAATCCATTTAAGGGAATTGGATATGGGTCTAGATTAGATCCTTCTTCTGGATCTGCTTAAGGGTCCAATCGATTACGATCTTTCTTTCTTATGATTAGATCTTGGATCCAAGCCCTTGTGAGGTGGTAGCATGTCATCTGATAGTAGCAATGAGAGCCTTATTGAGGATAAAGTCATCAAAAGCTCTCACACTTGCAAGTTGTGAGGTGGTTGCAATGAGAGAGCAAGGGTATCAAAGGCTTGATGGTGGCGTGTCACTAGATGGCAACAGTGAAAGGGTGGAAGACATCATTATGAGAAGGCAAAGTCGATGGCACTAAGGCCCTATCATAGGTTCAAGGCCTTGCTAGAGGTGTCAAGCTTATTAGGAAGGGGCTCATTGAGGTGTCAAGATGTTAATATTTCATTGGAGTTGAAGGAACATTAACGATGCAGGTTAAAGGCATGCTAGATTTGAGCGAAGGAACATCATCTATCAAATCCACCAATAGCACGATAATAGTTTTTCTATAAATCTCATGCGGGTGTAGGGGTCAAGACTTAGGAGCTTTTCAAAGAAGCTAGACTCGGAGAGGAGATAAGTAGGCCACTGAATGCAAAGAGTAAGATACATGAAGGAAAATCCTGATTTCTCGGATCAGGTTCGTTCAGATTTGATCAGATCAAGAGATATATTTCAAAAAAAATTTCTTTGATCCAGATCAGATCTAAGATGTTTTAAATCTAATTATTATTATTTTAAAAATTAAAATAAAATTAGATAAATTAAATCAGATTTAATTTATCTTGAAGTGAGTAATCCTATTACCCATTGATGATCCTGTAAGCAGCGAAAGGTTCTGGATCAAGCCACGCAAGTGTCTGGCCTCTATCGGTATCCACTCGGGCTAGATCTGGAGATCCTCTTCTTCTCTATCACGTCTCCAGAAATCAGATCTAGATCTGATCTGGAGGATCTTCAAAACTTCTTTTGAAGATCAGCAGTCGTCCTTTGCAGTAGCACAGCCTTCTAGCTTTCACTCGCCTTTCTCTTGTCTAGATTGCACCAACCAAGGTCCAAAACCCTTTTGAACATGGAGAGGAGAGGGAGAAGATGCTTTGGCGTGGAGGAGGAGAGGAGAAAAGGCCTTGGGGCGTGGAAGATCTCAATTAATTCAGATTCCTCTTTGAGTTGGGTGCAGGGTCTTATTTATAGACTAACTGTGATCCAACTTCTCTTCTTCCCAACCAATCATAACTCTTTATAAAATCAGATCTAAATTTGATTGGTGGGAATAGAGTCCCCTGGATTCTTCCTTAGAGGGTGCCTAAGATCAGTCAAAGTTGGTTCTTAGGAGAACTCTAATTGGAATCCAAAAAGGAGATGGAGTCCCTGTCCAACAGGGACTCCTGGGTGCCTCCAGCTTGGGCACACGCCAAGGGTGGCATGCGCCCTCTTCCTTGCTAGGTTCTGGCAGGGGGACAGGCCCCCACCAGCTCTTCCAATAGGTGCGTGACATGTGGATAGAAGTTAAAGTATCAATGGTCAACATTTGACCAGTCAAAGGTAGACTTTTGACCAAAGTCAAAGAACGAGAAATGGTAGGTGACCAAAAATGGCAGGTAATGTCTTACAAAATAAGACAACCTTTTTTAACTTGGACAACCTCCAGTCAGACCATATGAAGGCCTCTGATTGAGCACAAACTCTTTGGCTCAGTCAGGACAACTTATTTATGATAGTAAAGAAGAACGTTAGGTTCAATCGAGTGCTAGCACGATTTTTTTGAACCTAATTGAATCTCATTCAGATCAATTGAACTAGATCAGTTCAATTGATGATCACCAGATTCAAATTTTTGTTTGTGTGACCCAGTTAGGTTCAGTTCTGTATGGTAATGGGATATGTCATGATCTCTATCATCGACATCATCGAAACTCCTTTTGATGGATCAGAACTCTTCTGATTCGAACAGCTAGAATGATCGATCATCTAAATCATTCTAATTGCTCCCAAAATCCACCAGTGATATCTAGCAGTATATGGTGGCAACCCATCAGAGCTGAATGCGAACCTCTTGGTGCAGCTACTTGTGTGATTAAGTTCTTCTATCTTGAGCTCCGATCAGATTAGGATTAAGGTGAACTCGTCAAACCCTAGTCTCTATCATATGATGTAATCATTCGATTCAAGTCCTTTGTGAAAATCTAAATAGAAACTCTTTCTATTATTTCACTCTACCATGGCCATGGACTTTTGGACTTAATTCTCATGATCATCATAGGGCTGCTCCTCTACCACCGAGGTAGATAGATTCCATCTTGATGCTATCTAGTTCCTACAATGAACATGCTATAGCCAACATACACCTCAGGGTTCCATATGGCTAGGAGATCAAGTAATGGTATAGTCAAACTATAACACCCTCAAGGTGAACTACCGATGCACCTCAGATCAAAGAATCAGACACACCACTGCAGCATCGAGTCAGTCATCGATGAGAAGGTAGACTTTCTAATGACTACTCGAGGTGGTCACACTCAGTGCCCTCATTCTCTAACGAGGACATGTACTCTCGCTTCGATGTCTCCACACCATAGACTCAAGACTCATCTACTAAAAAGAAGCGATTGTACACCAATCTTTCGGATCAATCACCATCCTCGTGATGATCCTATGGTCGGAAGCATTTTATGAGTTAATAATGATTATTCATGTCTTAAATTTTCAACTCTTAAAAATATGAATTATCATTATCATTAACTCAAAGGATGTATCACCGACACTAAATACACATATGTGATAGAAAATAACCCATTTTATTGATTATAGTCAAAATTATAATTTTGCCTCTAGAAGTGTATTACAAGTGTCAGCCAATTCTAGCTTCTAGGGCACATATATCTAACAATCTCCCACTTGTCCTAAAGCCAATTGGCTACAAGTCTATGTTCCATCTTCTCAAGGTGGGCTTCGATCTTCTATTGGCCTAATGGCTTTGTAAGTGGGTCTGCCACATTATCTATGGAGTTGACTCTCTTGACCTCGACATAACCCTTCTCGAGGTAATTGTAAATGAGGTGGTATCGCCGTTCAATATGCTTGGATTTCTGGTGAGACCTTGGCTCCTTAGCAAGGGCTATGGCGCCATTGTTGTCGCAGTATAGAGGAATGGCATCTAATGGCATTACTCCAATTTCTATAGCAAACTTTTTGTACCAGAATGCTTCCTTCGCAGCCTCTGATGCAGCGATATATTCTACTTCCATGGTGGAATCTGCTATCACAGTTTGCTTGGAACTCTTCCAGCTGACAGCACCACCATAGCACACAAACAGACTTCCAGATGTCGACTTTCGATCATCTATATCGAATATGAAATCCGAATCTGTGTATTCCTGGACTTGGAGTTCTCTGTTACCAAAGACCAACATCATATCCTTAGTTCTTCTCAAGTACTTAAGGATACATTTCACAGAAGTCCAGTGTTCTTCATCTGAATTTGACTGATATCTGCTTGTGACACTCACAGCATGGGCTATATCAGGTCGTATACATAGCATGGCATACATGAGGCTCCATATTGCAGAAGCATAAGGGATCTTGCTCATGCGTTCTATTTCCTCAGGTGTGCTGAGGCACATCTTCTTGGAAAGATGAATATCATGTCTGAAGGGTATTAATCCCCTCTTAGAGTTTTTCATGCTAAACCTCTTTAGTACTTTCTCTATATACATCTTCTGTGAAAGTCCTAGCATCCTATTCGGTCTATCCCTATAGACCTTAATTCCTAGAATAAAGGATGCTTCGCCTAGGTCTTTCATAGACAATTCCTTGGACAACCATATTTTGACTGTTGTTAATATGGAAATATCATTTTCAATAAGAAGGATGTCATCCACGTACAATACGAGGAAGACAACAGCGCTCCCACTGATCCTTTTGAAAATATACGATTCTTCTTCATTTTTGATAAAACCAAATATTTTGATCACATCATTGAAATGAGTGTTCCAGCTCCGAGATGCTTGCTTAAGTTCATATATGGACCTTTGCAGCTTACAAACCTTGTGATCAGTATCACTGGATGTGAAACCTAGCGGTTGTTTCATATAGATATCTTCCTCAAGATACCCATTCAAGAATACCGTTTTTACGTCCATTTGCCATATTTCATAATCGAAATAGGCTGTAATAGCAAGCAATGTGCGGATGGACTTTAGCATAGCCACTGGAGAAAAGGTATCCTGATAGTCAATGCCTTCGCATTGACTATAACCTTTTGCCACTAGTCTAGCCTTGAATGTCTCCACATTCCCATCTGCACCAATCTTTCTCTTGAAGATTCATTTACACCCAATAGGTACTATATCTTCTAGTGGATCTACCAAGGTCCAGACTTGGTTTGAGTGCATCGAGTCAATTTTTGACTGCATTGTCTTTAGCTATTTTTCGGAGTCGATATCTGATATCGCCTCATTGTAGGTTTTAGGATCATCACCATGAGCACCATTACCTACGAGGAATATTTTCTTTACATCCTCTGAAATAATACCTAAGTATCTTTCAGGAGGATGGAAAACTCTTTTCGATCTACGAGGTGGAGGAGGTAGTGTTCTTATTGGCTCAACCTGATTTGGTTCCAATTAGTCCTTAGCTCGTTGCACTTGTGAGACTTTCTCATCAAGCTTAATCTGCTTTCCAATGCCGCTATCTTGAATAAACTATTTTTCAAGAAAGATGGCATGTCGACTCACAATTATATTGTGGTCTTATGGAATGTAGAAATAGTATCCTAATGACTCTTTAGGATATCCTATGAATTGAGCTCTAAAGGACCTAAACTCTAACTTGTCCGCTTATTGTTTTTTGACATGAGTCGGACAATCCCAAATTCTGAGATGACTCAGACTTGGTTTCTTACCATGCCATATCTCATACAGTGTGGTAGGAACGGTCTTAGAGGGAACCCTAATTAGTAGATAAATTGAAGTTAACAATGAAAGTCCCCAAAGAAAATCAGGGAGGTCTGTGAAGCTCATCATGGATCGAACTATATCCAATAGAGTCCGATTTCTCCATTCTGAAACTCCATTGAGTTGAGGTGTTCCTGATGGAGTCCATTGAGAGACTATGCCATTATCCTTGAGATAGTCTAGGAATTTTCGGCTAAGGTATTCACCTCCTTGATCTGATCAAAGAATCTTAATGGGTTTTTCAGTTTGTTTTTCTACTTCATGTCTGAATTCTTTGAACTTTTCAAAAGCTTCAGACTTGTGTCTCATAAGATACACATATCCATACCTAGATAGATCATCAGTAAAGGTAATAAAGTAGACAAAATTATCTCTAGCCGGTACATCAAATGGGCTGCACACATCAGTATATACTAGGGCAAGGAGATCTGTGGCCCTCTCCCCATGTCCAACAAAAGGGAGTTTGGTCATTTTGCCTTGGAGATAAGATTCGCAAGTTGGATATGACTCGGAAGTCAATGGACTCAACAGCCCATTTTTCTTTAATTTGTTGATCCTATCTTCTGCTATATGACCTAATCTTAGGTGCCATAGATACCTATCATTTGGACTATCCCTAGGTCGTTTGGCATTCACATTTTGCTCGATAGTTAGAATAGGTACATCAATATATAGCTGATAAAGACCATTAATAAGGAAATCATTTGCAATTTTATTTCTTTCATAAAGAATGTTACAATGGTCCTTAAAGAAGATAATCACATAGTCTTCTTGTGCTAAGCATGAAAAAGAAATCAAATTCCTGCTAGCTGCAGGCATATAATAACAGTCTTTCAAAACTAAGTCTAAATCAGATGGTAATCAAAGAGGGCATATTTTTATGGCTATTGCAGCAACTCTTGCTTCATTATCGATGCACTGGATCATGTCTCCATCCCTCAACCTCCTGCTATCCTCAAGATCCTGCATAGAAGTGCATAGATGAGCACTAGAATCAGAGTCAAGCACCCAACTGGATGCAGAAAAAATAGTAAGGTTAGACTCAATAACGAGCATACCTCCAAAAGAACCTTCCTTTTTATTCTTCAGGATGGTCAGGTAAATAGGACAGCTCCGCTTTCAATGGCCGTCGCTGTTGCAATGGAAACACTTTCCATTGACATCGGACTTTTTCTTCGGCTCTGTCTTCTTCTTCTTTATTCCTTCCACCTTCTGCTTTTTCACAGACTTTTTTTTCTTTTCATAAGATTTTTTTTTGAAAGAAGTTCGTTTCATAGTAAGAACTGAGCCTTTAGAATCTTTTATAGAAAGCTCAGTGGTAACCAGCATATTCATTAATTCGGCTAAGAAATTTTGAAGTTTATGTATATGGTAATTCATGATGAATTATCCATATGCATCAGTCAGGGATTGCAGAATAATATCGTTCTGCAGGTCCAAGTCTAACTTCACACCGAGCTTCTCAAGCTCTTCTACGTCCTTGATCATTGTCAGACAGTGATCTTGGACTGACTGCCCATCACGCATCTTAGCCTTAAAAAGTCATTTCATGACTTGATATTTGGCTGCGTGACTCTGTTCACCAAATATCTCCTATAGGTGAGCCAACATTTGGCGAGCAGTCCCGATATCTTCATGTTGGCACTGGAGCTCATCTGACATCAAGCCCAATATGTAATATCTGGCCTTATTATCTTCATCTATCCATTTTTTTAGAGACGCTCTCTGTTCAATAGATGGATGGGCTGGTAAGGTGGGAGGATCCTGATCCAAAACATGGGTTAACTTCTCAGAATCCAAAATAATTTTGTAGTTTCTAAGCCAATCTTTATAATTGGGTCCGGTCAGTCTGTGTGTGTCCAGGATACGTGCTAATGGGTTGGACGCAGACATTTTCCTATAGAGAGTCAAAGATTCTAGTTAGATATTATAATTATGACTTGATCAATTTATTTAGAAATTTTATTTTTAAATAAATTAGCTTCCACTATTTTTTTGGATCCCTACACTCTCTCTGTAGAGATGCAAAAATCTCCATGATTAATGATTTCTAGTGGATGGTGCGGTCTCACCAACTGACTCATCACCTCACCTAACAGTTATTGGTGATGGATTAGCCAATGAGTGAACAACTCTTGTTCAATGATTCTCTAATCATGGTGTACCCAAACTTGGTCTCTAATTCATGAATCTCACCATATCCAAAATATTGATCCACTCCTTAGTTAAGTCAGACCCACCATTTGCACAGACTGGGTTTTTAATTGAGTCTCTCACCATATCCAAAATATTGAGCCCAACTCATCCTCCAGCCCATAGCATCCAATGCCTAATAGACATGGTTGCATCTTTTCGGTGCAACTGAGCCACTGTATCCAGCCGAGAACAATCAACCTCGGGAAGGGTCCGCACATCTACAATGTTGGAAGACCTCAGACTTAATCTTTTCTTAGGGAGAATTGATTCAGGTCTCATTAAACTAGACTTGTCATAGTCATAATAATTATGACTAACCTAGTGGCATGGATTAGCTCAGATTATTGACCACCTCAGATCAAAACTGTGTCAACAGATATGGCCAGGTAAGTGAAATCGATGGAAGAAATATACCATTAACTCGTACAAGAACGCATTCAGGTCGAGTAGCTTCCAATTAAAAATTAGTCGATCATATGTGCCAAACTTACCTTAGACACCAAATTATTGAGCCAGAACCAATTGGATTAGCCTACAATCCAGACTCTAACCTCTGAGCCTAATTAGGTCTTGCTTGATCGTGACTCAATCTTGACCCAGACTTAATCCTATTAGGCCGGTCAATTTAAGCATTATTGATCTTCTCTAACCAACTCTTTATTCGATTTGATCAACCGCTTAGGCCTAATTGAGCTACCCAAACCCGAACCCAGTATTATGAATATATCTTAGATCTAAAATTCTCAATTTTAGATCTAATTAATATTCTATTATCTTAATTTTTAATTAAGTAGTGTTCATAAATAAAATATGCACAATAAATCCTAGGGTTTCAGGATCTAGGATTTTGCAGAAAGTAAGTTTTGAATTTTTGATTAAGGACGAACGCGCAACACCCCTATACATCATAAGAACACCCATCAGATGGGAGGAGAGGGCCTTTAAACCCTTCTTCATTTTTATGATCGGACGGCCAAGAGGAACGCCTTAATCAGGAACATGCAATACTATAAAACAGTTTTAGATCTATATCATATATCTCATATATAAATTAGATCTAATCATGGCATATTTTGCATACATCTCATGTATCGAATCATGCATGTTTTCAGATCTAAATATCTCATAATAATCTAAAAAATTAGATTTAAATTGATCTAATCAAAATAAATTCTAATCTAGATAATTATGTAGAACCATTCTACAATTAGTCTAGACATGCATCAATCATATCTCATATGATATTTAAAATTAAATAATTTTTATTTACTATTTTTTATATATTATTATAACCATTATAATATCAAAAAATAGTAAATAAATAGATCTAAAATTTGATTTAATCAAATTAAATTAAAAACATGTAAGACTATTTTATAGAACTATTCTATTTTAGAACTAGTCATGCATATTTTCTAATCTTAGATCCAAATCATTTAATTTTAATTTTTTCTGATTTCAGATCTAATCACATCTCATGTGACATCTAAAATTATTTATTTTTTAATTAAAATAAATTTAAAATTATATCTAAATACTTTAGAACCTAGGCTCTAATATCAGTTGAAGGAAAATCTTGATTTTCCAGACCAGATTCGTTCAGATCTGATCAGATCAAGAGATATATTTCAAAAATTTTTCTCTTTGATCTAGATTAGATCTAAGATATTTTAGATCTAATTATTATTATTTTAGAAATTAAAATAAAATTAGATAAATTAAATTAGATTTAATTTACCTTGAAGTGGGTAATTATATTACCCGTTGATGATCCTGTAAGCAGCGGAAGATTCTGGATCAAGCCACGCAAGTGCCTGGCCTCTATCGGTATCCACTCAGGCTAGATTTGGAGATCATCTTCTTCTCTATCACGTCTCCAGAAATCAGATCTAGATATGATCTAGAGGATCTTCAAAACTCTTTTTGAAGATCAGCAGTCGTCCTTTGCAGCAGCGCAGCCTTCTAGCTTTCACTCGCCTTTCTCTTGTCTAGATTGCACCAACCAAGATTCAAAACCCTTTTGAACGTGAAGAGGAGAGGGACAAGATGCTTTGGCATGGAGGAGGAGAGGAGAAAAGGCCTTGGGGCATGGAGATCTCAATTAATTCAGATTTCTCTTTGAGTTGGGCGCAGGGTCTTATTTATAGACTAACTATGATCCAACTCCTCTTCTTCCCAACCAATCACAACTCTTTGTGAAATCAGATCTAAATCTGATTGGTGGAAATAGAGTCTCCTAGATTCCTTCTTAGAGGATACCTAAAATCAGTCAAAGTTGGTTCTTAGAAGAACTCTAATTGGAATCTAAAAAGGAGATAGAGTCCCTATCCAACAGGGACTCCTGGGCGCCTCCAGCTTGGGCACACGCCAAGGGTGGTGTGCGCCCTCTTTCTTGTCAGGTTCTGATGGGGGGACAAGCCCCCACCAGCTCTTCAATAGGTGCATGACACGTGGACAAAAGTCAAAGTATCAATGGTCAACATTTGACCAGTCAAAGGTAGACTTTTGACCAAAGTCAAAAAATGAGAAATGGCAGGTGACCAAAAATGGTAGGTAATGTCTTACAAAATAAGATAATCTTTTCTGACTTGGACAACCTCCAGTCAGACCATATGAAGGCCTCTGATTGAGCACAAACTCCTTTGGCTCAGTCAAGACAACTTATTTATGATAGTAAAAGAAGAACGTTAGATTCAATCGAGTGCTAGCACAATTTTCTTGAATCTAATTGAATCTCATTCAGATCAATTGAACTAGATCAGTTCAATTGATGATCACCAGATTCAAACCCTTGTTTGTGTGATCCAATTAGGTTTAGTTCTATATGGTAATAGGATATGTCATGATCTCTATCATCGACATCATCGAAACTTCTTTCGATGGATCAGAACTCTTCTAATTCGAACAGCTAGAATGATCGATCATCTAATCATTCTAATTGCTCCCAAAATCCATCAGTGACACCTAGCAGTATATGGTGGCAACCCATCAGAGCTGAATACGAACCTCTTGGTGCAGCTACTTATGTGATTTAGTTCTTCTATCTTGAGCCCCGATCAGATTAGGATTAAGGTGAACTCGTCAAACCCTAGTCTCTGTCATATGATGTAATCATTCAATTCAAGTCCTTTGTGAAAATCTAAATAGAAACTCTTTCTATTATTTCACTCTGCCATGGCCATGGACTTCTAGACTTGATTCTCATGATCATCATAGGACTGCTCCTCTACCACCGAGGTAGATAGATTCCATCTTGATGCTATCCAGTTCCTACAATGAACATGCTATAGCCAACATACACCTCAGAGTTCCCTATGGCTAGGAGATCGAGTAATGGTGTAGTCAAACTATAATACCCTCAAGGTGAACTACCGATGCACCTCAGATCAAAGAACCAGACACACCACTGCAGCATCGAGTCAGTCATCGACGAGAAGATAGACTTCCTAATGACTACTCGAGGTGTTCACGCTCAGTGCCCTAGTTCTCTAACGAGTACCTATACTCTCACTCTGGTGTCTCCACATCGTAGACTCAAGACTTATCTACTAAAGAGAAGCGATTGTACACCAACCTTCCGGATCAATCACCATCCTCGTGATAATCCTATGGTCGGAAGCATTTTATGAGTTAATAATGATTATTTATGTCTTAAATTTTCAACTCTTGAAAATATGAATTATCATTACCATTAACTCAAAGGATGTATCACAGACACTAAATACACATATGTGATAGAAAATAGCTCATTTTATTGATTATAGTTAAAATTACAATTTTGCCCCTAAAAGTGTATTACAAGTGTCAGCCAATTCTGGCTTCTAGGGCATATATATCTAACAATATGGACACTAACCCTCTACACCCCTCTTCTCTTGATGCATAGGCCGATGTAGGCCAGTAAAGAGAGGGCATTGATGCCATAGTGAAGGGTGTTTATAGGTGAAAGGAGGATGGAGTGGTTGCCCTAGAGTTTAGAGATGGACAATTGCAGATGATGATAAAGATTAGATCAATAGTTCTGATACCATGTTAAAATAAGGAAAAAGAAAAATTATGTTTGTTCTTTATATCATCTATTTGTTATACCAATATGCATATTAATATATAGCCTAACAATGTGACTAGTAAGAAAAGTATACCAAGACTGATAATGAAATCTTAATTATATATGGATTAATATAATAACCAGATAGTAAATATGCTTAATATAGTGAATATTCTAACCTTGCTAACAGGGTTTCTCAATGTCATGAACTTATACATGAAATATCTCATGATTACATGGACTTGTTTTAAATGCAAGGCAGTGTTCCATGTGTAGTGATTAATTATAAGCCATTATATAACACATGTGTGCTTGCGATTATTAGAATTGATTTTTATAATATAGTTGCAGATTAGATAGAACCTCAATCTGAAAACTTGGAGCAAGATCCTCTCTAATTCATGAATTGTTTGAAATGTGCAATTTTGTAATATTAGGCATTCTTACACAGTGCTTTTAAAATTAGATTGAATAGCAAATAGGCAAGTTGTTTGGTTCCTAGATTGATTGGTTAGACTGGTCGATCTGATTGGTAATGTTATCAAAATATCATTATAATATCATAATTATATTTTATTTTTTAAAAAATTCTAAAAAAATAAAAAAAATTAAAAAATAGAAAAAAATTAGCAAACATAAAATATAATTTTTTAATCTACTACCTTCATTTCAATTTGTCTTGGGATCAAAACTCACATTCCTAAATTTTGCTTTAGATTCTATACAAGCTTTAGAAAAAAAAAGAGATACAAAGAATAGTATCCAACTTGGTAAATGCCATTGAGTGGAGGAAAGAGGAACACCACCATCACCATCATTAGCTCTAATTGCCATAGACATAGTCCTCAAACTCTTCCTCTTATGATCGTGGCTCAACCACTACTATCCCTAAGTATAGTGCTGCTCCAAGAGCCAAAATGTCATAAAATATATTTAATGGATTAGCAAAAAAAAATTCTTAAACAAAATACTTGACCACAGAGATAAATAAGTAATAGCTTTATATAGTATGCATAGGTAGGGTTAGAGAATAGCATTCTTAAAAGCTAAAACCTCATCGATTATTTTCTTTAGTGAAAGCCATGACAACCCACCATCCACTACTTTTTTCGTTATCTTTGCTAGTTCCCTCACTCTCTGTGGTCTCCTTTTCCTTCTCTCTTGTTAACAGTTCTCTCACCTTCCTCTCTATCTCTTCCATTATTACAAGTCTATAATGCATCCCATTGCTTGCTCCAATTCTTAGTCCAATCTTAAGCTCGTCAACTACCAACTTGCATTAAATATCTACTTAGCGATCATCAACTATGAAAGGACTGGCACACCCATGGACATTGCTCCCTATCATGGAGTCTAGGGCTGCAAATGAGTCGAGCTGCTCGTGAGCTACTCGAGCTCAACTCGACTCAATTATTATCGAGTTCAAGTTGAGCTTAAGTATGCAAGTCAAGCTCGAGTAGCTTTTTCAGTCGAGCTTGAGTAACAAGATACTCAGCTTGGAAGCTTGCGAGCCTACTCGAGTATATGTATATTTAATAATAATAATTTTATTTATAATATATATTAATATATATATTATTAATAAGATAAGACTTGATTTTGAGTTCAAACTCGAGCTCGAGTGTGGCTCGATTCATATTCGAATCGAGTCAAGTCAATCTCGAGCCTTGTCTATTTTTTATCGAGCCGACTTCAAGCTTGAAATGTTAAGACTCGACCGAGCTCGAGCTGAGTTTCGAGCCCAAGTATTTTAAATCGAGTCAAGCTCGAGCTTTCAGTTATTTGATTCGACTCAGCTTGATTGCACCCCTAATGGAGTCTATCTATATTGGATCATAAACCCCTTTTGAGACTCCTATGGTGGAGAATCATAATTTGGTCACCCATCCCTAAATTCCACTCCCTTTGCTCAAACTAGTAAACCATCCATAAAAAAATGTTGCAAGGAAGCCATTGAAGCATGAGAAGCTAGGGATGACTAGAATGGGGGGAGAAAAATTAGAGAAGAGGGTGCCTTCATGGAAGAAGAAGAGAAAAAAACTATGTTGCTTAGGCTTTGGGGTTTCTATTTCATCAAAAAAAAAACAAAAAAGAAAAAGGATCAGAACCGACGATTTGACTAGTTCATCCGGTTCTTCTCAGTTTGATCAAGATTTGACCATTTCTAAATTTTTCTTTGAACTAGATAAGATGATTGGTTCTCAATCTAACCAGTCAAATCAGTCAGTCGAGTTTGATTTTAAAAATATTATTCTAATATCACATAATGGCCTATAATTTTGTGAGCCCTTTCTTGATTGCTAGACATGGTCTTATGTATGCTAGCAAGATCTATCATATGATATATGAATGGCTTGAAGGAATCAGATCTAGGATTTCATGGATAGATCTTGAAACTTTTTTAAGATCATGCAGCGGAAGATATAAATAAATCAAATATTTATTTAAATAAGCATGAAAATATCCTAGATCTAGAATTTATTACATGATCAAAGCATGATATTAAATTAAAAATTAAAAAATATAAAGAAAAGATTAACATGTTGATCTCATCAACATGCTACAATACTACATCTAATGTAGCTATAGAATAACAGATTAGATCTGATACCTGAGCAAGTTAGACATTCTAACTTACTGATCCGGACTTGAAGATGAAGTCACAAGCTGCACATGCATCCAGCCTCTAGAAATCATCCATACGAGCCCACGAACACGATCTAAGATCCTAATACAAGAAATCAACATAGTATGCTAGTACTGTGTTGATCTTTCTTCGATGGTCGATTCAATGCTTTCTTCTTCGAGACATAGACTCTCCAAAATATTAGAAGAAAAAAGAGAGATTTCAGATCTGAGACTCTCTCAAAAAAATCTCAAAAGAAGGAGGAGAAGAGAAAATCAAAATAACCCTAGAAGAAGACCCTCTTCTTCTCTTTTCTCTCACATAGATACCTAGTTTGGTGTCTATGGAATCCCCATGCCCAGAGGTTCTCTCTCCATGATTTTTATATACCTCAAATCTCTCTTAATGGTCTATATTCTATGAAAAATTAGGCCAAAATTTATCCTAAATTTATAGAAAAATAAGAGTCCTTGTCTAGGTCAAAAACTAGACAAGGAAGGATTAGTTTTGGAAAGAGGTTGGGGCGCCCAACTCTTGGACGCCCCTTCTCTGATTTTTTTGGTGAATCTAGCAAGAATACATGCACAAAATTCCTTCTTTCTCATGTAGAATAAGGAAGAAAAAAATAGAAAGGGGGCGGCACACATAGAAGGAGGTATTTTGGTTTATAAGGATTCTATCTTATAGAATCCTAGATCAAAAACAAACTTCTCCTTTTGACTTGGTCAACCACCAAATTACCATATGAGAAAGAGAGAGAGAGAGAGAGAGAGAGAGGAGGCATGCATGAAGATCAGGGCATAGAGAAATTCAATAAAAAATTCCTAAAATATAGTCATGGGGGGCATGGAGGGCTAAGGTGGCACAAGGTGGAATCCTAGTCTCACTAGGATTCCATCTATGACTTGGTCAAACATGATTTCTCAAGCCAAAATAAATCAAAACTAAGTCAACCAAATTAAATTAAGTTCTAACCTAATTAAAAATTTAATTAAATTAGATTTAATTTTAATTTAATTTCTAATCAGATCAGAAATTGGGTTGATTCAAGTCCTAATTGAACTAGGACTAGTTCTTCCTTGCACTTGGCTTATCCAATAAGCCAATTGGACTTGATCCAATCAAGTACTAAATCTAATTAAATAATATTTAATTAAACTTAATCTCAATCCTTTGACTTAATCAGATTAAGTCAATTAGCAATTGAATTGCTAATCGATCCTTCTATAATGCTTGCACTTGGTTAAACATCAATCGTATTGATTGTTTAATCTTAAAATGATTATTAATCGTCAATCAACCATCCAATCAGATCATGAATTTTAATATATGTGACCTCATAGGTCTGAACCTAAATTAATAATATAGAAATAGATTTCTATATCAATCAAAGTAACCATCTAGCAATGGTACTTAATGGTCGGATAGGTCGAATGTATAGAACAGTATCCTTAGAACCCATGTGGATATAGTTTCCATATAATTCATCCCCTTGACTATAATGCTCGTAGGATACCTCTGAGTTCAACTGTCAACTCTGATCAGGTTGTCCATATTGTATTTCAAAATATCAAATCTATCTGATGGATTATCCTGACCAAGGTTTTGCTATATTGAAATATAGTGATACATTCTTCTCCAATTCTTGGAGTGATCAATTCTATCTTGATTACACATAAACTTCGTAAGTACTTGACTGTGCCCAAAAGCCTTTTGTTACTGAATTAGAAATTCAGTTAGTCTAGTATCAAAGCACAGTGAGTTGCTTGCAAGCCACTGAGATGATCTCAGGTCTAAGGGATACTTATACCTATATCCGATCAAAGACATTCTCGATAGTAGAATGCTCTAGAGTTGGTCACGTTCAATGATGAGGTACCCATACATCTTACCTATATGCCATACCAGTATCTCCACACTCCTTAGTTAAGAGGACAACCAACCCATATGACATATAGCAACCTATACTCGATAGATGCTGTCATCCTAATTAACAGCCTATCATTTGATCATGAACAGATTTAAGGACTAATCGATAAATCCTTTTTTTATCAAAGCTAAATAGTCCTAAGAACTTCATCACAATAATGAAGTTCGTTAGAAGATGAGTACTTTATGATAAAAATACCAAAAATATATTTTATTTATTAATGAATCAATTACAGATATAATATAGCTCAACCATCAACAAGCTGACGATTTTTCAACAACTCCCACTTATCCTAAAGCCACTCGGCACAGTATCTCATACCCATCTTCGACTTGTGGTTGTCAAACTTCTTTATCGCTAGGACTTTAATGAAGGGGTTGGCCAGGTTCTTCTTTTCATCGATCTTTTGAAGGTCGATGTCACCTCTATCCACGATCTCCCAGACTAGATGAAAGCGACGTAGAATGTGCTTTGTTCATTGGTGTGCCTTCGATTCTTTCGTCTAAGTAATGGCACCAGTGCTATCGCTGTTGAGCAGGACCGGACCATCAAGAGAGGATGCTACTCCGAGCTCGGTGATAAACTTTCTCAGCCACATAGCTTTCTTCACAATATCTGATGCTGCGATGTATTCTGCTTCGTAAATAGAGTCTGCCATAGTATGCTGCTTAAAACTTTTTCAGTAGATAGCTCTATCTTTTAGAGTAAAGATATATCCCAACATGCTTCTACTGTCATCATGGTCAGATTGAAAGCTGAAATCTATAAATCTCATAAGTTTTAGATCTGACTTTCCATAAACCAACCATTAGTCCTTAGTATTTTTCAAATACTTAAGGATAATTTTAACCACTTTTCAGTGATTTTCTCTAGGATCAGATTGGTATCTACTCACTACTCTTAGTGAGTATGCCACATCTGATTTCGTATATGTCATGGAGTACATGATAGATCCCACTATCGAAGTATATGAGACTCTACTCATACGCTCTCTCTCTTTAGGAGTTGTCAGATAATCCTTCTTAGAGAGAGAAATTTCATGGCCTATCGAAAGATAATCTTTTTTGGAATTCTCCATGCTGAACCTCTTCAGCATAATATCTATGTATGTGGACTGAGATAACCTCAGCATTCTTTTAGATCTATCCCTATAGATCTTCATCCCTAAGATGTAGAATACTTCACCCAAGTTCTTCATGGAGAACTATGATGACAACCAAACTTTTATTCCCTGCAGTACAGGAATGTCATTTTCGATTAAGAAAATATCATCCACGTATAAGATAAGAAATACTACTGCTGGACCATTTGCCCATCTGTAAATGCAGGATTCTTCTCCATTCTTAACGAAGTCATACGTTTTAATCACTTTATCAAAATGCATATTCCAACTCCGAGATATTTGCTTCAATCCATAAATAGATCACTGAAACCTGCACACCTAGAACTCATCTATGAATGTGAATTTCTCAGGTTGTATTATATACACCTCTTCAGTCAACTCTCCATTCAGAAAAGCTGTCTTCACATTCATCAATAAGATTTCATAGTCCAGATGGGCAATAATCACAAGCATAATTCAAATAGATTTGAGCATTGCCACAGAAAAAATATCTCATCATAGTCAATATCATAATATTGACGATATCCTTTGACAACCAGATGGACTTTATAGATCTCCATCTTTCCATCTGCATCCCTTTTTTCCTTTTGAAGATCCATTTACACCTAATGGGTTTAACCCCTTTGGGTGGGTCAACCAATATCTACACATCATTGACCTTTATGGACTCCATTTCGAATTTCATGGCCTCAAGCCATTTTTTGAAATCAGATGTCTGTATGGCATCCATATAGGTAGTCGGATCCTCATCATTCTCATTGAGTTCGATGGGATCACCATCTTGGACCAAGAAATCATAGTATCTATTCGGATGATGCGGTACTGTACCAGATCATCTTAATGGTATAGGTACACTGGGCTCTAAATCTGATCTAATCAAATCTGACTCAGGTTCAGCTATAGGTGTCGATTTTTCTACCTATTGAACTTCATCAAATTCAACTTTAGAGGCAATAGTTCCTTCACCAAGGAACTTCTTTTTTAAAAAGATTGCCTTAAGACTTACGAACACCTTTTGTTCTTCAGCATAGTAGAAATAGTAATCCTTACTTTCTTTGGGATATCCTATAAACACATACTTATCAGATCGGGGTCTAAGCTTATCTGTATACAAATGTTAGATATAGGTCGGACAACTCCAAATCCGTAGGTAAGAGAGTGTAGGCCTATGCCCAATCTATATCTCATATGGAGTCTTTACGATAGATTTACTTGGTATATTGTTCAATATATAACATGTAGTCTCAAGAGTATAACCTCAAAATAAAACAGGCAGACTGGCAAACTCCATCATGGATTGAACCATATCCAACAAGGTTCGATTTTTTCTTTTCGATACACCATTATACTATGGTGTGCCAGGAGAAGTCCACTATGAGAGAATCTCATTCTCTCCTAGATATGTCAAGAACTCACTTGATAGATATTCACCTCCTCGATCTGATCGAAGAGTTTTAATACTCTTTTCAATTTATTTTTCTACTTCACTTTGAAATCTTTTGAATATTTCAAATGAATCCAACTTATGTTCCATCAAATAAACATATCCATACCTGAATAGATCATCTATGAAAGTGATGAAGTAGAAATATCCACCTCTAGCATCAGTGCTCATTGGTCCACATACATTAGTATGTACTAGACCTAAGAGCTTAGTAGCTCTCTTATATTTTTCAATAAAATATGACTTGATCAATTTTTCAAGAAGATAAGACTCACGGGTTGGAAGTAATTCACAATCATCAACTTCAAGGATTCCCTCTTAGGTCAATCTATTTATCCTGTTCTTATTAATGTGACCTAGTCTACAGTGCTATAGGTAGATATCAGAGATATTATTTAATTTAGAATATTTTTTAGAAGTATATATTACACTCACAGACTGTGATAAAATATAAATATCATTTCTTTATTATCCTTATATTATTATAATATTATTCATAATAATATCATAATAATCTTTCTTTATAGACAAATGATAACCATCTTTGATCAAAAGGCTAACAGAGATTATATTCATCAGAAAGGAAGGACAATAATGACATTTATTTAAAGAAATAATATTAATATTGAGAATAAGTTGAACTATTCCCATAGCTAGAAGTGGAACAGATCTTCTATCTCCAACATTCAGGAATCGCTCATTATTCTCAAATCTTCTACTAATTTGAAGTTCTTGCAATGTATTGCAAATATGGATTGGACTTTCGATATCCAATACCCAAGTAGAAGTATCACAAATAGAAAAATTATAAGGTGTTATCATATAATATCCTTGATCAGCAACTACTTGCTTATCTCTCTTATTCAGCCTATTATGGTAATGGGAATCACGACGCTGAGGATAATTCCTCTTCCAATATCCCTGCTTCTTACAATGGAAGCACTCTATCTGATTTAGGTTATTCTTGGACCTTATGTTTAAATTAAGCATAGAGGCCCCAGCACGAACCACTTCATACTGCTGAACAACATTCAACTTTCGATACTTATTATCGAAGTTGGATTCCATAAGTTAATCACTGTCTAACAGTGAATGGAGCAACTGTAGTTTAGGTTTAACTGCATAAAGAAGAACCAAAAGTCTAATTAATAATTAATTCATTAAATCTAAAAATTTGGACTTTAATCAAAAGGTCTTTCATTATTTTATTCGAACTGATTGCCTCTACCTCTAATTCGAGGAATTATCCTAATTTCTTAATGGATACTAGAATTCACATAGACTGCACACAATCCCAACTATGGTTGGTCAACCCATGTACATCTAAGGATAGGTTCATAACCAATTATTTCTTCAAATAATTTTTAATAATTTAATTTTATCTCAGGTATGTTTTCAGTAGGTTAGGACCTCCACTAAAAGTTTCGGTTAGATCCAACCATAAACATAATCATACTTGGTCCATCTAACTAATGAATGATTAAGTCCAACTATGGTTGGTCAATCTAACCATCATTTAGAGAGATGCATCTAAGAAATCATATTATGAATGATAATTCCATTAGCGGATAAGCACTAGGCCTATGGGCCTCCAATGATTATCCAACTAATGGACCCATTATCATCCACTTAATAGGAGGCTATGATCTAGTTATCACCATAACTGTTTCATTTTATGGACCTAATAATTTTAAAGGATTTAATTGATTTGATTTAGAGAAAAAATATTAGATGAACCAGCTTATCATGATTCTTTCACTGACTTCACTAAGTTAGCTTAAGGAAGACCATTAATAGGCCGGTCAAGGAGCACCTAAATTAGTCATACTGATTTATCTAGCTGACATAGGTTAGCTCGAATAGTCAAGTGATCCGATCAAAATATAATTTTACCAAGAGGTTAGGTAAGTTCGATCAGTAGGAGTATCTGTCAAAGCTTGCCTTAGACACCATAAAAAATGGCTAGATAAGCGGGCTACCAATTAAAGACCACCGATCTAGTTTACCTTAGATACAACTAATTTAATTAGTTTTAATCAGATCAACCTAACATGCTAGACCTCGTAGCCAAGAATCAAATCCATCTTGAAACTCGTTAAAGATATGGACTTGACCAACTACAACTATTATAATTGATCTAGAGAATCTTTAACCTAATCTAAGATAATAATTGATTAAATTTAGTCAATTCTCTAATTAAGTCCATTCTTTAATCTAACTCTAGGTCTAACCCAATTAATGGACCTAATCCCCACTAACCCATTTAACCCAATGTGTTATGATTCGTGTCTTAGGATCTTCAATTTACAATCCTAAATCCTAATCAAACAACTTCTTAATTCTTAATTAAGTTTTAGATTGAGGGTTGGGATTCTGCTTTTCAAAAATAATTTTTATGTCTGTAAAATATTTTTATAATATGGTTCTATCAACCAAGTTGCATATTTGATTCATAATCAAAATACAAATAATATAAACATGAATCTAGTTTAGATCTAATCTAAACAAGTTCATGTAATTGAAACAGTTTCAACACCAATCAATCATAAATCAACTTAGATCAAATCTAACATATTTATGATGATTAAAATTAGATTAAAATATTTTTAATTAAATTTTAAAATTTTTTAGATCTAATTTAAAATTTTATGATCAATATTTTAGATCAGCACGTACTAGGATAATCTTTTCACTGTAAGGGATAAACTTTACAGCGGAATAATCTTATAGCAGTCCATGCAATCTAAAAATTTTATTTTTAAATCTAAAATTATTTTAAATTTATTAAATTATAAATAAAATTAGATCAAATCTAATAAATTTATGATTAGAAATAGATCATCACGAATTATGATAATCTTTTCATTGTAAGAGATAAACCTTATAGTAGGACAACCTTATAGCAGTTCGTGAGATCTAAATTTTTAATTTTAAATTTAATAATTATATTATAAATTAAATTTAATTTAATAAATATTTTAAATATGTTTAAAAAAATCATGTAATAAGAACCTAGGCTTTGATACCAATTGAAGGAACTAGATCTAGGGTTTCATGGATAGATCTTAAAACTTTTTCAAGATCATGCAGTGAAAGACTTAAATAAATTAAATATTTATTTAAATAAATATAAAAATATCTTAAATATAAAATTTATTATATGATCAAGGTATGATATTAAATTAAAAATTAAAAAATATAAAGAAAAGATTAACATGTTGATCTCATCAACATGCTACAATACTACATCTAATGTAGCTATAGAATAATAGATTAAATCTAATACCTGAGCAAGTTAGACATTCTAACTTACTAATCCGGGCTTGAGGATAAAGTCATAAGCCACACACGCGTCCGGCCTCTAGGAGTCGTCCACACGAGCCTATGAACATGATCTAAGATCCTGATGCAGGAAATCAGCACAGCATGTTAGTACTATGCTGATCTCTCTTCGATGGTCGATTCGATGCTTTCTTCTTTGAAACTTAGACTCTCCAAAATATTAGAAGAAAAAGAAAGATTTCAGATATCAGACTTTCTCAAAAAAATCTCAAAAGTAGGAGGAGAAGAGAAAATCAAAATAGCCCTAGAAGAAGACCCTCTTCTTCTCTTTTCTCTCACATAGACACCTAGTTTGGTGTCTATGGAATCCCCATGCCTAGAGGTTCTCTCTCCCTAATTTTTATACACCTCAAAGCTCTCTTAATGGTTTGTATTCTATGAAAAATTAGGCCAAATTTCATCCTAAATTTATAGAAAAAAAAGAGTCCTTGTCTAGGTCAAAAATTAGACAATGAAGGACTAGTTTTGGCAAGAGGTTGGGGCGCCCAACTCTTAGATGCCCCTCCTCTGAATTTTTTGGTGAATCCAGCAAGAATACATGTACAAAATTCCTTCTTTCTCACGTGGAATAAGGAAAAAAAATAGGAAAGGGGCAGCACACATAGAAGGAGGTGTTTTGGTTTATAAGGATTCTATCTTATAGAATCCTAGATCAAAAACAAACTTCTCCTTTTGACTTAGTCAACCACCAAATTATCATATGAGAGAGAGAGAGAGAGGAGGTGTGCGTGAAGATCAGGGGATAGAGAAATTCAATAAAAAATTTTTAAAAAATAGGCATGGGGGGCGTGGAGGGCTAAGGTGGCGTAAGGTGGAATCCTAGTCTCACTAGGATTCCATCTATGACTTGGTCAAACATGGTTTCTCAAACCAAAATAAATCAAAACCAAGTCAATCAAATTAAATTAGGTTCTAATCTAATTAAAAATTTAATTTAATTAAATTAAATTAAATTAAATTTTAATTTAATTTTTAATCAGATTAGAAATTTGGTTGACGTAAGTCCTAATTGAACTAGGACTATGTCTTCCTTGCACTTTTATCCAATAAGCCAATTGAACTTGATCCAATCAACTCCAAACTAAATCTAATTAAATTATATTTAATTAGACTCAATCTCAATTCTGTGGCTTAATTAAATTAAGTCAATTAGCAATCAAATTGCTAATCGATCCTCCTACAATGCTTATACTAGGTTAAACATCAATCGTATTGATTGTTTAATCCTAGAATGATTCTTAATCATTGATCAACTATCCAATCAGATCATGAACTCTAATATGTGTGACCTTATAGGTCCAAATCTAAGTTGATAGCATAGAAATAGATTCTTATACTAATCAAAGTAACCATCTAGCAATGGTACCTATTAGGGATAAATCCCGCTCTTACCGAAGTCCAGTTCGATGCTCAGCCTAATGCAACTGGTAGCCACGGAAGAGCTTCAGCAGATGGATCTTAGCCAAACTCCTTTAGTCGATCGAACTCCTCAGCGGCTGAGTTCCTTTGGACTTCCAGCAGCCGAACCTTAGCTGAACTCCTTCCTCCGATCGAACTCCTCAGGGGCCGAGCTTCAGTCGGACTCCCGCGAGAGCCGAACTCCCTCCATGCTCTTCCAGCCAGATGCCTACGGCAGTCGGACTCCCTCCAAGCTTTTCCTTCGACTGGACTTCTTCAGGAGTCGAAGTTGGACTCCTCCCAGACACCTCCTTCGATCGGTCAGACTCCTCAGCGACCGAGCTCCTTCCAAACTCTCCAGCGATCGAGCCTTAGCCGCACTCCTTCAGCCTGACGCCTATGAGAGCCGAACTCCCTCTGCACTCCTTCCGAGCTTTCCCTCGATCGAACTCCTCTGAAATTGATACATATCGAAGTCCACCAATCAATGCCTGCTTTCTCAAAGCCACGGCTATTAAATCTGGATGAATGGTCACGTTCAGTCTGCCACAGGCGATGCTACAAGCGATGCCTCCCTTCGTGACTAACTCTGCTAGACCTCGAGCAGCCTACCACTATCAGATGGTATGGCTGTCACTATCGATTTGACGATACCATCCTCTCCACACCAAACCCCGTGCAGCCTCGAACGGCCCGCCATCAGGTGGTATGGCCGTCACCATCAATCAAGCTCCGTCTATAAAAGAAATCCTTCAGATATGTTTCCTAGAAGCTCTAAGCTCTCCTCTCTTTCTCTAAACTCTGCCGAACTCATTTCAAAGCACTCCATTTTTGTTAGCCAGAAGAGCTGATTTGATCGTCGGAGGGTCCTATCGGAGCCACCCCCCATCGACTCCGGACGAAACTTTATTTTGTAGGTCTCCAGCGGCGACCTCGTCCACCTCCACTCCAGTCGGATCCAGCGACGATCAGATTATACACCAATAGATTTGGCGCTAGAAGGAGGGCCACCTCTATTCTTAAGGTATTCTTGAGGCCTCCTTATTCTTAAAGGAGTGCTCAGTGACGATCTCTCTCTAGAGATCTCTCTTCTTCCTCTCTAGAGTTCTTTTTTAAGAAAAAATGCCTCCTAGGAGAGCTTCGACTCGACGATCGGCAGCCTCCGTGCCAAGTCCATCTGCTCCCATTTCAGCCATGGCAATTCAGGCTCTACCTGAAGCCATGGTAGATGTGGAGCAATTCAACCTACTGATCCAGCAGGTTCGTGGCCTCACCGAGATGATGCAAGCCATGCGACAGCTTCCGACAGCGACTTTGCCAGCGAACCCATCATCAGGATGCCAGGAACTGACCTTAAGAAAGAGCATTTGGCCTAGCATACTAATCACCCTTAGGAAGGAGAAACAGAGAGCAGAAGTTCTCCCGTAGGTTTCACAGGAGGTCAAATGAAGTTCGACGTAAGTGAGGCCGTCGAACTCCCCCTCGAGCTCGTCATCAAGGAAGCCCCGACAAAGGAGCATGAAGTTCTACCATAGATTTCATAGGAGGGCGGAATGAAATTCGACCGTGCTCACGACCTCCTCAGCGCAAGCGAGGCCGAACTCCCCCTCGAGCTCGTTATCGAGGAAGCCTCGATGAAGGTTTCACTGAAGGACGGAATGAAGTTCGGCATGAGCGAGGCCGCTGAACTCCCCCTCGAGCTCGTCATCAAGGAAGCTCCGACAAAGGAGCATGAAGTTCTCCCACAGAAGGTTTCACAAGAGGGCGGAATGAAGTTCGACCGTGCTCACGACCTCCCCAATGCAAACAAAGCTTGAACTCCTTGAGCTCGTCATTAAGGAAGTCCCGATGGAAGGGCGCGAAGAAGTCCTCCCCTCAGAAGCTAGAACCACTATTGAGGGAGGAACGGCAAGGAGATCGGCCGCCTCCCGGCATCATAGATGCTATCTTCGAGGTTTGGTACTTCAGCGGGCTGTCATGTTCCGACATCAAAGCCAAGAGAAGCTTGCTCTAAATTGAGAAGGCTAGCATGAGATAGAGGAGATCATCCGGCCCGGGACTTACTGCTCGAGGAAACTCGGAGGAACAATGCCCCCACGATCCTAAAATGGAGATGTGCTGTCAGTAACTTCCCCTCGGTAAAATTCTTCTCTTTCAATAATATTATTTTTAGGTGCAAAAACTATGTGATGATAGAAAATAAGCAGTCAATAGTTGCCGTGTTAGGAATAGAAGGAGAACCTCGTCCTAACACGAGCAGATCAAAGACCTTCAACCTCGACTGCAGGAGATAAGATCTCTCTCGAGGCAACCTCGACTGTAGGAGATAAGATCTCCCCCGAGCGTTCAGGCCAACCTCGGCTGTAGGAGATAAGATCTCTCCTGAGGCAACCTCGGCTGTAGGAGATAAGATCTCCCCCGAGCGTCCGGGCCAATCTCGGCTACAGGAGATAAGATCTCTCCCAAGGCAACCTCGGCTGCAAGAGATAAGATCTCTTCGAGCGCCCGCATCGACCTCGGCTGCAGGAGATAAGATCTATCCTGAGGCAACCTCAGCCATAGGAGATAAGATCTCCCCTAAGGGTCCGGGCCGACCTCGGCTGTAGGAGATAAGATCTCCCTCGAGCGCCCGCGTCAATCTCTATTGCAGGAGATAAGATCTCCCCCGAGGCAACCTCGGGTCGTAGGAGATAAGATCTCTCTTGAGGGTCTGGGCCAACCTCGGCTGCGAGAGATAAGATCTCTTTCGAGTGCCTATGTCAACCTTGGCTGCAGGAGATAAGATCTCCCCCGAGGCAACCTCGATCGTAGAAGATAAGATCTCTCCCAAGGGTCCGGGCTGACCTCGACTGTAGGAGATAAGATCTCCTTCGAGCATCCGCATCGACCTCGGTCGAAGGAGATAAGATCTCCTCTGAGGGTTCGGGCTAACCTCAGCTGCAGAAGATAAGATCTCCTCGAAGCACCCACGTCGACCTCGACTGTAGGAGACAAGATCTCCCCCGAGGGTTCGAGCCAACCTCGATCAGAGATCAGATCTCTCCGGAGCAACCGCGACAACCTCAGCTAGAGATAAGATCTCTCTCGAAAGACCGCGACAACCACGACTAGAGATAAGATCTCTCCCGAGCGCTCGAGCCAACCTCGGCCAGAGATAAGATCGGAGACAACTTCGACTAAAGATAAGATCTCTCCCAAGCGATCGCGTCAACCTCAGCTAGAGATAAGATCTCTACCGAGTGACTGAGACAACCTCGGCCAGAGATAAGATCGGAGACAACCTCGCCTAGAGATAAGATCTCTTCCGAGCGACCGCATCAATCTCGACTAGAGATAAGATCTCTCTCGAGTGCCCAAGCCAACCTCGGCCAGAGATAAGATCGGAGACAACCTTGGCTAAAGATAAGATCTCTCCCAAGCGACTGCGTCAATCTCGATCAAAGATAAGATCTCTCCTGAGCGACCGAGACAACCTCGGCTAGAGATAAGATCGGAGACAACCTCACCTAGAGATAAGATCTCTCCCAAGCAACCGCGTCAACCTCAGTCAAAGATCAGATCTCTCCCAAGCACTCGTATTAATCTCAACTGCAGGAGAGGAGACCTCCCTCGAGTCAGCCTTGGCTGTTGGAGACAATATCGCCCCCGAGGAGCTCAACCTTCGATCTTGACCGCAGAAGATGAGATCTACTTCAACCTCGGCTGGAGATGAGATCTTCCGTGGGCTTCAACTTCAACATCAACTTTAGCTAGAGATGAGATCTCCCCCAAGCTTTGACCTGAACCAGCATGGAGCCTAAAAGAGGACTTCGACAGTCACCTTTTCTGTACTCCCTTTCTTTGAGTTTTGAACTCGGGAGTGGAGGGGACTATTATTGGAGATAAACCCCGCTCCTATCGAAGTCCAGTTCGATGCTCAGCCTAATGCAATCAGTAGCCATGGAAGAGCTTCAGCGGATGGATCTTAGTCGAACTCCTTCAGTCGGTCGAACTCCTCAACGGTCGAGCTTCTTCGGACTCCCAGTGGTTGGGCCTTAGCCGAACTCCTTCCTCCGATCGAACTCCTCAGCAGCCGAGCTTCAGTCGGACTCCCGTGAGAGCCGCCCTCCGTGCTCTTCCAGCCAGATGTCTATGGGAGCCGAACTCCCTCCAAGCTTCTCCTTCAGCTGGACTTCTTCAGGAGCCAGAGTCGGACTCCTCCCAGACACCCTCTTCGATCGGTCGGACTCCTCAGCGATCGAGCTCCTTCCGAACTCTCCAGTGATCGAGCCTTAGCCACACTCCTCCAGCCTAATGCCTGCGAGAGTCAAACTCCCTCCGCACTCCTCCGATCGAACTTCTTTCGAGCTTCCCCTCGGTCGAACTCCTTCAGGAGTCTGAACTCCTCTGAAATTGATACATACCAAAATCCACTGATCAATGCCTTCTTTCTCAAAGCCACGGCTATTAAATCTGGACGAACGATCACCATCAGTCTGCCACAGGCGACGCTACAGACGATGCCCCCTCCATGACTGACTCCGCCAAACCTCGAATAGTCCACCACTATCGAACGGTATGGCCGTCACTATCAGCCTGACGATACTATCCTCTCTACACCAAACCCTGTGCAGCCTCGAGCGGCCTGCCATCAGGCGGTATGGTCGTCACCATCAATCAATCTTCGTTTATAAAAGGAACCCTCCAGATATATTTTCTAAATGCTCTAACCTCTCCTCTCCTTCTCTAAACTCTGCCAAACTCATTCCAAAGCACTCCATTTCTGTTGGTCAAAAGAGTTAACTTGATCGTCGGAGGATCCTGTCGGAAGCCACCCCCCACCGGCTCCGGATGGAACTTTATTTTGCAGATCTCTGATGGCGACCTCGTCCACCTCCACTCCAGCTGGATCCGACGATAATCAGATTCTGCATCAACAGTACCCAACGATCGGATAGGTTGAATGTGTAGAACAATATTCTTAGAATATGTTGGGGATAAACCCCACTCCTGCCAAAGTCTAGTTTGATGCGCAGCCTAATACGACCGATAGCCATGGAAGAGCTTCAGCGGATGGGTCTTAGCCGAACTCATTCATTCAGCTGAACTCCTCAGCAGTCGAGCTTCAGTCGGACTTCCATGAGAGCCAAACTCCCTCTGCGCTCTTCCAGCCAGATGTCTGTGGGAGCTGAACTTCCTCCAAGCTTTCCCTTCGATCGAACTTCTTCAAGAGCCGGACTCCTCCCAGACATCTCCTTCAGTCGGTTGAACTCCTCAGCAGTCGAGCTCCTTTCGAACTTCCCAGCAATCGAGCCTTAGCCGCACTCCTCCAGCCAGACGCCTATAGGAGCCGAACTTCTTTCGAACTTTTCCTTCAGAAGTTCGAACTCCTTTGGAATCGATATATGCCAAAGTCCATCAATCAATGCCTGCGTTCTCAGAACCACGACTTTTAAATCTGGATGAATGATCACCATCAGTCTGCCACAGACGACGCTACAGATAGTGCCCCCTCCATGACTGACTCCGCTAGACTTCGAGCAGTCCACCACTATCGGATGGTATGGCTGTCACTATCGACCTAACGATACCATCCTCTCTATATCAAACTCGGTGCAGTCTCAAACGACCCGCCATCAGATAGCTGCAGCTATCACCATCAAGCTCCGTCTATAAAAAGGACCCTCCAAATATGCAAACTCTCGGCTCTAAGCTCTCCTCTCCTTCTCTAAATTCTGCCAAACTCATTCCAGAGCACTCCATATCTGTTGGTCAGAAAAGCTGACTTAATCATCGGAGGGTCTTACCGGAGCCATCCCCCACCGGCTCCAGATGGGACTTTATTTTGCAGGTCCCGATGGTGATCTCGTCCACCTCCACTCCAGCTAAATCTGACGACGATCAGATTCTGCACCAACAGATTTGGTACTAAAAGAAGGACCGCCTCTATTCTTGAGGTATTCTTAAGGTCTCCTTATTCTTAAAGGAGTGCTCAACAATGATATCTCTCTAGAGATCTCCCTCCTTCCTCTCTAGAGTTCTTTTTCAAGAGAAAATGCCCCCAAGAAAAGCTCCTTGTCCACCTCCACTCTAACTGGATCTGACGACAATCAGATTCTGCACCAACTGATTTGGCACTAGAGGAAGGACCACCTCTATTCTTGAGGTGTTCTTGAGGCCCCCTTATTCTTAAAGGAGTGCTCAGCAACGATATCTCTCTAGAGATCTCCCTTCTTTCTCTCCAGAGTTTTTTTTCAAGAGAAAATGCCCCCAAGAAGAGCTTCGACCTGACGACCGATGACCTCCGCAGCCCGATCCCATACAGATCCATCTACTCCTACTTCAGCCCCAATAACTCAGATTCCATCTATACCCGTAGTAGATATGGAGTAGCTCAACTTGCTTGTTTGGTAGATTCGTGGCCTCATGGAAGCAATACGAGTCATGCAGCAGCCTCCAACGGTGACTCCATTAGGAAATCCGCCATCAGGATGTCGGAAACTAGCCCTAAGAAAGAGTACTCGGACCGACGTACCCGTCGCCTTTTGAAAAGAAAAATAGAGAGTAGAGGATCCATGTTCGGATCATGATTCTCCTTTAGAGAAGACCTTCTCCATTTGTAGTCAGAAGCCCCCCAAGATCTGTAACCAAGACGATGCCCTCGATCACAGATTGCGAAAGATGGACCAATAGATTGAAGAGCTCGGCCACGTCGCCCTGGCTCATCATGCCGACATCCGCACCGATCCTCCTTTCTCCCTTCGAATTATGTAAAAGCCCATCCCGCCAAACTTCGAGCTCCCTCAATTTGAAAGCTACGATGGAACTTCTGATCCAGTTGATCATCTAGAGGCCTTTCAGACTATGATGCTACTCCATAGTACTTTCAGACGCTATACTGTGCCGAGCCTTTCCATCAACCTTAAAGAAAGTAGCTAGAAACTGATACTCGATGTTGAAGCTAGGTGCGATCTTCTTTTTTGACCAGATGAGCCATCAGTTCGTAGCCCACTTCATCAGCAGCTGACATCCACACCAAAGTTTAGATTTTTTGATGAATGTTAAGCAGAAGCAGGAGAAATCCATCCGGGCTTACATCACCTGGTTTAATGCCGCGGCGTTAGAGGTCTGGGATCTGGACCAGCCTGTTGTAATGACCGTGCTCAAGGGTGGCCTTCAGAAGAATGACTTGCTATTCTCCCGGGAGAAGAAGTATCCCAGGGACTTCGTCGATCTATTGGCTCGGGCCGAAGGTTATGCCCGGGCTGAAAAGGCCTTCAGGACTAAGGACGATGAAGGAAAGTCAAGTGAAGCTCGATCGCATTCTTGGACTCTCCCTCAAGCCCAGGAGCGTGAAAGCCCTGACAAAGGTTTCACAGGAGGGCGGAATGAAGTTCGACGTGAGCGAGGCCGCCGAACTCTTCCTCGAGCTCGTCATCAAGGAAGCCCCGATAAAGGGGCATGAAGTTCTCCTACAGAAGGTTTCACAGGAGGGCGGAATGAAGTTGGGCGTAAGCGAGGCCGCCAAACTCTTCCTCGAGCTTGTCACCAAGGAAGCTCCGACAAAGGTTTCAAAGGAGGGCAGAATAAAGTTCGGCGTAAGTGAGGCCGCCGAACTCCCTCTCGAGCTCATCACCAAGGAAGCTCCGACAAAGGGGCATGAAGTTCTCCTGCAGAAGATTTCGTAGGAGGGTAGAATGAAGTTCGGCATAAGCGAAGCCGCCAAACTCCCCCTCGAGCTCGTCACCAAGGAAGCCCCGATAAAGGTTTCACAGGAGGATGGAATGAAGTTCGGCGTAAGCGAGGCCGTCGAACTCTCCCTCGAGCTCATCACCAAGGAAGCCCCGACAAAGATTTCATAGGAGGACAGAATGAAGTTCGGTGTAAGCGAGGCTGCCGAACTCCCCCTCGAGCTCGTCATCAAGGAAGCTCCGATGAAGGAGCATGAAGTTCTCCCATAGGTTTCATAAGAAGATGGAATGAAGTTCGGCTGCACTTACGACCTCCCCAGCACAAGCAAGGCCCGAACTCCTTAAGCTCGTCATCAAGGAAGCTCCGATGGAAGAACGCAAAGAAGTCGTCCCCTTAGAAGCTAGAACCACTATTAAGGAAGGAACAGTAAGGAGGTCGACCGCCTCCTGGCATCATAGATGCTATCTTCGGGGCTTGGTACTTCGGCGGACTATCATCTCCCAGTGACAAAGCCAAGAGAAGCTTGCTCCAAATTGAGAAAGCCAGCATGAGATAGAGAAAGTCGTCCGGCCTGAGACTTACTGCCTGAGGGAATCTGGAGGAACAACATCTCTACGATCCTAAAATGGGGATGTGCTGCGAGTAACTTCTCCTCGGTAAAATTCTTTTCTTTCAATAATATTATTTTTGGATGCAAAAACTATGTGATGATAGAAAAAAAGCAGTCAATAGTTACCGTGTTAGGAACAGGAGGAGAACCTCGTCCTAACACGAGCAGGTCAAAGATCTTTAACCTTGGCCACGGGAGATAAGATCTCTCCCAAGACAACCTCAATCGCAGGAGATAAGATCTCCCCTGAGGAGCTGGGCCGACCTCGACTATACGAGATAAGATCTCCTCTAAGCGCCTGCATCAACCTCAACTGTAGGAGATAAGATCTCCCTCGAGCATCCGCATCAACCTCAATCGCAGGAGATAAGATCTCTACCGAGGCAACCTCGGCTGCAGGAGATAAGATCTTTTTCGAGCGTCCGGACCAACCTCGGCTGTAGGAGATCAGATCTCTTCCGAGCGCCCACATCAACCTCGACCATAGAAGATAAGATCTCCTCCGAGGCAACCTCGGCTACAGGAGATAAGATCTCCCCTGAGGCAACCTTGGCTGTAGGAGATAAGATCTCCCCCGAGCGTTCGGACCAATCTCGCTGCAGGAGATCAGATCTCCTCCGAGCATCCGCATCAATCTCGACCATAGGAGATAAGATCTCCCCTGAGGTAACCTCGGCTATAGTAGATAAGATCTCTCCTCCGATGCAACCTCGTTGCAGGAGATAAGATCTCCCTCGAGCGCCCGCATCAACCTTGGCTGCAGAAGATAAGATCTTTCCTGAGTACCCGCATCAATCTTGACCGCAAGAGATAAGAATCTCCCCTAAGGGTTCAGGCCAATCTCGACTGTAGGAGATAAGATCTTTTCCGAGTGTCCGGGCCAACCTCGACTGTAGGAGATAAAGATCTCCCTGAGGCAACCTCGGCTGCAGGAGATAAGATCTCCTCCAAGCATCCGCATCAACCTCGACCGTAGGAGATAAGATCTTTTTCGAGGCAACCTCGGCTGTGTAGGAGATAAGATCTCCTCCGAGCATCCGGGCCAACCTCGACTGTAGGAGATATGATCTCCCCCGAGGCGACCTCGGCTGTAGGAGATAAAATCTCCCCCAAGCGTCCACATCAACCTCGACCGCAGGAGATAAGATTTTTTTCGAGGTAACCTCGACTGCAGGAGATAAGATCTTCCTCCAAGTGCCCACATCAACCCTCGACCGTAGGAGATAAGATCTCCCCCGAGGCAACCTCGACTGTAGGAGATAAGATCTCCTTCGAGACAACCTCGGCTGTAGGAGATAAAATCTCCTCCGAGCATTCGGGCCAACCTTGGCTGCAGGAGATCAAATCTCCTTCGAGCATCCGCATCAACCTCGACCGCAGGAGATAAGATCTCCTTTGAGGCAACCTCGACTGTAGGAGATAAGATCTCCCCCGAGCATCCGCATCAACCTCGACCGTAGGAGATAAGATCTCTCACGAGGCAACCTCAGCTGTAGGAGATAGGATCTCTCCTGAGTGTCCAGGCCAACCTCGACTGCAGAAGATAAGATCTCCTCCAAGGCAAACCTTAATTGTAGAGATAAGATCTCCTCCGAGCGCCCGCATCAACCTCGACCGCAGGAGATAAGATCTCCCACGAGGCAATCTCGACTGTAGGAGATAAGATCTTCTCCGAGGCAACCTCGACCGTAGGAGATAGATCTCTTTCGAGCATCCGGACTGACCTCGACTGCAGGAGATAAGATCTCCTCTGAGCGTCCGCAACAACCTCGATCGTAGAAGATAAGATCTCCTCCGAGGATCCGAATTGACCTCGACTGTAAAGAGATAAGATCTCCCCCGAGTGTCCATAGCAACCCTCGACCGTAGGAGATAAGATCTCTCCCGAGCATCCGGACCGACCTCGACTATAGGAGATAAGATCTCTTCCGACGCCCGCCGCAATAATCTTGACCGCAGAAGATAAGATCTCCTCCGAGGGTCCAGGCCAACCTCGGCTACAGGAGATAAGATCTCCCCCGAGTGTCCGCAGTAATCTCAACCGTAGGAGATAAGATCTTTTTCGAGCAACCTCGACTGTAGGAGATAAGATCTCCTCCGAGGGTTCAGACCAACCTCGGCTTCAAAAGATAAGATCTCTCCCAAGCGCCCATATCAATGTCGGCTATAGGAAATAAGATCTCTTCCGAGCCTCCAAGGCAACCTCGACTATAGGAGATAAGATCTCCCCCGAGGATCTGCAACGACCTCGACTGTAGGAGATAAGATCTTCTTCGAGGGTCCAGGCCCGACCTCGATCAGAGATAAGATCTCTTTCGAGCAACCGAGACAACCTCGGTCAGAGATAAGATCGGAGACAATCTCGTCCTGAGATAAGATCTCTTTCGAGCGTCCGTATTAACCATGACTGTAGGAGAAGAGATCTCCTTTGAGTCAGCCTCGATTGCTAAAGATAATATCGCCTCCGAGGAGCTCAACCTCCGACCTCGACCGTAGGAGATGAGATCTACTTCAACCTCGGTTGGAGATGAGATCTCTCCCGAACTTCAACTTCAACATCAATTTTAGCTGAAGATGAGATCTCTCTCCTAAGCTTCGACCTGAACCAGCATGGAATCCAGAAGAGGACTTCGACAGTCGCCTTTTCTGTACTCCCTTTCTTCGAGTTTCAAACTCGAAAGTGGGGGGGACTATTGTTGGGGATAGATCCCACTCCTACCGAAGTCCAGTTCGATGCACAGTCAATTACGATCGATAGCCATGAAAGAGCTTCAACGGATGGGTCTTAGCCGAACTCCTTCATCCGACCAAACTTCTCAGTAGCCGAGCTTCAGTCGGACTCCCACAAGAGCCGAACTCCCTCCGTGCTCTTTCAGCCAGACGTCTATAGGAGTTGAACTCCCTCCAAGCTTTCTCTTCGGTCGGACTTCTTCAGGAGTCGGACTCCTCTCAGACATCTTCTTCAATCGATCGAACTCCTCAACGATCGAGCTCTTTCCAAACTCCCCAGCGATCGAGTCTTAGCCATACTCCTCCAGCCAGATGCCTATGGAAGTCGAACTTCTTTCGAACTTCTCCTTCAGGAGTCTGAACTCCTTTGGAATCGATATATGCCAAAGTCTACTAATCAATACCCACTTTCTTAGAACCACGACTATTAAATCTAGACGAACGATCACCATCAGTCTGCCACAGATGATGCTATAGGCGGTGCTCCCTCCATGACTGATTCCATCAGACCTCGAGCAGCCCACCACTATCGAACGGTATAGCTGTCACTATCAGTCTGACGATACCATCCTCTCCTCATCAAATTCGATGCAGTCTTGAGCGGTCCGCCATCAGGTAGCTGTAGCTATCACCATCAAGCTTCGCCTATAAAAAGGATCTTCCAGATATGCTAACTCTGGGCTCTAAGCTCTCATCTTCTTCTCTAAACTCTGTCGAACTCATTCCAGAGCACTCTATATCTATTGGCCAGAAGAGTTGACTTGATTGTTGAAGGATTCTGCCGGAGCCACCCCCCACCGACTCCGAACAAAACTTTATTTTGCAGATCCTAGCAGCGACCTCATCCACCTTCACTCCAGCTGGATCCGACGATGACCAAATTCTGCACCAACAGAATCCATGCGGATATAATTTTCATATAATTCATCCCCTTGACCATAATGCTTGTAAGACACCTCAGAGTTTAACTATCAATTCTGATCAGGTTGTCCATATTATATTTCAAAATATTAAATTCATCTGATGGATTATCCCGAGCAATATTTTGCTATATTGAAATATAGTGATACATTCTTCTCCAACTCTTAGAATGGTCAATTCCATCTTAATCACACACCGACTTCGCAAGTACTTGATCGTGCTCAGAAATATTTTGTTACTGAATTAAAAATTCAGTTAGTCTGGTACCAAAGTACAGTGAGTTGCTTGCAAGTCACTAAGGTGATTTCAGGTCTAAGGGATACTTATACCTATATCCCATCAGAGATATTCTTGATAGCAGAATGTTCTGAAATTGATCACGTTTTATGATGATGTACCCATACATCTCACCTATATTTCATACCAGTATCTCCATACTTCTTAGTTTAGAGAACAACCAACCCATATGGCATACAGCGACCTATGCTTGATAGATGCCATCATCCTAATTAACAATCTATCATTTGATCATGAACAGATTTAAGGACTAATCGATAAATTCTCTCTTTATCGAAGCTAAATAGTTCTAAGGACTTCATCATAATAATGGAGTTCATTAGAAGATGAATACTTTATGATGAAAAATATCAAAAATATATTTTATTTATTAATGAATCAATTATAGATATAATGTAGCTCAACCGTCAATAGACTGATAATTGGCTTTGGGATACATTTTCCAACATGCCTATGATTATAAGATTGAACATCTCTAGACTACTTAGGAGCTAGAGAGAATTTCGGAACTTTTAGTTTGGGGTTGGATTCTCTCCCTAACTATGCAAACAAGTTAAGTTGGTCTAAGTATTTAGGTTGTTCAAATTCTCTCCCTAGTTTGTATCTTGAGATTGAGTAGAGTTTAATATTACTTGCTCAAGTATGACTCAGCTAAGTTTTAAACCAAGATTTGGTCTAGTTGAATCGGTCTTTTATATTATTTTAGCACAACATAAGTTTATGAGCTTAACTTGTCTATAAGACAAGCCATGAATATGTTTGAGCTTCATTCATTCCTAGTTGGCTAAGCTGAAACAAGCCAAGTCATGCTCAAATGAGCTTTTAATGAGTTGAGGCCAAGTTGTTCATGAGTAGCATATTTTTCTATAGATCTACCCTCCAGTTTATGATGAGACTAGAGAGGTCCAATTCTACTTGCATTTTGTATCATACAATAGTTTATAATTGTATTGGCCTTATATTAATTATTGAGCATAGTCCTATTCATAGTAACAACAACCATACAATCATAGCATTAAGGGAGATACAAATGCTCATACTTGTAACATTAGACCTCTCCAATCTACGTTGTATGAAGGTAACCTTATACTATATTAATAAAATTTTATAAAGAAAACTTTCACCAGAAGAAAGGTTCTTCAATCTAGTTTTACTTTATGTGTTGATCTTTAAACTATAACTTAGTAATCAGATCACTCTTCATCCTTTTCACTGCATTAGCATCTAGTTCATCTTCCCTTGGCTTACTAAATATAATAGAGGTATCATTTTTACTGTTTATGCTATCATTACCAGCTAGCTTCTTCACATCATTTCTAGATTTAGTAAGTTCCTTCCCCTTGTTAGTGTCTGCAATTCCTTCGAAGGGTCTTTTTCCTTTAATTGCAACCATTTTTTTAATAGTTTTCTTATCCTTTGATTAATCATCCTAACATCACTTCTTTCTTTGACCTCCTTATCAACCTAATAGTTATCAACATCGACTCTCGATTATTTACATTTATTAACTCTGGTTTGTTTGCATTGCCTCCCTGAACACTATCATTAGTTGCCTTCTTTTTTGGAGACACATGATCATTACTAGTATTGTTGGCATCAATAGAAGTAGTTGCTTGATGAGGACTAGGTGTCATAACTTCTCTCCTTGAGAATTACATCAACTTGTTAGCACAACTTATCAACCTTACCTTAAGTTAGCTCTTGATAAGAATTGGTCTCTATTATTCCATCAACCTCAACAACAATGACTATTGCCTAGGAGGTTGGTAGCAAAGTTACAATATTGGTTTAAATTTGAGTCATCTATCTTATGTTTAACATAAAAACTTCCATATTATCCTTTCCTCTAACTATTTCTAATATTTCTGATATATCTTTGTCACAGTTCAAAGGTTTTAAGCTAATCTCAAAGCATTTTCCAAATACTAGGTAGTACAATTTAGCATAATTCTTGCACCCCATTTGGTCCATCTATCCTCCATATTTGTAATATTCATCTTGGAGTCATAATTATTATAGTGGCTCATAGATTCTCCACTATAGTACATGTGAGAAAAGAACTTTACGGACCACCATGGTGGAGCTTTATAGTGAAGAGATCACTTTTTATCTTTGCAAACAATGACAAGGCAAACCAGATAAGGGTTGTCCATGCATAAGATCTAAGATGATATAATAATACAAGACTAGATAGGTTCCATACAATATATGTTGATCATATTATAGGGATTGTAAAATAGAATAACATAGAAGAGGGGCCAAAATATCATTTTATTGCATGAAAGACTTTGTGTAAAAACAAAAACTCTCTCTAATTAATGGTTTGTAGTCAAAGTACATGAATTAAACAACTGAAAGACTTAAACAAAATATAACATAATGTTAAACTAATGTGGCAGATATCTAATACTTTCAAACTATTTGAAACTATTATTTATTGCTTGCAAAGATTTCCATCATTATCATAAAACATATAGCTTCGTAACTAGTAATCTTTTATGGTCATTAGAAGATAGTGCCCTGTTAATTATCAAGGAGAAAAGTAGATCTCATGACCACTATCATATGGTGAGGTAAAATTAAAGCATTTATGGGAAGACTAAGAGATTTTATATTGAAACCTATGAGCCTGCTAGCAAGAATGATTGTTGGCCATCTCTACTCAAGTCTACAAGGTTTTTCTATTTCATACTCTATTGGTTTTTAATTATTAATTAAGAATAAAAAAACTAGAGCATAACCTACTAGTTTTTTATTACTAGTTTTTTATTCTTAAATTGGCATAAAAAACTAGAATACTTTCTCTGATACCCAAAAATCCTGATGCTTTCCAGCTACATTATATTGAAATAAAAGAAGAAGAAACATAGAATCCTAAGTACTAATTTAGGATTGCTGTGCTAGTATCGGGGGCTTGTACTGGTTGGCTAGTGGTATGATATGGTACATTCTTGTGATGTTCCATACTAGACTAGATTTATACCGATACAAAAGAGAGGGTGGGGAAGAAGTAGAATAGGAGAGAGAAAGAGAGAGGAAGGAGGAAGGGAGGGAGAGAGAAAAGGAGGGAGAAGGTAGGCATAGTGCAGCCTAATATGGTAGAGAGGATATGTGAGAAGAAAAGAGAGAGAAGGCAGGAAGGAAGAGAGAGAGGAAGGGTGGCGGACGGCCAGTTGAAGGGCGATCGAGGGTCAGGGAGGGCCACCCTCCATCTCTCTCCCTCCTCCCTCCCTCCTTTCTTTTTTCCTCTTTTTTCTTTTTCACTAGTTTCTCATCTTGAATATTATAACTGTCCTGGTTTGATACCAATATAGCTTGGTACACTTTAAATTAGTTAGTTCTGGACAATTCCTCATTCCTTGGTATTATTGAATATTATATTAAAAAAATATCTAAAAGTATTTGCAAGAAAGTATGTACACGATGAAAACATTCACTTCTTGAATAGCATTAGAGAAGAAATTTTCAAATATATTAGAAAAGAGGTCGCATAACTCAAAGTCCTAGTGAACTATACATAAAAAAGTATGTCAAAACATCAATAAAGAAATACATATGTAAGTAGGTAAGCATGTGCATATTAATAGTGTACCCTAGATTATAGTTCATATTGGTTAATTGAGCTTGAAAAACTTCAATAGAATAAAGTATTTAATGTAATCTAAAATTAAGATTTTAAGGAGAAAATTAGAGATAGAAGGTTTATAGTTTGAAGTTGGGAGATGGGCTCTTCATGGCTCGACGAAGGAGATTAGATAGCCTCTCACGATGGTTGGATGGTTGGTTGAAAGGCTATTAGCAATGGCCAGATGTTTGGCCAGATGATTACAAGCAAATACTGGATGATTACTAGAGAAGAGAAGATGCAAGTAAAAGATTGATTTGGAGTGATGTAATTAGAAGAAAAGGAAATAATTTTGAAGAACGGTCTGAGGGGGATATTTTTATTTTTCAAGATAACAAAATCAAGCTATTGGGTGCTGGATGAGTCGTTAGATTATATTAGTCAAAGAAACCAGTAAAAGATAAATTATTTTCGATCCCTAAACTAAGTCAGATTTTCTTAAATAGTTCTTAAACTACAAAAAGCTAAAGTTTAATCTCTGAACTATTTAAATCAGTTTAATATTACCCTTAGATATGATTTTGGTGGTTTTCTGTCATCAAAAATATGATGCAGTAATCTTTAGTGCTTATGTTATATTAAAATTTTAAAAAATATTGATGTGGCAAAACTAATGATTATTTCTTCTTCTTCAATTCTATTTTTCTTTCTTCTTCACTGATTATCTTCCAATCTTTCTTCTTTGAGGAGGATGGGACCATGGAGGGAAGGGGGTTTGGAATGGAAAGACAACGAAATCGATACTGGCTCGATGGGAGATTTTGGGAGGAGGCGATAGGAGATGAGTGAAGGAGAAGAACTAAGTAAAAAAAGGAGGATGGGGTCATGGAGAGAAGGGGGTTCCTCTTCCTTCTCTTCTTTTTCCATTGAGATTTTAGGGATAAGAAAAAGAGAGATGGGAGATGATAGATTTGAGAGGGGGTGGGTGGAGAGAGTTCATGAGATGGAATGATGAGAAACAAAGAAAAAAAGTTTATGAGGGAGGAGGAGGATGGGGCCACGGAGGGAAGGGAGTTTTCTTCTTTTTTTTCTTTTTTTGCTGATATTTTAGGGGATGAGAAGAAGAAAGATAGATGATGAGAGATTTGGAAAAGAAGATGAAATTAGGAATTTTGACCATATTAGTAAATTTAGAATGAAAGAAGATGATATGCTTTAAAATATTTTAAACAACATCAATGCCAGTTGAGCCATATGAGCAAAGAATACTCCACATAAACACTAGTAGTTACCATATTGAATTTTAGATGAGAAAAAATATTGAAATCTTATTTGAGGATAATATTAAACCAATTCAGACTGAACTATAGCTTTTTATAGTTTAAAGATCATTTAAGAAAATTTAATTTAGTTTAGAAACCATGAATATAATTTATCTAAAAAAAATTAACACCAAGAGAATGTCTATAAAATTGATCAAAGTAAAGAGATGTTTCTATAATTTTTTTTTTTAATAAAATTAAATCATAGTAAATTATTCTATTTTATAGTAAATATTACTGTACCCTACAAATCATTTTCATGCATAAGTATTATGAGGTTGAGATTTTTTTAGATAGAAAATGGGCGATTCATGTTTTACTTTCTGACGAGTCCAATGGATACCATACTCTCCGAGTGATCTAAAATAACCATGCTTGCCTGACGTGTCCTCATCGGGCTCGGATCACCAAAACTCTAAAATCTCCAGTGCAGATCAACTAATTTGTTCCTGCGGAGAATCCGAACTGCCTTCATGTTCCCTTATATACCGAGCCGAGATATGAGACGCCCGAACCGAACTCGAGGCACTGCTACTTCGCGATCGCCGGATCGAAGAGGAAGGATGGAGAACGCGGGTACGCCCTAGGATTTCGCGAGCCTCTTCTTTCTTTCTATTCTATGTACCTTTTTGGATCCCTTGTTCGGCTCTTCTTGTGCTTTGCTTTAGGGTTTCTGAATCAGTTAGATGAGTATCACTTTATGGAATGACTGTTTCGCGAATTGGTTGGAAAGATCTGTGAACTAAATTTCATTGATTGATCGACTGTTTTCAATAGAAAACTCGCAATGTTTATGTGATTGAAGGATATGATTCCAGCAGTAAGATTGCCGGTTATTGTTCTCTTTCTGTTGCTGTATTGGTTAATTATCGTATTTTTGTCTTAGTTTCAGCTTCTTTTAAGCTTTTTGAACGTTTCTTTGATCTGTGAAATTAAGTGTTATCTCTTGAGGCTTTGAGTTCTGGTTATTGGCTTGGCTGAGAGTTGTTCCGTTGGAAAAGATGATGTGCTTTATCTGAAAAGCAAAAATACTTACTGAATAATTGTGTGGTTGAGGTTGGTATAATCAAATCCTAGTTCCTATTCCTTCCCTATAAAGGATGTCATGTTTTGTTGTTGTCACCTTTTCCAATTAACGTTTCATGATTTTCGTCCATTTTAGCTTAGAATCTCACCCGGTTTCTCTTAAAGCATTTAGGGCTTGTTTAGAAGCCTTAGCAGGAAATACCATAAGATCCAAAAACTATAATGAAATGATTCTCCGGTCCCTTAAAAATGATTGAAGGATACTACAGGACAATATTTGCTCTGGTATTTGCTTTTTGGATGATTGCAGGAAGAGGCAAGAAAAATTTCCATGAATAGGCTAGCTATTTGGAATGTATGAAATGCTGTCATGCAGATCTTCAAAATATACTCATTGCTAGCTGGCCTTTTTGTTTGCTCATCAGAATTTGACAATCATCATGTGTGTGATCTTGTATCATGCATTTTGTGATAAACACCTTAGAGTATCATAGTGGGTCAATAGATTACAAGATAAGCCTTCTAGATGTCAGTTCAAGATGCTCAATTCTCAGTTTTTCCTTCCCTTCAGATACTGGGATTATCAAGCAATATAGGCTGCTGTAAGTGTGGAGCTGAGAGACCTTTTGAAATCCTAGGATCAAAGGGTCTTGGTAGCTAGGCAAGTGAATACATTATAAAATTATATAAATATTATAATCATAGCTTTACATGTAGGTTCAAAGTTTCCAAACAAACCAATCTGAAACTTCAACAAATACTATTTTGCTAAAACTCAAGAGCACTATATAAACATTCTATGATCTGCTGCCTATAATGCCAATTAATCCATGAAAAATTCCAACAAGAAAAAATGTATTTAATGGATGGAATGTGCATAAGATTGATTCAAAGAGAAACAAGTCTGCAATGAGTGGTCGTTATCTATTAAACCAGTTAAGTGTTGTAAAGGCAACGACGCATTTGTATATGTACATATCTTGCTGCTCAATTTAAAATATAATTTGGAAGATATTAAAAGGAGTTGCTTGTGAAAGAAGAATATATTTTACATGCTTTGATTGATGTAACTCTTAGAACTTTATTTCTGAACTACCATTATATGTATGTGTGTACTATCTATGCATTTATATGTATACTGTGTTTATAGATATCCATGACTATAATTCTGTGTCTGCAGATACATGTCTGCACATGTTAGTTTATATATATGTCTCGTAACCCCTATTTACTATTGGTAAGGTTTGGCCTCATGCTATCAACATAATATTAGTGTTGGCCTTTCAAAATCATGATTTTCAATCTTCAAATTGCCTAGAAACCAAAATCAAGTATTTAAGGTCTCTTACATATCCATCAAGTGGATAATGGACAATTGCAATATTATTTAGGGAGTTAAACCACATTGGAGGTCATGTAATTTGAGAATCCAAATTGTTGATTTTAATCTAAACATCTTAAAACACATACTAGCTAAAATTCAATTGATTCTGATACTCCTAAACAATAAATCAAATCAAAGCTGTGATACCATTAAAAATTTAAACTATCCACTTGATGCATATGTATTAGGTAGGGGATCACCAAAACAAATGATTTTTGGTGTGATTTTTTATTTTTGGAGGGCTACCATTGATTTCAAGTTGATAGTGTTTGGAAAAATGTAAAAGATAGTGTTCTAGCTTTACTCTCTCTCTCTCTCTCTGTTTATCTGTCTTTCAAAGAGATCTCTGTCTGTCAAAGACATGTATAAGTCTATCTCTAAGTGGTGGGCTATAATCAAAGTGGCTAAGGTGGCCTTAGGTGCTCTTATTCATGTCTAGGTGCCAGCTTATGTGTTTGAGTGGCAGCCTTGCATAGCTTCTTGCCTAGGATGCAATGAAGCAGCAGTTACGTATCTATAGTGCTAGCCAACCACCTTTCGGGTACTACCTTTGACCACGTTTTTACACCTATATCAATCAGGAAATCACTTAGCCCTTTGAGAGAACAACACACGACAAGAATTTGAAACCACTCTCTGATAAAGATAATGCCAAAGGACACCAAAAATTTGAAACTGTGTTAAAGTGGGGACTCTTGAGTAAAAGTGTAAAACAGTAAATTCAGTAAAATGCTCTGGTAGGCATTTATTCTATTATATGCCCTTTAGTTAAGGTTAGACTTCAAGGCTGTCTTATGATCAAATGGGTCTGAAATGAAAAACCCAGAAAAAATAAAATTCAGGTTTATTTATGTTTAGACTTCAAAGCATGTTTATACCATGTGTCTTCAATTGAAAATGCACATTGTCTGGTTAAACTGCTATATTGCATAGTTCTTTCATCTTGTTCCCTTTTTTTTGCACCTCTCTTTTCTGTACTGCACTCTTGTGCACTAGATTCAACGGCTCCCTCATCAAACTAGGTCTAGTGTTCAAGATCTGTATAGTTATTTTCAACATCTTTTTTTTTTTTTTTTTTAAAAAAAAAACTTAAAAAAATTGGATCTCTATTACAGATATTATTTGTATCTTTTATTCTCTTCTCAATTTTGATAATGATGAATCCCCTCTTTCATTTAGATAAAGATTAGCATTTGTTTTCCTTGCATGCAAGGGCAAACTTGTTTTATTTTGTTTTCAGGGAAGCTGTATTAACTCCATTTTCTTTCCTTTTTTTCCCCTATAAAAGTTGAATGATGCTAAAACTTGTCCATATCAGGTGGAAACTTGCAAAATTTTGTTGTGCCCCCAGTTGAAGGTGTTGCTGGAGGGGGAACTGGTTATGGTTGGAATGATGGTGGTTTACAATGTTTGAGTTCATTCACAGGAGCAGTTGATCCTGCAAAAATCCCATCAGCAGATTTATTGCATGTCTGGTGCATGCCAAGCACCACAAATGTTGGGCAACAAGAAATGCCAAGACCTTTGGAGCCTGTAAGTTCTGTTGTTTGTTGATGTTATTGTTTTGCATGCTCTCATTGAATTTACATGTAAAAAGTGAGTCTGGTTTATGTCAAAGCAAATTTGCTTGTGTATCCGGAATAGAATATGGTTGTATACGTGAATAAGTGGTGGTCCAGGTTTCATGCTGATGCACTTTGGTGTGGTTGAGTTTCAATATGCACTTTTTGTGTAATTACCTACTTTCATGCATTTCCCTTCACATGCAATTTTCATGCAGATTGGAAAATACACAACTCTAGATATTTATATATTTGAATAAACACAGCACAATAAGCTCTGTCCGGTTATGTGGTGTTGGCTGCATGTTTTCTACCTTGTCTCTAGTTCTTTTTTAACATTGAAACCCTCAAAGTTGAACATGTTTATATTTTGTCAGAAAAAGAGAACATGTTTATATACCTCTTCACCACTTATATTTTTTCCATTTTTAACTCTTCTGTTCACTCCTTGGCTTAAAGATCTCTTCCTCGCTGCTATTATCTTTGACCTATGCTGACTCATGACTGAATCATCTCCAGTACTTCTTCCACAGCTGTCCTTCAATGGTACTGCTCATTAGCTTCATACTTCTACAATTCACTCCTACCACACTGATATTGTGATCATTTCCCTCTTTATTGCTGAATGTTATGATCAATAATATATAAAACCAGCTTTATAATGATAATTACCAACATTCTATTATAATCATGTAGTTTTTTTGGTAAAATATTATAATCATGGAGTTGCCTATGTGACTGCAGCATTATAAATGCAGATCTCCACTTTGTCCAATCTGATTCTCCATTATGTTTGAGGCATACTTGCCATCTCGTCTTTGTTCCTAATAATGAAACTAGGTTGCAAGGATGTAACAAGAGAACTACATGTCCCTTGATTTGATGCCCTCAATATTACACTTATTCTCATACAGTTGCATTCCATGTTCACTATTTTCTTCCAACTAAATTATGAAGCTTTACTTTCTGCTATGATTTTGATTTAACTTTTGTCTCTTCTCCAATTTATCAGTGAAGACTAGATTTTTACAGAAAATGCACCAATGACATAATTTGACATAAATACCACACCAAAGGATGTCCTCTTGAATATAAATGGTTAATGCATGCATGAAATATGTACAGGGTAAGAGATTAAGGTTGGCATAATTTCAATTTGCCATTCACCTCTTGACCAATGTATGAATGAAGAATACTTCTTCCATGCATAATGTTTATAAATGTGGCCCTTTCTTGAAATATGCATATATAGAAAGTTTAAGCTGGAAATAATTTTTTTTTCTTTATTTTTCCTTCCTTTCTTTTCTCTTTCTTCTTCTCTCCCTGCATGGATGGGTTTCGGCTTCCCAACCCCATCCTAGTTCCATTTTCTCATAGGAATGGGACAAGATATTTGGGATGCCTGCCGTCCTACTGGGACTTCAAACCTTGGGCTGAGATTTATTGCCACTGGAAACTCCAATACTGCCTAAGGGTAGATCTTAAACTTTTTAAATGCTTGGTCATATTTGTCTTTAAAATAAACTGTTCATGTCATCCTCAGATTTTTCTTTTTCAAAGTAATTATATAATTATTTTATATAAAGTTTTCCTCTTCAATATTGACAAATTTTGTGTTAAAGAAATGATCTAATTTCTTGATATTTCTCTCATCACTTCCAATTTATTTTCTAGCATTTTTGTTATCATTTTTTGTCTTTAATTCTATACAATCTTGTAGGATGCCTTAGTTTCAACATTAATATAAAGTTTTGAAGGGGTCAAATTGGTCCGTGATTTGGTCATTTAGATTAATGTGCAAGGCTTGAAATGAGAACAAGAAGCAATAGTAGCATGGGGGATGTAGATGTTTGAGTTTCTATTCGTGCTTTTAAAATCGGACCGGGCAGCAAATTGGCAAGCTATCTGATTCCTAGATCGATCAGTCTGACCGGTCCGATTCATGACATTATAATTATATTTAGATTTTTCAAACACTCCTGGCTTGATTGTTAGCTGGAATGGTTGCGAGCAACTGCTACAATGAGGATGGAAGCAAGATAACAACGAGCCTCCCCAAGGCCCCCTGGGGGTGGGGGCTGCTTGTTGTGGGTCATGCCAGTGTTCCCTGGTGGGCAATCAGCATCCATGAGTGGGAGCATTGAGTCCTCATCAAGCTGGATTGAGACAATGATGGCAATGCTTGCGAGCAAGATCACCTTTGTGAGGTTGAACCACCTTGACATCCATGGGGATGATATTGGCTTCTCCCAAAGGGCCATGAAGTGAGAGAGGGGCCAAGCAAGCCATAGCCTTAGAGGAGGCTGGGAAAGGGGAGGAGGGAAAGAGAGGAAAATGGGAGAATTTTGAGTTCATAAAAAAGGTCAATCCTTTACTCCCCTCTCCACTTTTACTCTCTCACTCGCTTGCTTGCTTTGTGGATCCAAAATGGTAGAGGATCTTGAGGCTGAGGCCGAAGATCTCCATAGTTGGGTACTAGTGGAGGGATCGCGAGCATCAGATCTCCAGTTTGAGGGTTTTAGTGAGGGAAATGGTGCAGGTTCATGGGAGGGGCAGGGTGGGAGAGAGGAGAGAGCGGATCGTAGAGTTTCGTTGCTTATTGGGATGATATACAAGTTGATGTAAAAAAAGGGTCAAATTGGACTGGATGATCCGGTCTGATCGAATCATTTGGTGCTCCTGGGTTGATCAAGTTTTGACCATTTTTAAAATATCTTGTGAACTAGACTGGATGGGCAAGGGGTCCCTGGTTAAATTGGTTGAATTGGCCGGTTTGGTCCGGTTTTAAAAACATTGGTTGCTATAGTACAAAACCTCTTTATATAGGAGTTTGGTTCAAAAGAACTTGTGCTAGTGCAGAGATGGTGTACACCACTTTGAAAGAGCTCCTTATCTCATAGGCAAGAGTTGCATTTGTTGCACTACGTTGTCGTGGTTTTGGGAAGTCAAGAAGCCCATGAAAGGTTAAGCATAGCCTTGTCTACATGTGCTCTCTAGGTAAGACAAAAAGCTTTAATGGTTTAGGTTCATTGGTTAGATTAAAATTAATATTGAGGAAAAGTTCTTTGTGGCCTCAACCTTTTATTTGTTTAGTTTTTTGAAGATTCCTAATAGTTGTATTTGGTAAAAGGGACAAATGTCTCTTCTAGTAGATTCCCACTACATTCTTTAGGGCCATCTGCATGCTTATCCAACTCTAAAAGAATTACTATACTAGTTGTGTATATGGCCTAGGATAACTTAAAAGAAGATCATGTTTATTATGCCTATGTCTTTTATGAGCCCATGCAATATGTGTACCTTGTTGCATTGACATTTGACATGCGTTGACATAAAAATCAACCTGCTAAGACAAATAGGAAAGGATTCCCCACCACCCCCCAAATCTAGGTTACTTTCAATTGTGCACAATACAAAAAAAAAGGAATTTTTTAAACACTGAAATATAGTTATTGTATAATTATTTCAAAGAAACTATTTCTCAAATTCTAAAATAAAAAAAAGTTTTCTAATGTATATTATTATTTTTTTGGGGGTGTAGGGTTATATGGTCATAAAAGACAACAAATGAATGAATAATACAAAGCAAGCTGGGAGGACAATTAACCTTTCATTAATAGTCATACTGTTTTTGTTTTTGTTTTTGTTGTTGTGTTTTTTTTTTTTCGAAAATCCTACCATGGGTTGGGTTAGGGTCTTGATTTTTGAAAACCCACGGTGGGTAGCATCGGGTTGTGGATTTATCCCTAAACCCTACCCTACTCGATTCATTATGTATATGTATTTACTAAAATACCCTCCTCCATAATAGCATATTTATAAATATACCTATAAATATATACTAAATTTGTTAGAGACTTAAGGTTTCTTTTGATATTTCTATTCTCTAATCTCTCTCCCATCTTGAACCTAAGTAGCCGCTGCCACTACTGTTAGATGTACGTCCTAGAAGTCAAATTGGCTGACACATGTACACATTTTAGGAGCATTATTTTATAATTAAAATTTTTAAATAAATAAAATTTGGGTTATTTTTCATTTATGATGTGTTTTAAATTGTGTCCATGAATCATCCCAGAAATTAACGGATCATGATATGTACTCTTAAGAGTTGAGAATTTAAGACATATGTCATTAGTGGTTAATTTCTAAATGCTCCCGATCGATGGATCATCATGGGGACGATGATTGATCTGGATAGATAGGTGTACGGATCGCTTTCCTTCGTGGGTAAACGAGTCTTGAGTCTACAGTACGGGGATGCTGGAGCGATAGTGCAGGTGCTTGATAAAGATCAAGGATACTGAGCGTGACCAGCACGAGAAATTACTTGGATGGCTATCCACTCGTCAGTGACTTATTTGATGTTGCAGTTGTATAAATAGTTCTTTAACCTGCGGTACCTCAGTTGTTCATAGTGGAATTGCTGTAGTTTGACTGTACAATCACTTGGTTATCTAGCCATTTGGAATCTTATAGTGTATGTTGGCTATAATAGTTTCATTGTAGGAATAGGGTGTGTGCCAAGATGGGATCTGTCAATCCTGGTAGATAGGGAGTGATCCTATGTAGTCTCTTCGTGAAACTGTCCTAAAGATCATGCTATGGCAGGTGAATGATGAAAAGAGTTTCCATAAGGTTTTACATGGATTTGAGTTGATTGAATCTGGCATATGATGGACGAATGAGTTTGATGAGTTATTCTTGACTTGCGTCTTGTCGGGACTCATGATAGAAAAATTGGACTACACGGTAACTATATCTAGAGGTTCATTTTTAGTTTTGTTGAGTTGCCATTACATATTGCTAAGTGTCACTGATGGATTGTGGGACTAATGAGAATTATTTTGATAATCAATAATTCTTGATTGGTTGAATTAGAAAGAGTTCCAATCCATTAAAAGGAGTTTCAATAATATTGTTGATGGAGATCATAATGTATCCCACAATCAGTCAGAATTGAACCTATGGGGTCACATGCAAAAGAGGTTCTTGACTGATCAGATGGTTGATTCGCGATTATGAATTGCGTTTGGATTTAATTATTAATGAGATTGATAATTAATCTAATGCAATTGTTGCAATCGTCAAACTTACTAAAAGTTAGTAAGTTGTAGGAGGATTAAACTTGTAATTGGATTGCAATGGGGCTCAATTTGATTAAGCAATGGGGTAAAATTAAATCTAATTAAATGTGATTTAATTCGATTTGATTTGGGTTTGATTTGATCAAGCCCTATTGGGTCATGAGATAACCTAATTATCCAAGAAATCAATCCTTAGTTTGATAAGGTTTTAATCTAACTAATTTCCCAATTGGATTATGGCCTAATTCCTAATTAAGCTAGGACTTGATTTGTTATTTGGTTATAACTAATTCCTAAGTTGATTAAGATTGGTCCATAAATTAGTTAGAGATTGAATCAAGAATCAAGAAAGTCCTAGTTGGACTAGGACTCATTCTCTTCATGCGCCACATAACCCCACGCCGCTTTTCCCTCTATTTTGTGCATGAAAGAAACCACTCTTGCCCCTTTTTACCATGAGAAATCCCATGCTTGGACGCCCCCTAAAGTTCCCTACTTTGAGTCCTTATCTAGTTAGGACTTTGACTTAAAGTCAAAATCCTTTGGACGCCCCCTTTATAGGACTTTTTGGCGCGAGGAACAAGTGACTTTCAACGTGGAAAATCAGAGAGAAGGGGCATGGGTTTCTTTCTTCCAGGTAGTGAGAAAAATAGGAGACGGTCTCCTCTCTTATGGGCTTTGTTTTGGAGAGAAAAGGAAGAAAAGAAAACAAGAGAAGAAGGATTCTTCTCTAGGGTTTTTCTTTGTTCTTCTTGAGTGTGCTTTTGAGAGAAAAAGAGAGAGGAGCCTCTCTTTATTATCCTCCATATTATTAGCCTCCTTTGTAGAGAGTCTAACAAAAGAAGTTGAAGAAGATCTACATCAACTGTTAGGAGGCATCTTCTGCAAGGGAGCTAGCACCCCGATGAAGACGCATGCCTTTGATCAGATTGAGAGCTTCGCATGGATACTCGTAGAGCAAGATTTTACATACCGGTATTGGACACCATGTCGGTTATTGATTGGTACGATATCACACGGGTCCGTATCATACCATACTGGTCTGTATTGAGAATAAAAAATTCAAAAAAATTCTACCCAATGGCTAAAAAAAGAAAACCAGGTTGAACAGGATTGAACCATACCGTACCATACTGTACCATACTGAACTGTTTCCGAACTGACAAAATCGAAAAACCGGCTGGATCCATCCTGGTTCTTCGTCGGTCTGGCTCGGTTTGTCCTGTATCGGCCGGTTCGGTCTGTACAGTAAACCATGCCGTAAAGGCCAGATATGTGTGCGGCTCTACAGGAACCTTACCAGATTATCACGGTAATCGGATTGTGGTGTTCTGTTACCCGCACAAAGGTATTAATTTTAATCTTTAAATTTGATTTTATTTTCAGCATCTTAATCTTGCATGTGATAGATCATAGGATGACAATAGATTAGATCTATTGCGTGCATGTTTGATTAAAAAGTTTTGCATACCTGAAATTTTTTCACTGCTAGATCTGATTTAAAATTTTAGCATGCACTTGGAGATTAGATTTCCTAAGAAATCCTTCAACTACAACTCTTCAATCTCTTCCTTTCTTTTTAAGTCAAGGGTTTCTGTCTTACCATCAGTCATCATCATCACGCGAGCTACCGCACAAGCCATCTGCAAGAGCCATGTCTCTCTCTCTCTCTCTCTCTCCCCCCCCAAACCAATCGAGCCACCACGAGCCTCTCTCACATCTCTCTCTCTCTCTCTCCCTATGAGCCATCGTCGCTGCAAGCCACCATAATAGCCACTGCATTGTGCATTTGCTTTGGTGGGTTGTGGGGAGGATAGGGTACCACCCACCACCTACATGGGTAGGATAAGAATTTGAAATCCCTCTCCGCCATGGTGGGTAGGGTCGGGTGGTGGGTAGGGAGGATGTGGGGTGGGTAGGGTATGGATTTAGCAAAACCTGTACCCTACCCTACCCATTGACATCCCTAATTGCAGTATATTGGTTGATATTGTATATATAAGTGCATGACACACGCTCCTTGTATTATACTAGCTTTCTTGTGCAGCATGAGTCGATTTTACTGAATTCTTCTTCCTCCTCCACCTCCTCCTCCTTTTCGATAAATTTATACCTGAAACTCTTATTCCTCTTGTTGTGAATGAAGACTGTACCTAAATTTATTCATGAGCATTGATGGTGGCATGAAAGCCATTTTCTCCAATGTGGAGAAAATGAATGGTTACACCCCTTAATAGGATGGTCTGTAGTCTCCCTTCATATTAACAATGTTACTAGCATTAATATTTAATACCCCATTGAATCAGGGAACTAGTTTAGGAAGTGATCATCAATTTAAAGTTTTATCACACAAAATTGACCTGACCATATCGTCTTTTCTTCTTTTCGAAGGGCATGGAACTACCAGTTACATGAATAATGAATATATTATGGAAATCTAGATGGGCTTAATATCTTTTGCATGCATTCCTAAGAAATAGTTATTCAGGTTAGGTGTTGGCAACATTTTATAACTATTAAGGCATGTCGACTTTGCAAACCTGCCGGGCCCCACCTCCTTGTGATTCCAGATGATCAACTGCCATATCAGTGGTCATTTTATTCTCGATCCTAGAACTGTGCTGAAGGGATATACGTTGAGAAAGTGAGAGCATTGAATTTCTGAAAGTTTTTAACAAATTCATTACAAGATAAGCTTTTTCCAGAAGCAAAATGTTGTGCGTTAAACAAAACATGCCTTTAAACTTTCAGTTTTTTCAGTGTAGTGTTGAAAGGTCATGTTACTTCCAAGGGGAATTCCTGAATTTATACTGTGTGGTTATTTGATTTTTACTGAAAATATTTTGAAACAACTTGCAGTTATAATAATGCCTGTAATTATCATTTGGATAATGAATATCTTTATTCTGGTATTGTAAAGTTGTAGAAACATAATTTCAAAAACCACCAAAGCAGGATGGTATGACAAATATTTTGCCTTTATAGCATGAAACCAGCAGTAGTATGGGTGCCAACTGCCAAGTGTCAAAATAGCCATACAAGTATGTATTGGTTCATACTAGGGGCAGTGGACCGACCGTACTGGTCAGTACTGATGATTTTTCAATTTTTAAAAGCTGTCAGTTTTGGTACGTACTGTTGGTGCTGTTACAGTACTGTCACAATGGAAAAATGGTACATGCTTCAGGACCGATGTTTAAAATCTTTTGTAGAAATAAGGTACTTGATGAATCTCTATCAGATTCTTTTCATGTTACATGAGACCATGACATCAAATTAGATCACTGTTATACTTTTATCTGGAGCTTCAATTGTAGGAGAGAACATTGGTACTGTTTCCACCGTGAAAAATGCTACTCAACAGGTTGACATCCATTTGGTTAGTAAAGCTTTGATGAGGCTCAGTTTCTCCATATGCAAATGAAAAATAATATCTTCTAAAGTTGATTTCATTCACATGATATGGATAGCTAGTGCTTGCTTGTTTATAGTTGTATTGGTTTTCTGGGAAGTTAAGAGCTGTTCATCGTCAAAGAAGTAAGGTGAAATTTTTAAGCAGATGATATTTTAACTACTTTAATGTTATTTATACTATTGAACTTGGTGCATTTTCCACTCATTTATTTGTGCTAACAGCTCATTCAGCATTATTATTCCTGTTTCTTTTGACTTGTCCATCATGTCATTCTGTCTATGAATGTGATTTGCATGAAAGATGTCTCTTTTGGCGGCAAGAAATGAAAGGGAAAGTGCTCAAATTGCTTTGCGCCCAAAAGTTTCTTGGGGCAGTTCAGGCATTGCTGGAACTGTGCAAATTCAGTGTACTGATCTCTGCACCTCTGGTGGTGATAGGTAAACACTTCTTCTGTCTTCCTTTCTAACTACTGAAATTCTGGTATCATGTTTCTTTCTTTCTTTCTTTTTTTTTTTTTTTTTTCTAATATAACTCCACATATAGAACATTGCTTATAATTCTGCGGCAGTTTGGTAGTTTCTAAATACTTCTGAAATCTTTTTTTTTTTTTTTTTTACTCCATTATAATTCTGTGGCAGATTGGTGGTTGGACAATCTGTGACTCTGCGGCGTGTGCTGCCTATCTTAGGTGTGCCTGATGCTCTTGTACCTCTTGATCTACCAGTCTGTCAGATTAACCTACTTCCTGGGTACTGTTACACATAAAGAAATTGATTTTTTTTTTTTTTAGATGCATTGATGCGCAGGTGATATATTATTTCAAATTGTTTCTCTTTGTCCATCAGTAATGCTTCCACTTTCTTTGCTGCAGAGAAACAACTTCTATCTGGCTATCAGTTGATGTCCCTGCTGGACAGCCACCTGGCCAATATGAAGGGCAAATTTTCATTACTGCTGTTAGGGCAGATGCAGAGTGAGAAGCTATCCATCCTCCTTAAATATCTTCCTATTAAATGACAGTTGCAATTTTTGTATGCCTTTCCAATGACTTTCTTTTTCAATCATGTGCAACGATCTCGATTACGCTGCTTATCATTGTACTCATAATGCCTGGTTAAATTGAAGATCTTTTTCATGGCAGTTCTTCATCAAATTCTGTGGCTAAATCTGAGAAGTATCAATTATACAGAGAACTAAAAAACTGCCTTGACATAATTGAAGCAGTGAATGGAAAACCTTTTGAGGAAGTGGTAACCATCTGAACTTAATAATGTAATGTTCTACCTAATAGTATCATGCATTTTGATAACTTGTTTATCACATGTAGGTGGAAAGAACAAGATCCGCTACTTCTACTTTGAGGAGAATTCTTCTGTCACCAACATTCCAAGAGTATTATGAGGAAAATGGCTCAAGTGACATGATGGATGAAGATAATTTGACCAGCATATCAATCCATTTGAAACTTAGTGTCACAGTCTGGGATTTCACTCTTCCATCAACACCCTCCCTTCCTGCTGTATTTGGTGTATCCTTCCAATTTTTCTCTTCCTGTGCTCATAAGACTGAATATGTCAGCTGCTTAAGAAATTGTTTCAACATATTGCGTATCTGTATGCATGATCTGGATTCCACTCATGGCATTGATGGTGGTTGATGCAAAGTATACATACTGTTATCATTTCTTTTATTTTTGAGGCATGGATGAAGTGAATCGGTTAGGATTGTTACTATTCTCTTGGCTCTTCTAAAACCTTGAAGTACCTGTTTGGGAAGATTCCATGGGATCCAGCAGGATGAGAGCCAGGGGGGTGAGTGTGGGAAGGGATGGAGCTGGAGAGGGAGAGGGGAGGGAAAAAGTGAAGCGGTTGCAGGGCCTGATCTCCATGGGATTCCCAAGCAGGCCCAAAATCTTGATTTTTAGCCTTGAAGATCATTTCATTTGCTGGATCCTTGAAACTCAGGGGGTTCTTATCATTTTAATTAAGTAAATCTGAATCCATGATCGCTTATTTTGAAACAGACTTCTTGTATGTAGGTGAGAAGTGCATGAATGCACTGTATGCTAGACCCTTTTTGAATCTGGATAACTTGCCATATCTTCTTAATGGGCCTCAAATAGAAAAAGGATGCATTTATGATACCCAGCATCTGTCGGCAATTCTCACCTACATTCATGTTTCAAGCACAGCTCCTTATAGACTTTCGAAGTGGCAATCCATACCTTAACTGGAGTTGTTACTGTTCCTGTTCATTATGAAAATACATTTTCTTTTTGTTTAATGGTCTTCAAATTCTTACTGTCTAGCATTTTTGGGCTAGTAGATTATCTGACTTCTTTTTTAAATATTTATAGAATACAGAGATAGCGACATTTCCCTATAGCTGACAATTTACATAATTTATTTTATTTTATTTTAATAGCTTAAAATATAGACAATTTTGGTCCAATTTTTGACTATAAAGTAGATATCTGAAACCGTGATTGAGGATCGCTTTGGTCTGGAACATGGGAGTGAAGACTGGTATGATGCATTGGATCGACACTTTAAGTGGCTTCTTCAGTATAGAATCAGTCCGTATTTTTGCAGATGGGGTGATAGCATGCGAGTGTTAACTTATACCTGCCCCTGGCCAGGTAAATTGGCTATGTCAATAGAAACCTGGCTTTAAGGTTAAGTTTGATTGTTTTTGTCTTTTGGAAAAAAAAAAGGACATGTTGTTTTTTTTTTTTGAAAGGTGTCATAGTACTAGCATCTAATCTCCTTTTTCCTTTATTTTCTCTTTCTGCACAGCTGATCATCCAAAATCTGATGAATATTATTCAGATTCAAGATTAGCAGCATATGCTGTTCCTTATGCTCCCATTCTTACATGGTATAACAGCAGTTAACTCACATGTAACAATAATTCGTCATGTGCATTGGTTAGTTTAATAAGCTACCATTGGTCTGTTCACTTGCAACAGCAGCGACACAGCGAAAGATTCTTTGCGCAAAGAGGTGGAGATCTTGAAATCGAAGAGCCATTGGCAAAAAGCTTACTTCTACTTGTGGGATGAGGTATGAGTATGCTTTAGAATATCGCCTTGATGCTGTTCATTTTATGGTCTTCTAATGCAGCTTGAGTTGCATGATTTTAAATCCATCCTGGAAGAATGCAGCAGTCATTTTATTTTATTTTTTTCTTTTCAGAAAAGCTGATAATTATAGGCATGATGATCATTATCTTGATATTCCTTTTCCACAGGCGTTTTCTGCTTTTTTTGAACCTGTCATGTTGTTATTTTCTGATGGGGAACACATATTCTTAACTTTTCAGCCTTTGAACTTGGAGCAGTATGATTTGATTCGCAGCATGTCTAGTGAGATACGAGCTTATGCACCTGATGCCCGTGTACTAACCACTTACTATTGTGGTAAGAATTGAAACTGCTTGTTTGCAACTAATTTGCAATTAGAATTGCAAAATTTTGTGGTTAAGTAATGTGGTATCCATATTCTCTGCAGTGGTAGGAATATTCAGGTGTCTTAACTTTGATTGAGATATCATCACTTCTTGAAGCAGATTGATAACAGAAAATAAACCAATCCTAATTATGCAGAAGTTACTCCACTAAACAGTAGATCAACAAGGATTTTTCAATAATTACAACAAAGTATGGAAGCAGAACGAGTTCGAAACAGTAAAGAAGACAACTTTCCGCTAGTTATCACGATTAAATGTCAACTTAGAACACATATTAAGTATTTCCTTGGATCCATGATAGTTCCTAAGTTCTGGAGTTTTATAGCTTAGTGAAGAGAGGTGAGAAAAAAAGGCGTTCATCATTCCAATAATCATTGGCAGCTTATAAATAGGCCTTACAAGAAATATATTATACTATAGGTACAATATAAAGATGTCTCAATCAATTGGGCTTAAAAAATAGACCAACCCATATAAAAAAAGAAAGGAAGGAATAATCAATAATAAACACTTATTCTAACACTCCACCTCAAGTTGGAGCATATATATTATTCATGCCCAGCTTGTTACAGAGATAGGAGAATCATGTAGAACCCAAGGCCTTCATAAAGAGATCAGCAATCTGAGCTCTAGTAGACGTAAATATAGTGACAATTTTCTTAGACATCATAGCATCATGAACAAAATGGTAGTCAACCTCAATATGTTTCGTCCTTTCATAAAACACTGGATTATTGGCGATGTAAATAGCAGCTTGGTTATCACACATCATCTTCATTGGCTCCAAATGAATAAATCCCAAATCAGCTAACAAAGATCTTATCCACATCATTTCACAAGCCGTGTGGGCCATTGCCCTGTACTCAACCTCAGCACTAGACCGTGCTACAACATTTTGTTTTTTGCTTCTCCAGGTGACCAAGTTTCCATCTATATATGTACAATATCCAGAGGTGGACCTTCTGTCAGAAATAGAACCAGCATAGTCTGCATCAGAATAAGCTTCAATTTGTAAATGCTTGTTCCTTTTGTACAACAACCTTTTCCCTGGAGAAGCTTTGATGTATCTCAAAATCCTCAAAATGGCTTCCCAATGACATTGCTTTGGCTTCTGCATAAACTGACTCAACAACCCAACAACAAGAGAGATATCTGGTCTGGTAACAGTAAGATAGTTCAGTTTACCCACAAGCCTGTGATAGCGTGTCACATCTGGAAAATCCTCAGCCTTCTAATCCCAAAAAATAGGTTCTGCAACTATCGGGGTGTTTGCTGGTTTACATCCAAAGAAGTTTGTTTTCTGCAGTAAATCAAGAGCATATTTTCTCTGAGAAAAGAAAATACCCTCCTTGCTGTAGGCTATCTCAATTTCCAAGAAGTACTTGGGTCGCCCAAGGTCTTTCATCATAAAATGCTGCTGTAAAAAAGTTTTTACATCAAACACACCAGTCGGGTCACTTCCAGTGAGAAGAATATCATCAACATAAACAACTAATATTACCAACCGAGCTGGACTCTGACGAACAAAAACAGAATGGTCTGCATGACTTCTTTTCAGTCCAACAGCAGTAACAATCTAGCTGAATTTTTCAAACCATGCTTGTGGACTTTGCTTGAGTCCATATATAGCTTTTCGAAGCCTGCACACTTTCTTCTCCTCCTGAGCAACATATCCAGGAGGTTGCTCAATGTAAATTTTCTCATTAAGATCACCATATAGGAAGGCATTCTTTACATCCATCTGAAACATTTTTTTCGCAACAAGTCGAGCCTTATACTTATCAAGAGAGTCATCCGGACAGAATTTCATAGTGAAGACCCATCTGCAAGCAACTAGTTTGGCCCCGACAGGTGGAGAGACTAGATATCAGGTTTTGTGGGAAAGTAGACCCGACATTTCCTCGTCCATAGTTTCATTTGGGATTAGATAGTGCCTCTTGATAATTCTTTGGAATGGAAACAGAAGAAAGAAACATGGTAAATGAACGATGAGAGGAAGATAGGTGATCATAAGAAACATGATTGGCAATAGGATATAAGGTAACACTTCGTTTTTATTTTCGGAGAGCAATAGATAAATCCAAATTTGATGGAGTGTAACTTGCTGAGGTGGATCTCCATCCAAAGATGACAAAGGTGGCGGTAGAGTACGTTCGTGATGTTTATTCCTGTGTGTATACACCTTTAGCGGTGGTTTATTGTCCATATCTGAAACACAATTGCTTGAAGGAACAAGAGGTGGAAGAGGAATAGGTGGAATGCTAGATGTCACTGACTGTTTATGATAGTAAGGAATTATTTCAAAAAAGGTGATATTGGCAACCATAAAAAACTGCTTTGAGATAGGATCATAATATCTATACCCTTTTTGAGTACGAGAGTATCCAAGGAAGATGCACCGAATAGATTTGGAAGAAAGTTTGTTAGAACCTGGTCCCAAGGCATGAACAAAGCACAGACACCCAAAGATACGAGAAGGAGAAAAGGGATTGTGAGAAGGGTACAAGCAGGAGAAGGGAGTTGCCCCAAACAGAATTGATGAGGGCACTCGGTTAATTAGATAACAAGCAGTCAAAACAGCATCTCCCTAGAAGGTTTTAGGAACACACATCTGATGCATGAGTGTCTGAGCTACATCAAGAAGATGATGGTTTTTACATCCGGCAATGCCATTTTTCTGAGATGTATAGCTACAAGAAGTTTGATGAATAATACCATGATTAGCACAAAAAGATTCAAAAAGAGAAGATTTGATATACTCCAAAGCATTATCAGTGTGCAGAATTTTAATAAAAGTAGAGAACTATTTCTGATTTCATTATAAAACTATTTGAATACATTGAATACTTGTGACCGACTCTTTAACAAGTACAACCAGGTCATTCGAGAGTGGTCATCTATAAAAGTAACAAAATATCGAAAACCAAGAGTAGTGGTAATAGGACTCGGACCCCAGACATCTAAATGGACTAAATCAAAGGGCGAAGGACTTCTCTTATTGATCCTAGAAAGGAAAAATACTCTGTGATGCTTGCCTAACTCACAAACCTCACACTCAAAGACTCTAAGAGATGCGGGAACATTAACAAAGGACTTCAACTTAGGTGGAGCAAGATGGCCCAGGCGGCAATGCCAAATATGGATCATCAACCAAAAAAGCTTGTAGTGGTGAAGGTATGTTATCGTTGTAATGATAGAGACCACCACCCTCATACCTGCCACCAATCGTTCTTTTCGTCCGGAGATCCTGCATAACATAGTAAGATGGAAAAAAGGGTGATGGAAAAAAAGGTGATGGAATAGTTGTAGGCTTGTGTAAGACGACGACTGACAGAAAGAAGATTAACAGGAAACTTTGGAACATAGAGAACTTTAGAAAGAGTAAGTGAAGGAGAAGGATTAATAATACCAATCTCGGAAACCAAGAAGTGTGAGCCATCAGCAATAGACACGGGTGCAATGGATGAGAACAAGGAAAGAGAGGAAAATAAAGATTGAGTACCTGACATATTACTTGAGGCACTAGAGGCAATGATCCAAGAGTTGTGGGAGACATTAGAGGCACTACCTGAGGTTGAAGGAACAGCGTGGAGTGAAGAAGCAGTCTGCTGAATAAGCCGCTCTAGATCTGCCTTGGATAAAATGATGCTACTATCCATAGAACTAGCAGAGGGCATACCGGCTATAGTAGAATCTGATGTATATGAATCAAAAGTGTTTGCAACTCTTACAGTGTTATTCCGGATATAGTTTGGAACACCAAATTTCTGCCAACATTTGTCAGATGGATGATTGGTCCGACCACAATGAATATAAGGAGGAAAAGTGGATTGAGGGAGAGTAGATCGGCCATGACCTCGTCCTCGACCAGCAAGGGGCTGTCCATTGCGACCTCTACCGCGGCCAGCAGCATATGCACCATAGTTATAAGAATGACTCGCAGCATTAGCAGAATTTTTACTGAATCTAGTATAATTTTCAGACCTCGAGGATGAAGAGCCTGCTCGTAGAACTCGAGATATAGCCTCATTAAGAGTAGGAGCAATTGGATCGGATAAGATATGTGTGCAAACATGGCTTAGAGATTGATTTAGCCTGGACAAAAAAATGGCAATATAAAACTCCTCACGTTGAGCCTTGATGACCCTAGGATCAGTAGAGATGGGTTGGTACACCTGAAGCTCATTTAACTTTTCAAATAATTCAGCAAAGTAGTCATATATAGAACGATCTCCTTGCTTTAAGGCAAACAATTCTTCGTACAATGAGAAGACACGAGAAACATTATTTTCATCCGAATAGATCTGTTGAAAAGTAATCCGCATCTCTTTTGCTGAATTAATAAAGAGAACATTTGCATTCACATGATTCTTCATACTGTTTACCATCCAGCTCATGACTTGGTAATCATTTGCTTGTCAAGAGGAGAATTTTTCATCAGTATCATCTGGGGTAGGGGTGCAGTCGAGCTGAGTCGAATCGAGTAACTGGAAGCTCGAGCACAACTCGATTCAAAATACTCGGACTCGAAACTCAGCTCGAGCTCGGCCGAGTCTTAGCATTTCAAGTCCGAACTCGGCTCGATAAAAAATAGGCAAAGCTCGAGACCGACTCGACTCGACTCAAATATGAACCGAGCCATACTCGAGCTCGAGTTTGAGCTCAAAATCGAGCCTTATCTTACTAACAATATATATATTAATATATATTATAAATAAAATTAATATTATTAAAAAAATATATATCTTCGAGTAGGCTTGCGAGCTTTCGAGCCGAGTATCCTGCTATTCGAGCTTGACTTGAAAAGCTACTCGAGCTCGATAATAACCGAGTCGAGTCAAGCTCGAGTAGCTCGACTCGTTTGCAGCCCTAATCTGTAGGAGCCTATTATTGAGTTTGAGTCGAGCTCGAGTAGCTTGTGAGCAGCTCGACTCGTTTGCAGCCCTAATCTATAGGAGCCCCATCGAGGTGATGTAGTTTCCACTGCCTACCAACGAGTAAATGAAAGGCTCTTCCTATTGAAGATGGTTCGACCCGTTCAATTTGACGGTAGTCGCAATAGTTGTGGTAGATTGCTTCATTTCCATAGAAGAAGAGGTGATAGAATTGTTGGCCATGGTGGGAAAAGATTAAAAAAAAAAAATCTCCTTTATGTGCTGTCCATGAGATAGCAAATCAACTCCTACAGCTCGGTGATGCTCGAAGGAGGTGGAAATGTTGGTGGAAACTCTAGAATAGTGGGCGCCCTACCAGAAAAAAAATAGAACCACAGACTGGAACCCTAGAAGAGTGGGTTCAGCAGCTTGCAGAAGCCAGAAAGAAGTGAAAAAGAGGGGACAAGGGTTTTCAGTAGGGTTCTGGGCGGCAAGAACCTTTTCTTAATCAAACAAGGAGAAGATGTAAGGGAGGTGGCAAGGAGCTTCCTTGATTCTTTACTTGGACGACGCCTAGGGTTTTGGAGAAGATTCTAGGGCATCCAAGAGAGAGAGGAGAGAGAGCGGCACCTAGGGTTTTTTTAAACCCCATAGGGGCGGCTGCTCTAATGCCATGTAGAGAGGTGAGAAAAGAAGGCATTCATCATTCCAATAATCATTGGCAGTCTATAAATAGGCCTTATAAGAAATATATTGTGCTGCAGCTACAACATAAAGATGGCTCAGTCAATTGGGCCTAAAAAATAGACCAGCTCATATAAAGAAAGAAAAGAAAAAAAATAATCAATAATAAACACTTATGCTAACACTCAGAAAAGAAACAGAAAACACTGGTAGAATGCTGGGCTCTTGCACCTGACGCAGCGGTAAGGGGATCAGAAGGTGCTCTTAAAACTCTCACTTCAAATGCTTGAAACCCTAGCCAAGAGAGTGGCAGCTCTGGATATATAAATAACAACTGAAAAGTCCCCTTAAAGAACCCTCAAGTTCCTTTTTAAAGCTAGAGGCTTCTTGGAGAAGCTTTGCATCTCAAAAGTTTAACCTCTTACCTAACCCCGTCTAACACCTTATCTCTCTTTTCCAAAAACCCCACAATGTACTTCCAGCAGGAGGCTACAGAATCCCCATTCAGGTTATGTAGCAGCCCATGTATTGTTGACAGTGGGATTTGTGATCTTTAACATTTTAGTTGGGGTCAGTGAAGTAGATGAGGTCAGGGAGTTGGAGAATGAGCATTAATTTGCCACAAAACTATATACATGGTATTCAATCTTCTTCCCAGAGGAGGGTAGCACATGATAGTTATGAGTAAGTTTTGTGAACAGAATGAAGCACATTGTGAAGTTTTAATGGGGTAATTTTGTTGGTCCCATGAAAGCAGGGCATTCTGAGCATATATATTTTAAAGAAAATTAAATTACGTTAATGCAAAGTACTACTATCTGATTGCTCATTTGTAATGGAGACACAAGCGGCTTGCTTCTTAGAATTATCTCTTTTTAAACTTGTTAGAGATGAAATCGCTTCTGACAGTTTTTGGTGCCTTATGGTAAGTTGACGAGGCTAGTGGTGGAATGAAGCTAGACCTCTAACCTTTCAGCTCAGTTTGATGTCAGAACTTAGAACACTACTGTATCTAATGTTTTTTTCCCCTTTTTTTGCCTTTTCAGAGACAGAGAGAGAGAGAGAGAGAGAATAGGAGGGAGAACCACCTTTATTTTAATTGATTTTACCCCTTTTTTTTTGGTGGGGTTGGGGGGGGAGGTGGGGTGGGGTTGGGGGGACATGGCTATCATTGCATTCTTGGCTAACTTTCTGTTCGAATGCTTGATTAGCATGTCAGGATTAGCAATGTAAGCAGGTCCAATTTGGCAAGATCAATCCCACAGACCTAATAAATTAATTGGGCTTGGATTTGGGTTTGGGTTCTTATAATGGACTTCAATCTCAGTCGAATTTCATAATGATACACTCTACAATCCCTAAATATACTCCAGACATTGTTTTCATTTTTTTTTTTTATTTAAATTTTCTTCAATAGCTTTGCTTTCATCATAAAACAGTAAGATGTTAAAGTGATTAATTTAATTTTGGATGTTCATGTTTGCAACATCATTTCGATATTTATCACTGAATGGTTCCCACTTAACAAACACTAGCGACCGTGGCTTTTATCTAAAATTCATAGTTTAAATCTGTTTGTTTCCATCTGAATCCACCAGATGTTACTTATAAATGCAGTTTGCAAGTATTAAGTGTATATGATGATACAAATGAATTTTTTTATGAGTATCACAACTGATATCTCCGCTGGTAGGCTTTAGGCCCCCATCTCTCCAAGTGAGAGGTCTTGGTCTCAGGTTCAAACTTGAGTGGTGGCAGATAACCACTGTTAGAGAGAGAGAGAGAGAGAGAGAGAGAGAGAGAGAGAGAGCATAAAAAATGCAACATTTCATTCACATTACTTTAGTCTATTGATTTGGATGTGGCCAAGTTTCAAAACCCAACTTGATACCATTTTCTGATGGCCTTGCCTAAATGGCAGGCTATCTACCTCCCCATTGCAATCTCATATAGGGATAATACAAAATAATAAAAAGGTCAGTGGTGTGTCCTAGAATACTAGTGAAAGCTACCAAACATTTTTTTTTCTACAATTTTTTGATGCCAAATCTTCAGGTTTGTTACATACGGTTGCAATTTAGGAATAGATGGCCAAAGAGCTGGTAGGGTTGCTCTCAGCTCATCGACCATGTTTTCTGGTTCTGATCTGAATCTGTGCTACAACGCTTTCCATGGTACTGTCCCAATATACGCATAATAAAATGCTTGTTGAACATGTTTCAATTTTTTATTAAAGGCATAAAATCTCTGTTTCTATTTCAGTACCTGTGGTTGAACTTTTTTTTCAAGTGAAGCAGTTCTTGGCAAACTCAAAGGCCTAAAAAGTCAATACCTTTTCATCAAAAAGATATTCGGTCGTTTCGAGCAGTTTTAAGCAAAACACATTCAACTGAGGCCTGATGGATGTTTTTGCCTTAACTGTTTGCTAGAGTCTAGTGAAGTCTCCAGTTCCATGATGTCGCCTTATATTTGGAAAATGTTGGCACGCTACCAATATTGTTTTGGCAATGATTGGTTATTCAGCATCCAACGTGGATGACTAGAATGATGCATTGGGCACCACCGTAAACCAATGGTTCCACATCACAATTGCTACAAAGCACAGCATAGGATTAATAAAATATTTAACACATATCTGTAAGTTTCTACATCGAGTACCTAGGATATGCATTCTTTCTCTTTCATTTTTAGTATATTTTGATATGTATTCTTAACTTTCCATCATAGGATTAATAAAATATTTAACACATATCTGTAAGTTTCTACATCGAGTACCTAGGATATGCATTCTTTCTCTTTCATTTTTAGTATATTTTGATATGTATTCTTAACTTTCCATCAAAAAAAAAAAAAGATACGTATTCTTCACTTGGTGAACCGCTGCATAGTTTGCAGTATTGTTTAAAATAAAAAAACTTGTCTCTGTCTTTTGCTTGTTGATAGCCCCAGTTGTTTAATTTCTTCCTTTCTATACATGTGGAAACATAACTTCTGAGTGTAATTTAAGTGTGTGTGTATCATGCATGATACTCTAGCAGGATAACATCATCAGAGCCAAAAAATTTTAGTCCTTACGGCTATTTGAAAATTAAATAATTTTCTTTTTCTGTACTGATTGTACCAGTTCTGTTTGCAACCAAATGAAATATTTAGGCTTGGTATTTTTTCTACTTTTCTTTGTAAAAGCCTTTGGAAACAGAAAATCTGTTTTCGTTTTATTTGGAATTCTTATAATAGAAAATATGTTCGGTTCCCTCTCTCTGTTTTTTAAAATAATAAGAGCCCATTCTTTGGTGGGTGAATATTATTATAATTATATTATTATTATTATTATTATTATTATTATTATTATAATATTATATAACTAGGAAAATCTACCTGAAATTATTATAATAATTATATTATAATTAGAACAAGGAAGAAATATTTTATTTATGATTTTTGAACATTATTTTAGTTATTATTATTTTTATATGAATATATATTATATTATTATGTATTTTTAAGTTATTATTATACCATAATAATTATCTTATTATTATATTATATTTTAGTACATACTATTATAACAATATAATATTTCTTATTATAATAGTAGTATAACTGTTATAATATAATTGTATACATTATATAATGTAATTATAATATATCCCTAACAATTATATAATAATTATATTTACTACTTATGATATTGTAATACTATGTAATAATTACTATAACTTCAATGTAATATAATGATACAAAATATTAATTATAATCACAATATTTTATTATATTTTTAGTAATATTATATATTATTTAATAATAATTATACTAATTATTGTTATGATTATAACATTAATGTAATTTTATATTATATATGAATTATATAATAATATTATAATTAATGTTATATAATTATTTTAATTATACAATGATAATATTTATCTTAATTATTATATATTATTTATAATAATATGATCAATATAATATAATGATACAAATTATTAATTATAATCACAATATTTTAATATATATATTTAATAATATTACTATCTTATTTAATAATAATTATGGTAATTATCGTTTTGATTATAATATTAATATAATTATATAATAATATTGTAATTAATGCTATATATAATTATTTTAATTATAAAATGATAATATATATTCTATTTATTATATAATATTATTTGGTTAGTAATTTTTTATATTATTTATAATAATATAATATAATATAACGTATAATATGATATCACATATATATATTAATATAATATAATATAATATAATATAAAATATATTATAGTATTCTATATAGTATTATATATTGTCATTTGTTATAATATATATTATATTATATATGGCAGAAGGGCGGTGCTGCGATTGAGAGGTTGGGTAGAGGGATGAGATGGGTAAAAAATCCACTTTAAAAAAAGTGGAAGTGAAAAATTTTCATTTCCACCTTTTCAGAAATAATGAAAGTTACTTAATGAAAGAAACAGAAATAGGATAACCAAACACGTTTTCTGCATTGGATTCCATGGTTCTGTTTTAAAAAAAAAGAAAAAAGATATACCAGATGTGGCCTTAGGAATTTTTTTCAGGATTGTTTTTTAAGGTTCTAGCTCTTGAAGAGCTCTTTCAGCTGTACCCATATTGCAACTGGATTTCTTCCCATTTGTAATTGGATTTTTGATGTACATGCTGTTTCCTTCGAGCAAATGGTGTTTCAACTTTTCTTCCCTTTTGTCGATTTCGACCAAGATGAGAAAATGTCATCATGTTTAGATATCCCTTCATGGCCACTTGGCATTCATTGTTTTAGAGGTGTAAAATATCTAATTTTAGCTCCTCTTAGGCAAGGGAATAGGTATGGTCTAGCTGGTGTTCGTATCATTCTTGACAAATTCTAAACCTGGAACCCTTAGGCTCAAGCTGTGCATCCATATGCAAAATCCCGATCTCTAGATTGTTGCCTATTACTTTTTCTGACAAGTAATAATCTAACCTTTTTTTTGTTGACCATTTTGTTGGTAGGTCAATCATTATATTTATTTGGCCTATGAAGTTCCTTTGATGTCCTATATGTTCTTTTATCTCAAAAATGTCATGAATGAGAAGGATCTCTTATTGACTTCCACTTGATGTGGTTTGCTGAAGTAGTCTTTATTTGATCTGTCTTGTATTCAAACTTGGAGAGTTTTTGCTTGAGCAACGTAAATGTCTGTTTGTAGCTTGTTGCAGCTTGATAGATTGTTGAGCTTTCCATCATCTAGGTTCTTCAAAGCTGAGAGGTTATACCAAAATTGATGTGATCGGTATGACACGGCACCTCAGTTTGGGCAGGTACGATGGCTGTTCAAATCAAATTGCAGATCCAGTTATGAAGAAGAAACATATATAAAAAAAGAAATATATATGAAAAGGATAATGAACTCACTGTTTAAGTTTGAGAAAGAGAAATAGAAGACTATTTATGAGTAAAAAGAAAAGAACACACTGTTACAGAAACTAAAAACTGCATTTGCGATTAACATTTTTCCATCATGTACTTTGAATAGTAGAAGGTTGACCATGGTATGTATCTAAACAGTAAATAGAAACATTATAGAGTGAAGCTTTGACCATTTGGAACAAATCTGGATGATTTGTGCATTCTTTTCCTTCTTTGTTTTCATTATGCCATTGTCACTTGCCAGAATTGCTCCACAGTCTATCCTATCGATCAAGAAGCTTCCTGCATACAAAGACTATGATGCATGATTCAGTGGCCTTTGATTAATTAAAACTGATATGGAGTTAAGTAGTCAAGTAGTTAACTGATTCCTATCTCATCTCAAGATTATGAGCATTACAAGTTATAAGCTTGCAGCCTCACTGTATCTTTTCTAATATCTGACTCTTGATGAATAATAAATGAAAAAAAAAATGTTGTAATTTGGTCATATCAGATTATTGCTTCCGTCAGTTTCATTATGGTGTTTTCGTAGTACACTCTTTAAAGTTTCATTACAGACCCTTGCAATGATATAAATACCAGAGTTAATCAACACTAGATTTTTATATCATCAGGAATATGGCTTGAACTTGATTGGTCTATACACAAGGGTGTTAATGAGTCAGGTTTTGGTTGGGTTTGGCCATATCTGCAGCCAAATCTGAAATATATTTATTAGATTTAAACCCAACCCCATTTGAAACTCTACACATACCCAATACTGAATCCAACAGCGGTCGGGTATTGGGTTGGAATTGGGTAATCAACAAGTTATTTTCCTATACTTTGACTATTTTCTAAATTATTTAATGCACCTAAAATGCTATCTTATGAACTACAAAACCAAAAATACAGAAATAAAAAAAAAAAAATATAGCTAAAAGGGGGCATCTATTCAACTATTACTTTGGTTACCTAAGCGTCAATACCAAGGAATGTTGTAGTGCCCCGAACCATTCGGTTTGGGACGTATTGAGCCACATCAGAGGCGGACCAGCATGGTTTTGCTCCTCGGTTTGAGAAATCTGGTGAAACAGGGGAGAGAGAGGAGAGAGAGTGAGGGCAAGGGAGGGAGAGAGAGGCGGATGAAGGGCTAGAAGCCCTTGATTCCCTATTTCGAATGAAACAAGGGCTGGGGGCCCATTTTTTCTTTATATTTTGAAATGAAATCCGCAAGTGCTGCCGACTTTGCTTTTTTTTTTTTTTTTTGACTTAAGTGAAGTCAGCAACACTTGCTGACTTCATTTTGAACATATAAAATAAAAAAGGGCCTGCGGCACCTATTTTGTTCGAAATAGGGGAATTGAGGGCTTTCGGGTCTCCATCCACCTCTCTCGCTCCCCCCTGCCTCACCTCTCTTCATCCAATCCTCCCTCTCCTTCTCCCCTGCTCCCTCCACTTTTCCTTCCGAAACCGGAAAATAAAAAAAGGGGCCATGGCTCCTGTTTCGTTTGAAACAGAGGATCCAAAGGCTTCCATCCCTCCATCTGCCTCTCTCTCTCTCTCTCTCTCCTGTCCTCTCTCTTTTCTTCTCTCTCCTTTTCCCTCTCCTCCTCCCTTACCAGCTCCCCCTTTATCAGTATGCTGCAGATCAGCATGGCAAGTTATCGTACCATCAGCCAACTAATATGGGTGCCAATGCTGATACAGCATACCTTGATCCATACAATCAACAGTCATGAATAATGAAAAAGATCCTAGTAATCAAGATTGGCACAAAGTGTTAAATCACAATATATATATTATAAAAAGCCTAAAACAAGTGACATGGATAGGAATTTGATGGTTACAGTTTCACTTCTATCAGCTTGATCTTTTTCCTTATGTTTAAAAAAATGATAAATACGCATGTATATACATGTTTATGTGTTTTTATGTATTCATGTGAGCATGTATATATATATATTATATTTGTATGTATGAATATAAGCAGGGTTGTTGTTTGCTTGTGGATCCCCAAACCTGACCCAATAAGACTGATTTTAGTTTTGGAATTCAAACCTAACCTCAGCTTATTGTGTTTGTGGGTTATCAACCTCAATTGACACCCCTATATGTATTGTTACCAAATTAGTCGAATATTCATAAAAAGGTTCTATTCACCATCCTTTATGAGCTTTTCAGTGAAATTAATGAATTTTGAATTAATGTTTTATACATTTTATTCGCATATGAAAACAGAATGAACATTGGAGGAGTGATTTGAAATTATGAGTTCATGATTTCATTCCTTAGTACCAGTGGTGGAAATTGGAAGCCTTATTTTTTTATATATAAAATAAAATCACAAAAGATAATAAAAAAGGATGAGTTTAAAAGTTTGGTAGAAAAATGCTCTTTTGACTTCAGTAGAGATGTAAATTTATAAGCATGCCCTTCTCATGAATATATATACACTAATATGTCATTAAGACATGTCAAGAGGCACTAAGTAGTGCTGCATTCGCTAATACAAGGAGTGCACTTATATGTTCTTATATGATAGCAGAACTCAAATATCACATTCAAATTACGTATGATCATTTTTAAAATTTTAATCACACCTAATGGTTCAGATTTCAATATAAATAAATTGTCTCTATGTATGTATCTCCTACCTGCCAAATTTTTGGCTGCCAAACATTAAAACCATGGTGAATTTTACTTAAATATACATGTACCCGAACATTGGCTGTACACTTTTTTTTTTTAATGACTGAATTATCATCCATACAATTTTATATTTAAACCTAATTATACCTGAACATTCACTTTATCATATTTTTGCCCTATGTCAGATGACTGTGGTCTGGAAAGAGAACTGACAGTTTGATAGATTCAACAAAGAAAGATCTGATAATTTCAGGCTACTAACACCTAAGATTGTGAATATTGATGTCTGAAAATTATATGTGAACTCTCCAGATGATTATATTATAAATTTTATGAGCAATTATTTTGGTTTCTGCCTTTTTTATAAGTATATTCAAACTTCATGTTGGGTGATGACTGATGAAATAGATATATCACTTTATTCCTATAAGAGATGAAGAAGATGGAAAGTGAAGAGAAGAGCGGATAAATTTTGGCAAAATATTAATGATTAACTCAACCTATGTCTATTATTCTCTATAAAAGAATCTAAAATCTGGTAGTTGAACGTACATGAAATTGTTCCTTCACACTTAAATTTATTTGCATCTGTTTATTCTTGTTGTATGAATCAATGGAATCAAATAATTACTGCATATGACAGAAATAGTATCTATTTATTTAAATTTTCTTCTGTGTGTGTTATAGCTTTCTTATATACTTTTTGCATATGCTTTATTAGTTCTGTGATCAGTTTTTGCTCCAATGATTTTTCTTAAGTTTGATCCCGTATCTGTTCCAACATTTCAGCAATATCTCATAAGTAATATGTAATCTTTGTGATAATAAAAACCTTATGGAATTAAATGAGGGCAATAACTTATGTTGCTCCTTTTCTTTTTTTTTTTTTTTGATGTCCTCATATATATATATATATATATATATAAATGCATGTGCTTGTTGATGTTAGTATAATTGCTTGAAATGTTTATTCTTCCTAAACTTGAGGACACTGCATATCATTCTTCATCAGAAAATACATCTTTGTATTAATGTCATTTCTTTATGATTGCTTTTGATGTAGGCCCTAGTGATGCACATCTTGGTTCCAGTACTTTTGAGGCCTTTGTCAAGGTTCCGAACCTGTTACGTCCTCATACCCAAATATTTTGCACAAGGTACTTGTCTCAGATCTCTCCTTTTTTTTTTCCTCTAAAGTTTGTAGTAATTTCTTCAAACCCTTTTCTATGGCCATGTTAACACGTGTCTTTTCTGATGACAATTAAATGCTTTTGGCTGGAGTCTTACCCCTATTAGTCATTAAACTTTTGGATTGATCAGAAGGAACAACCACAAAATAAATTACCATAACAAGAACCTTCAACTACAGGGGAAAATACTTCTCTCCCTCCCAAAGATGACGGGCCCTTCTCTATGTCTACTAATGATGCTTGAGCTTCATATAAATCTATCTCGTATAGTGATTGTCTATTATCTTTTTGAACCTGACTTTCTAGGAAAATTTTTTCCAAACTTTCATCCACTAGGCACTAGCTATTCATAGAAGTGCAATGGACCACCTGCTTTTTTTCCCATTCTGAACCATTATGGAAGCAAGATAAACTGAACATTGCATGGTGTACAACTTGGAGTGGTAAGTCCCAATCAATTTTCTATAAGGATTTTCAGATATATGATATTTTGGGGTTAAATGTTCAAGTTGACTAAAACCATGCACCAAATCTTTGGAAAAATCAAAATCTAAGCAGGAACAATGAAATGTTACTGATGTTTGGTTATTTTCTTTAGTATCAGCAGCTCTTAGTGCTTGTAAGTCACCTGCATATACAAGTATATATATATATATATATAAAGAACAACGACACTTGTCAGTAGCCCTTGCATTGCAAGGAAAATAATTGTCTGAGGAAAGCATATTCAGTATGCATTTGAAGCCACTTATGTAGAACATAATTTACAGCATGACTAGTTGCCTTGAATTCTAGTTTGACTTGTTAAAGTATATTATAGTTTTTTTCCCCCTTCCCTCAAAGAAACCAATAGATCTGACTTATTGATGGGACAAGGTTTTTTTTTTCATGCTTTGATTAATTTTTTTAAAGCAAATTCGATATCACTTTTCATATAAGCTTTAAATGGAATATTTAAACAGTTAGCAGTATTGGAATCTATTTGAGAATAATTAATAAATATACAAATAAAAAAAGCAAAATGTTGTACAATGCAAATTAAACATATTTGACATCAGTTTAGAACATGAAATGTTTTTAGGTTTGTGGTTTCAACATATTTAGATTAAAATTATTTAAAATTTTAGGAAGTCAATCAAAACCAGGAAAGATTTTAAAATAATAAAACATAAGTTCAAAACATATTGCTTGAGAACATTGTAAAAAAGAAACAAAACAATTTTAAAGCATATTTATTTGATTTTATATTATAATATTATTGCTTATATATATATATGGAGAGAGAGAGAGAGAGAGAGAGAGAGAGAGAGAGAGAGAGAGTAACATGTAATTTGATGTGTAATCCAAACTAATATTATAATTGAGGTGGCTTAGTACCAAAGCTATTATCCTGAGTCTCAACTCAAACAAGAACCAAATATAGGGCGAAGGTTGATTGTGGATAGCAATAGATGAAAATGATTCTAAAAAGAACAGCTGATGTTTTGATTTCCAAAATAACTTAAAAGTAATTTTTTGTCAAAGTTGTTTATATTGCTATACATAGGATGTAGGTAATCATGTTGAAATTTAAGAAAATTCCATCCAATTCTCAATTTTATTAAAAAGTCTTGCTGCAGGGTGCAGGCCAACCTATCCTCCATAAGCAATATCCTCCTCTCATGTAAATTAAGAAAATAATCCAACATAAAGCTAAGGGGTTTGGTGGTTGATTTTATGAAAATTATTTTCATATAACTTGAATAAAAACAATTTTTTGGAGTATAATCACTGAAACTTTTTATTTAGTTCCTTGCTTGTTGGTAGAAGTGTTCCAAGGGTTTGAAAAAAGACAACTATGGATGGTTAAGATGGAGAAGTGACAGAGTGGAGAGAAGTAGAGTAGGTGGAGGTGGACAAAGCAAAGGGGTTGATGGAGGGAAAGGTAAGAGGGAAGGTGATTTGGGGGGGGGGGGGAGGTAAAAGTAGAGGACAGATGAAAGAGGAGGCTATTGATGGAGAGAAGGGGAGATTGAGGAGGTAATGAAGATGAGATGGAAGTTCTTTTTTTTTTTTTTTTTAAAAATCTGGGCGAGTGCCGGCAAAGGATGGGGATTTGGTTCTAGGTTAGGTTTGAAATTTTATTTTATTTATTTTTTTATTATTTTTTGCATATTAGACCCAAGCTTACACTTTATTTTCATATTAACCCAACTCAACAAGGATAAGTATACCTTGCTTTAGTAACACCCTAGGCTAAGATTATCAACCGATCATTGAACAATTGCTATTTTAAGTGCTCCAATGGACTTGTTTTAAAGATTATGACCAAATTATGCTTCCATTCTTCCTCCTGTCAATGCTCCACTGCTATAGGGACCACCCTACATCATTGTTGCCTCCTCCCCACCATCCCGTTCTTCCTCCTTTTCTTCTATGCAAGTCAAGGATGCCCCACCACCATTGCCCTTGTCGTCGCTGTTGTCCCGACCTCCCTACTCTCCCCTTCCTCAATTTTTTTGTTGAGCTAGTTACATCCAACCGCATAGGAGCTGCACCTACCTTCACTGCTACTCCCTCCTCCCTCCCTCCTTTGGTCTTCCTTCTCTTACTTTACCTTGATGATGCCCCACCACCATGAGGTTCACTTGCACCATCATCATTGCCCCCTCCCCACCCTTTGTCTACTATTGTTCCTTCTCTTCTAGCTCTACCTCTGATAAGCTGATGATGCCCCACCACTGGGGGGACCGCCCTCACCATCATTTCAGCCCTTTCCATGCTTTCCTCTTCCCCCTCCCATTGTTCTCCTCTTCCTCTATGATCAGCTAACAATGCCCCACCACCACTGGAGGGGCCACCTCTAACATCGTCACTGCCCCTCCTCCTTGCCCTCCTTCCCATCCACTTCCTACCTCCACAATGAGCTGACGGTGCCCATAATTAATGTGGCCCTTTTGTCACTACCTCCGACCCCCTTCCGATTCTTTTTCCTCTACCTTTGCAACAAGCTGATGACACCCACCATTATAAAGGCTGTCCCACCATCACTGCCTCCCCATCCCGTCTTCCTTTTCCCCCTCCCTCCATCCATGCCTTCTTCCTATTCTTCTCGTCTATCTTAGAGGAAGTTAACTAGAGGATAGAGAGTCATTTTTCTCCTAGTTACTTTGAACATGGACCACGAGTAATTAGTGTAGCGGAACAACAAAGATATTGTAGGTGATAAAGCATAAGCTTATTTGGGTTAATTTGTAAGTATGTATGAGAGGGGATTTAATATGTGGTAAAGTATAAGGTAATGTGTAATATGCAAAAAATCCTTTAGTAAAATGGAGTCCCATATATCTCGTGTTATACAACATAGATTGTATGAGATACTTGGTTTATCTGAACACGTTTCGACATCTTATGAAACATGAGTCACAAAACATAATAAAATAACATCTTACAAAATCTTCTTGTTTAATTAGGTGTTGCAATAAATGGTTCTCAACCAGATTTCTCAACAATCCAATTTCCTTCCATGATATGATATGGGAAGTTGTTGATTTGCAGTAATATCCATTGATTCATTGGCAGAAGCAGCTCTTTCAAAAGCAGGAATTGGAATATTGATTGTCACAATCCTCTAGTTAGTAATCAACTACAAAGCTGGCAACTCACCAATGAGCAAGTCAACCTCTGTCATACCTTCAGCACAGTTTATTAACGAAGCTGACTCCACTTCCTCCTATTAACCAATAACTGTAATAGGCCTTGCATATGCCAATCATAACTGAAATCATCAAATCTGACCTGTTTTTCCTGAATCCAATTGAAATCCTTAGCTTGGGTTGTTTTGGGAATCAAAATCAGTCAATGCATCTTGATCAATATTGTTTGTAACTTTGAATCTTAGTATTAGGGCACTAACATTTAAAGTCTGTAACTTGGAACTCTTAGGTGCAGAACAACACTAAGGGTGATGCACCTGCTTTGGGATCTTGTTGGAAAGTCGTCCCTGCACCTGCTTCCAAAGCTTTTCTTATTCATTTTTTTTAAAAAAAACTAACCTTCACTGTATCTGCACTGAATCCTCTCCAGCACCTACACCTACTTCAGGTAAATAAGTTGAAACCATGATTTGGTGGATGCATGATGAAATTTTGCATATTGTATTAAGATCCAAGGCACACTTGCTCGGGTAAGAAACATTGATTTGTTTACAATAACATAATGAATTGATTCCTAACTTTTTGCAGTGAGTGGGTTCTTGGCAATCGAGAGGACTTGGTAAAGGATATTGTTGCTGAATTACAGCCAGATAATGGTGAGGTGAGGATATATGCAATTTGATCTTTGTTGTTGCCATGTTTCGTGATCATATTAGGTTTTTCCTTATGACCTGGAACATTGTTTTATTTTTGTTTAACTAGGTTTCAGTTCTTGTATGCTTTCTTTTGTTGTTGCTGGTTTGACCAACATTAAATCTTGATGCTACAGAGGCATTAAAGTCCATGATGTTGAGTTCCTCTTTCATACTTGGAGCATCTTTCTTTCGTTATGGTAGGAATCTATTTATCACAATTTATTTGAATGAAGAAACAAGGAGGTCAAAGAGAATGTGTTGATTAAAAAAATATATATAGTTATTGAGATTTGTTAAGTTGTCTGGTGGTTATTATACTTGAGATATATAATATTTAACAAAATGAATTCTGAACAAAGTTTTAGCCATGGCATCAGCAGCTAGATGTTTATCTTAGTGATTCGCTAATCAAAATCTAACAGGTACATAATTAAATAAAAGGGCAAAGAATCATTTAAACTGATGATTTATATGTTAGAAGTCCAATAAAAATTAGAATGATAGAGTCTGATGTGATGCTTTGAGAACTATTTTAGGTTATTGAGATTTCATTTCCTTTTTGCAATATGTCACCAACCCAAGGAACCTTCTAAGCAAAAAATCATGAATTATCTGACTTTCAGGCTGCACGATGCGTGTGTCAAGGTTGGCTTCAGAAAGTGTGGATGTTAAGCAATTAAATTGTCGACACTTTTTGCAATGATCATTGTATTTCTTCCCTTCATCCTATGATATTTGTTTTTTTCCCCTAAGTTCGGTTAAGGATATCAAGAAATAATTATGTAGGTTGATGGATGTGGACTTTGAGGTTACTGTCTATAAGCTTGATACAGTAGATTATAGATGTAACAGACAATCATGATTAATGTTTAGTATTGAAGATGTGCACTAGGCAAATTAATTTATTTGACCAGTGTGCATATTGTTATAATTAGATATAGGTAGATGGAAAGAGAACAAAGATAACTTTTTGTTCACCACTTTCTATATCTATCCGACAAATTAATAGAGGAGACATCCAAGAATGTTGAAGATGACACTGAAGACCACTGGATCTGTTCAATTTTAGTTAACCATTATGAATGTGTCACAGTTGGAACTTGAGATGAAAAAAGTGTCCCTCAACTTTTTCCCCTATATTTTCCAACCTTTGCTTAAGAGAGAACAGCTGAAGAAATAGATAGTCCAGCCATAACTTGTCTGTAACGCATGAGTGAAAGATCTATCATGGAGTCCTATGTTCCACTTCCATTCTGATGAAATATCTATCACTTTTGGCTCTCAGACAGTTCATTACACATAAAACCTAAGTATTGGTGGGCTATGACCTTTCATGCTTTACATCTTCTTGGTCTTTACGTGATGCTGCATGAGTAGCTCCTGGGCATGCTACATCATTACCTCATACTTTCACCCTTTCATTCCAACAACAGATTCTGCTCCTAATGACAAAAAAAATATGCATAAAAAAATCAATAAAAGTAGGTGTTCTAGATCCAAAAAATAGTTTTATATCATTACTCGCAATATGTGCCGAGCTAGGCTGCGGTATTATATTAGTTCTTGAATTGAAGCCTCAAACCACATCATGTAAGTGATTGTGCTAAATTTTATATTCAAAATGAGTTTAAAAAATAAGTTGCCGTGAATTTTATCATGTTAAGGTTCTCAGGCATCAGATATTTATTTTCCAGAAGGAGCTGCCCTTTTTTTCCTTAATTCTATGAGATTTTTTCAGCTATTATAGGTTGCACTAGTTAGCTTAGAGTAATGGGGACTGAATTAATAGCTCAGACTTAAACACCAGTTTGTTGATAAATGATGCGAGCACAACTTTTAGGTCTTAACTTGTTTTGACATGAGGTTGCTCATAGGCAACCAAACAGAACTACTATCCAATCAAAACTATTTGTGTCAATCATCTCTTGGTATTCATAAAAGGGTTTCATCTTATATTCAATCAAGAGCTTGATGCAATGGCACCAGCAAGATGATTGGTGTGAAAGTCATAAGAATCAAGCTAAGGGAGTCATACTATTGCAGCAGCGAAGAACTTTGAGAAAGGATAACCTCAATTGAACACTAGTGTAATTATTTACAAATCTTCTATGCACTTTGAACAACTAGTACTTTCTGAGCATTGATGTTAATTGCTTAGCCATCTAAAAACATGCCCACAAAAACCATCTCTTTTCCAAAGTATTTTAGTTAAACTACTTTATGCACAAGAGCTACATTATCTTTTGCCATTTCCACATCCAATTAGCCACAACCTGGGTTTGCGAGTGGTCTTAGGCTGCTATTATCTGTCAATGTACCCATTTGCTTACCAATTTTAACCTCCTACACTGGTCTTGTGCCTTAGGTCATTATCTAGTTTGACAACAAGGCAATTTTGGAATGTTGCAGAGTTTCCTGTCCCTTGCCCCTTATGTTTTTCCCTTTTTTCATGTTCTCTTATTTTCTCTTCATGTCCTTCCGAGGAATGAAGGCTACACTCCTCAATGCTGCATGCTCATCCCCTTAGTATCCCTTTGGGCATGATTAATGACATCTTGATTCTTCATTCCTGATTATAGGTATTAAAAAGATAAGAGTCATGTTGATGTCCTAGAATGATCTAGACATAGCAAGGATCCATTAAATATGACAAAGATGTAAAAATGAAGATATTATAGAACAGTTTGCTTTCTATAATTGTCATCTCATGTTCAATTTCAAATAAAATAAATGCATCTAATAACCAATATAAATTCATATATTTTTACTTCTTCGAGAATTATTCACCACTTCATAGGCTATGCAGTATATAATGAAGACATGCTTCAAAAATCATAACATAATTAAATAAACACATTCTGTCCTTAAAAGGCATTGTAGAAGCCATCATGATTAGCAGAACACACACAATGTATGGGTTAATGGTTCCCATGAAAATGGAAATGAAAATGATCACTGGTCAAAATTGATGGCAAAGAGATATTAGTGTGGGAAATTTCATAATCTTGGATTTTGTCACAAGAGAATTTGCAAAATATGAAAACTGGTCTAATAAAATTATGCTACATGGATGGAGTGCTTATAGGGTGTCATGAAACCGACACATCCCTTGGTGACTTTATGGGCTAAAAAATAATAGAATTAAAAATTGACTAAGCATTTTGTTTAAATGGAGTACAAAAATGCCCAAGAAAGCAAGACAAATATGGCAAGGACGTAAATATCAAAATGTGTTGTAACACTAGGAATAATAGGGTGAGGGTGTCTAAATAAAGAAGCCTTGCAGTTGCATCAACTGTGGATATAGTAACGGAGAACATGTTGAAGTTTTGGGTGCTTGAATTGCTAAATATTATATTTGTACTTTAAATTGATGTGTAATGTGGTTTTTTAACAGTTTTATAGGCTTGCAGTATGACTTTTTATTAAAAAAGTCTTATCCTTTCAGTAGAAAATGCCTAAACCACAAATCCTGCAATTTGGAATAAACAAAACACTTTAATACTGAATAATATGTGCTTTCTTGGCTTGGTTACTTTTTGCACAACTTTTTTTCATTTATTTTGATTTTTTGATTGGAGCTCTGAAACTGATACTGAAAATTCCAGCATTGTCAACATTGTTGAATCAAAATAATGGTAGGGGTGTTAATTAGGTCAGATCAGACTAGATATAGGTCAGGTCAGATACAAGATAGATAAAAAATCTGTCAACCCAGACTCAACCTGTCTATTAAATGGGTATTAAATAGGCAACCCAATCCAACGTATAGGTTGAATCAAGTTAAACGTCTTAAATGGGTTAGGCATTGCCGACCCTACTTAATGGGTGTGTCCACCTCCACAACCTCCCTGCCCCCTCCCCCACAAAAGAAGAAAATAGGAATATAAGCATATAGAGCTCGAAACATATTGAAACTCTCTCAATGGTTTCAAATCATGCAGCCAAAAAAAAAAAAAAAAAAAAGAAGAGTTTCTGGAGCATGCATGGTGCTGACAATGTGAATTATACTTGTTGTGTAGGGATAGATATCATAAAAATGTAGGGATTCTTCTCCCTTCTCATAATTAGGGACCATCCTAGTCTCAAGATGTATATGGCATTATTGATAACCTATGAATCTATGATTTCTTCCAGTGATTATATTCTGCATTTTTTTTAAAAAAAACTTGTACAATCGGCATTGACTAACAAATTGCCGGTTCCTCTAGCTTCATATGATCCTTTTTTTTTCTTTTAAATTTGATTATACAATTCAAACTAATGAGCTGCTCTACACTCCATTGTTTTTTAACTGAGTTATGAAGCCCAGTGGTGATCACATGTTGTTCGCGTGATAAGTTCTGTCATTGCCTTGTATACAACTCTTATGAGTACCATCCATCTGCATTCTAGTACTTAATACTGAAATCTGGATAGGTTCTTGAATTATGCATGGTTAACTAAAGTGCCAATGTGTTAGTCCTTTTTTTTTTTTTTTTTTTGCCGTGTTAGTTTCATAGGAAATCTTTTGGCTTGGGTACTAATATAGTAGCTATCATTGAGGGGATTATACACAACGTTGATATTTCTATAATAATCTGTATGCATCCATAGTTGACTCGCCACTCTCCGTGCAGGAGTGGTGGACTTATGTGTGCATGGGGCCTTCTGATCCCCACCCAAACTGGCATCTTGGCATGCGAGGCACCCAACACCGTGCAGTGATGTGGAGAATCTGGAAAGAGGGCAGCACAGGGTTCTTATATTGGGGTGCCAACTGTTACGAGAAGTCAACAGTGGCTAGTGCTGAGGTAAATGTTTGATATTTTAAACCAAATATGCCAAGAGTTTATTTGGTTGTAGTTTTTCTTGGATTGTGTCTGTAAGCATTCCATCTTGCTGCTACTTTTGCTTTCATCTCATTGTCTTCAATCTCCATGCTCTCGTTGGTGTTAAATTCTACTTCTCCCCCTATCCCTTGTACATTCTTTGAGCAAAGTCATATATAGTCTCCTTCCATAGCTGTTATTTTCCCATTTGCATGCCTCTTGAACAGTGAGAAAGGTGCAAATATGGTAGCATGTTATTAACAGATTTTAATGCAAATCTAATGATGCAGATAAGATTTCGACGTGGCCTTCCCCCAGGTGATGGAGTTTTATTTTATCCTGGTCAAGTTTTTTCTTCATCACAAGAACCAGTTGCTTCAGCCAGGCTAGAGCGAATTCTCAGTGGCATGCAGGTATCAGTAATGGGACAGGCTAGTTGGGTTTTTTTTCCAAGCAAATAATTTATTTGTTTTTTTTTTTTTTCTGTATCATAATTTCATTCTTGTTATTGGTCAATAGAGAAGGATATTATATATACTAGAATATCATGCTCCGACTTTTGTTTGGCTTTAGCCTAAGGTTATCTTAAATATTATTCCCTCCTATACAGGACTGAGCCTTAGTGAAAGTAGACTTATACAAGTCCCTGTTTCTACTCTTAATATGGTGTACCAGTGAGGGAAAACTGTTTCATTCATTTGTTGCCATTCTTTTGTTATAATTCATATGACCATCCAGATGGTAAATTTTTGGACTAACCATGCTTGCATTTTCCTCCGGTTTGGACATCTCAAATTTTTTCAATTCCATTTTGCAACTCTTGTTCCAGGTCCTTGTATGTACTCTAACCAGTGATTTTCCTGTATCAAGCCATTTGTTTGAACTTTTCATTAAAGATAACAAGAAGTTTTTCAACCTTTCAAAAAAGCTTCATGCTTACAGTTGAGTGGGCCTCTTCGCCGAAATGCAAGCTTTGAACTTCCTCGACATTCAGGTCCTTCATATATTCTTTCCATTTACTTCTAGCAGTAAACCTTCCCAGCCAAACAAAGAGGGAGTTGAATTGAAGCTTTTTTTATCTACAATTAGTCTTCTTCTTCATTTTGGGATTACCTTTATCTTTTGCTTGATGTGCTTCGCCCTTGAGATCTGCATTCTTTTGATGTTTGGAATTAGTTCCATCCACCACCAGGAGGCCTGTTTTTTGTTGTACCGGTCAGCGCATTTGGAAGGTACATATTGCATGCTCTCATCTCCATGTGGCCCACACTTGATGGAAAATGGTTTTGGTTTTGGTGCTTGGGTGGGCTGGTGGGCGAATTTGTGCATGCATGGTGTGTTTGCATATGCATGCTTGTCAGCATCTTCGGGTGTGCTCGTGTACTGTGCATGTTGTAGACCTTAAGCCAGATCTGACATTAATCCAAATCAGCTTCTCTATCCATGTCAACTTTGTTTATGCAGTGATTGTTGAATGCTTGCATTAAAAATGAACAATTATGATCCTTTATACCACTATGGTACATAAGTAGGCATTTTTATAAGTGTCATGCAGATCGTGGCAGTCTTTCTAGGTCCTTCATCCACCACTGTTATTTTCCACCATGCAGGACATCGAGTACTTGAAGCTATATTCTTCAAGATTTGGCAGGGAAGAGGCTTTGACTCTTCTGGAAAAGACAGGTGTCTATCTCGGCCCCGAGCGTTACACACTTGATCACACACCGATTGATGTAATGCGAGCTGAGATCTTCCGCACTTGTGGATCCTAAAGGAGCATCCCGATTCTCCTCACCCTTGCTGCTGGTGGGCTTTTGGGAGTATTGTGTGGACAGGAATTCCTGCGTAAAAGTTGGCTTGTTGATGCAGGAATTCGCTTAATTTTTCATGACTTCTGGTTGTCAAGTTGTAGTGATCCTGAACTTTATGCTGAACTAGAATATTGTATGTATAGATGCTGTTCTGATTGTGGAGCAAGCATGAATTATTAATTTTCATATGAACCTTGCAATTCATCATCAGTTTTTTGAACAAATCTAGCGCACCTGGCCTTTCAGTGAAGCATGTGCAAGTTGAGAGAGGCTGCTATTTGATCACAGCTTGTGGTCCTGCTGCAAATTCTATGACCAAACATCATGTTGTCATTGGTCTTATGAAGAGTGGAACAGCTAACAATGCTGAAGAATGGCAGATTGTGAAAGTTCTTTCACATCATGTGTGGTCTGGTGAGTTTTATGTTTGCATTATGTTACTCCACAAGTTTGTGTTCTCTGAAGTCAAAAGCACGGGGTCCCAACGGTTACTTTCTATTAAATCCACATCACTCATGTTTGAAACCACATCCCTCAAATGCTTGTTGCATTCGCTGCCGCTTCACAGCCTTTCCTTGATTTGTGCACCGGTGAATAGGTGTGGCTTTGGGTCTTATCCAGAGCGAGACTTTTGGTCTTCTGATGAATGGTTGAAGGGAGCTGGGAGGTGAATGAATTTGCTGAGGTGCTACATTTTTTTTTATTTTGGGCCTGGGTGCAGAGATGCTTCATGTTTTGAGTTGGAGAGCTGAAGGCTTGTAACCTTTGTTTGCTGAAATTGTCGCCTGGGTTGGCAAACCCCAGCAAGCTTGGTCTCCCTGAAGGGTGTGCGATGGCTGCTAGGTCCTAGCTGAAGGTTGTTGACTGTTTGATATAAATGGCAAGAAAGTATAATAATGTCATATAATTAAAATTGGAAGAAAGGGAAATAACAAGGAGTGGCCGTTAGTTCAGATCACCAAAATATTGATCAACCATAGAAGGACATGATGTGTGATTTTTATGGAAGAAGAACAAAAATTTGAAAACAATCAGCAAAGGTTATAGAGCCATGAAGCATATATTATGAGAATGTGATGAAGTGACGCTCGTTATATTTATTGCGAGTAAAGAAGATGAAGCATTTTATTGTTCATATTGGCATAGTTCTCTTTTAGACTGAATACCTCACCAGTCTCAAAATGAAAAATAGATGTTAGTCAAGTTCGCGAATTATATTCATAAATAAAAACTATTAGGTGTATTACCCTCAGAATTGTTGTACTCTTTCTTGGGAAAATCATTTGATTCTTATCCATAACATCGCAATAAGTAAACTGTAGCTCGATGTGTAATTTGGTTGCTAGGTGAACAAGATATCATTTTTCAAAAGTAGTATTATGAGATGACAAGTGATGAAATAAAAGAAAATGTTAGGTGTAATAGTTAAAATTCTCTACCTAACTAATGATGCGTTTACAAGCAAAAAATATATAGGCTGATGTTCTATTTTGAATAAAAGAGATACAGCCATTACTTTAAACAGGAAAATGCCCGTCAACACTAAAGAAAATATTGTTGCTTCACTTTCTGTTTTGAATAAAAGAGAGACAGCCATTACTTTAAACAGGAAAATCTCCGTCAACACTAAAGAAAATATTGTTGCTTCGCTTTAATGATGTAAAAAGAAGTAGATATGAGTTTGTTGCTTGTACAGTACTCTACCAAAAAAAAAAAAAAAAAAAAAAAATCTGACAGATGTTCGCAATATTATCAAAATTTCTAAATTGCAAGGGACTTCTGATTAGTCCTCGGCCTAATGGACAATTGACTTGATTTTTTTTTTTTTTTTTTTTTCATTTGTACATATATACAGAATAAAGAGCAATAGAGGTTCCTTGGCTATGTCAATTTTGCCTACAAACAGAATGCTATTTAATTTATACAAAAATTTTATCAGATATTAATTATTAGTATGGTTTATTTCAAAGGAAAATGCGCACACAAATAATCTCAATCCCCCGCTTGCAAATCCTATATGCAATAAGATCTCTCCAACTCTCCCAAATCTCTTATTTCTCTAAGTTTGACCTACAGTGCATGTGTGCATATGATAGTATAATTATAAGTTGCAAATTTGGTGACATGAATTTATTAAGAATAAGCAAAATGCAAATCCAAATTGATTTGTAATATATCACGTAGTTCGGGTGTGGATGAAATGTAGTTTAAAATCATCATGTTGGCTTATATTAGATATTATTGTTAGAAATGTCTTGACAAAGTTGGTCCAAAAAAGAACCAAACAATGTTCCAACATCTGTTAGTTTGGGTTAGAAACTGACTTCCATCATGGTTACAGAAGAAACATAGTGGTTGTGCACATGAGCTTTTATACCATAATAAAGTGCAAAACACCTCTTCAAGACCCCAAACTTATAGTACACAGATCAGGCCTAGATAGCTTGCATATGGTTATTATTGTTTGGGCGCAGATAATTATGCATGTTGCCACTTTCTGACCATATTATTTACCAATTTATGGAATCAGAACATTATTTTCCAAGGAAACACTTATTCAACTGGGGTCTATTTAGGAAGCAAGCATATGGTTAATAATGAGATTTAAGTTTAGACTTCAGATGGATCATGTTAAAATTTGTGTGCTGGCATATGCCCATGAAAGAATGTCCATTATCTTATGGTATCTAGTGTGAGGCAATACATAAGCATATGGGCATGCTTTTGGAAGGCAAAAAAATGGCAAAGTGGATGCCTTTATAAAAACTTCTATTTCACCTATTGAGACGTGCTTTGTCCCTCACCTACGTAAATGAACCACCTGGATTATGTCATTCTCTGCCTCCATGGAGCCCATTCCACTAGCAAGTTAGGGAAAAGGAAAAGGGTTCAACAATATTACTCCTTAATCAGATGCAGAAAATTTCAAGAGCCGCAAAGGACAATGATTCTCTTCAGCTTCGGCAATGTGTGGATGCAAGTAAAAGACCAAGAGAGAAGCTTTGTCTATTCATACTATTGTTAACAAGTACAAGGTTACATTTGATTTCAAGACTTGAACAGATATATATAACAATATTCATCTTCCATAGGCAATATAATTTTTGGATGCTATTTTGGATGGAAGAAACAAAAAAGGATTATTGGCCCCCGCTCCCCCCCCACCTTTTTCTTTTTTTCAAGTAACAGGTCTACTGCGAGGATTTATATAGGTGTATGGTTAGCTCCATATCAATTATATACTGGATAGAGCTTAGGCAGTTATTACAGGACTATAAGGAACTCAAATAACAGCTTTCCATTAGCATTTGACATGAAGCCTAAGTTGTTACAAATGTTATCCAAATTGGCTCAACCCAATATATATAAATTAGGAGATATTGTAGCACATATCCATTTAAAACCCTCCATGAGTTGATCATGCTATGTGTGATTGCATTCATGATATTTGTGTTTGTGGAAGAATTTAAATATATTTAAATGCTTAAGTCTGGTGAGGATACTAGAATTTAAACAAAAGAGTACATGAAGATCCAAGCAAGTATATACTTGGTTCCATATCTAGGATATCTATATAGGATCAAATAACATAAAAGACACTTTCCATTTGGCTCTTTAGATTATTATTATTATTTTTTTAGCTTCTTGCATGAGTCTTGATTTGCAGCACTTGAGTCATTGTTACAATTACAAATAAAAATTCATATTGGACGGGCATTATAGGCCATCATATGGGGAGGGCCTAGCTTCATGCCATATTTTTTTTCACATCTGAAAGAGGAAACCTAGAAATCAAATAGAGATTGGATTTTTCCTACTAATGAAACCTATTAGTTCCATAACTGAAACAATAAAAAAAAAATAAAGTACATGCCTAAGAGAGGTCTTTCGTAACCGTTCATATCATTTTTCTTCCTTGTCAAGCCTTTTCATCTACTATCTTCCTCATCAAGCCATTTTTTATCTTTCTTTTGAATCTCTTTCTTCTCTTCTAAACCCCATGTGCCATCTCTCCTATCTATGAGTTTTTTCTCAAGTCTCTTTTTTCTCTTCTAAATTTCTCTTCTTTTCTAAGATATTTATATTTAAAAGTTCATAAAAATTAGGTATCATTTTATCTAGAGATGTGTATTGGAATGTTGGACGAATATTTTACTATATATATATCATCTGATCATATATTATGTACCAGTGAATATCAAGTTCGGTAAACTATATATTAATTTATCTATAGGTATGTATTTAGTTGTTGCTAGGTGTTTATCAAAAAAACTTATACTATATATCGGTATATCTAGTATGTATTATTTAGTTATGTGTAGTGTACTGATAAGTGTTATTTTTGAAAACTGTGTATTGCTTTCCTAGATGTATGTATTGGAACATCGGATAAATATTTTGCTAGATATATATCAACTAGTTATATACTATATATTAGTGAATGGTAAATTCGGTAAACTATGTATTAATTTTTTTATAGATATATATTAGGTCATTTCTAGATGTGATTGAAAAAGCTTACAGTATATATCATCTAACTATATACTATATATTGATGAACTTCATGTTATGAAAACTATATATTGATTTATCTGTAGCTGTATATTGATTTATTTGATGATTAATTTATTTAGTGTATATCATATGGTCATGTAGTATGTATAGCTAAAAAGTATGTATTGAAAATAAGAAAAAAAGAGAATGCCTTAATCACAAGACTAATAACTTCGTTAGTAGAAAAATTTTTGACTTTTAAATTTATCTTTTAAGATTAGGATTAAGAGAAATATGGTAAATTATGAAGCTTATCTTATATGATATTTTATAGTGCCCATTTCATATGATTTTTGGTCTATGATTATATAACGCCACTTGCCAACTAGTCGGGAAAAGTTTGCTATCTCTTTCTAATTAAGCGCTTCACTAAACAGTGCCTTACAAGCCACCGTCCTAACTCGGAGGGACCCTAATGACCCACTTTGCTGCTCACGATAAGAACGTTGCTCAAATTTGAGCTCCATTTATTGGTGCTTTATGGACGCTTTAAACAGTTCATTCCCCTTCGTTCCCCCGGCTCTCTCTCTCTCTCTCTCTCTCTCTCTCTCTCTCTCTCTCCACCCTTGGTTAGAGTGGACCATAAGGAGAAACAGCATGAATGAAATAAGATTAGTCATTGACCAAAACATCCTCTCATAACTTGAGATGAGGCCATGAAGAAGGTAGAAGCGTAGGGCCCCGCATCATGCACAGCATCATGACAAGTGGGAACTAAACGAAAATAGAGCCCAAAGTACATCGCAAGGAGGATCTCATAACCCATCATTTAAAAAACAAAAGATTAAAAAAAAAAAGAAAAAAATGTCATCACATCTCAAGAAGAAATTTTGAGGACCACCATAAGGACTACAATAATGGAACTCTAAGAGACACCTTTAACTCAATTGAACGAAGGAAGAGGTGGGGTGGTCCTCGTGCTTGTGAGCACTTCCCAGTAGTTTGGATAAGCTATGCTTGCTTGCCCCTTTCAGCATCCTCTCCTTCAAGTTTACTCGATTATGATTCAAAGATTCTATGTTTTTCCTCCCATGATAGAAGACCACCGGGCACTTGATAACTCCAAAAGTTTTGGTTTTAGTAGGAGTACGACTGGTGTAATTTGACTAACTACAACCGATTGATTCGATCGGAATCAATACGGACCCATCGATCGATTTGGGTTTGTTATCTGAGACCCAATTATGAAATCCAGATAGAATTGGTCATATATGACAAAGGAAAGGTAGGTAGTTCATGGCACCAATTGTGGCTTCTTAAACTTTAGGCAAAACATTTAATTTTAATCTTCTTTACATTTGTAAGTATTGCAGCAAGACTTCAGACGGTCGAAGAGATTCATGCTGGAGAGTTGATTGAGCTAGTTCGACATGGATCACGATCCAACCTGCAAGATAAAGTGTAAAGAATCGGTAGGATATCCTCCAATGCCTAAGTTAGCTGAAGCCTTGTCAACAGATAGTAGAAATGAAAAAATGAAAGGCAGAATGGGAGAGTTTGGGTAGAGAAAGTTTTGTTCTTCCTTCAATAGGAAAGTTGAGAGTCAATTTCAGTAGAGTTTCGGCTCTGTGAACTTGTGCTTACCTTGAAGGGATATCCTATCCCCTATTTATAAAAAAATTTGCTTAGGTCTTAAGAAAAGTTTGTTAGGCCGTTAGTTTGTTATGGCTAGTTGGATTATAGCTGTTGGCTATTGGCCTCGTTGGTGATTAGCTGGAGTACAGCTGGAGGAGGATCGTAATCTGATTGGAGCCTAGTTAACATTCGATCAGCTGTCGGAATGTGTCGAGATCAGTAAATCAATGATCTGGATTGTATGATGAGGTCGGTGATTTTCCGATCTCAATATGAGTTAGATTTATTATACCGAAACACGTTGGTATTTTACCGATCTCGTATACTAGGCAGGTCATTTTGGCAAGCTGCTGATTAGTTGACAAAGTCAGTGTAAATTCGATCTCCTGCGGAGCTCGAGGGCCACTATCCTTCAGGACGATAAAATGCTGATCTGGCAATGTGCAATCAAGATGAGGTCGATTTATTACCAATCTAGATTTGATTAGTTAATTTAGTTCTAGCTAATATTCTGACTTTCAGATCGATATTTTATTGACTTGACATTAATCTGTCTGATTGCCCATTATCTAAGATGGCGACTTCCTTGATGGTGCCACGTGTCCTGTAGGGAATGATCATACCAATAGTTGCCCTGCACTTTCTAGACTTGGAGCGGAACTCCTCCGGTGAGAGGTATGGAAAGTCATCTCAAAGATCATTCACTGCATCAAGGATCATGCTATGCGGCTGCTAGATTTGCTTTTTAAATAATTCAAAAAGACAGACCATCTCATTCACTGGGATCACCGTACCCTAGCATTTAAGAAAGCATGGGAGAAAGTGAAACCATCATTAGTTGCACTACTATAACCTAGGCGGTGTGGGGCACGTGGCGCTCATCCGAGGACCAATCAAACCGTCATATAGAATAATCTTACGTGGCTCGATCTGGATCGGTGCATCAAAATAGTTTTTCTATAATTTTCTTGGATGATTGATAGGTGGTTGAAATCCAACGACAGGTGGATTGATCTGGACCGTTGCCCCCCTATATATTGGATAATTGTCCATTTTTCTTTCATGTTTATTGCCTTTCACCTGGAGCGAAGATTTTGCTGCGAAGGAAGCTTCCAGACATTCTATCTATCGATGAAGAAGGTAATCTCGGTGATCGCCGAAGTTTTTGGAGAGAGTTTTTGGAAGTAGTAGAGGAGGCTCCTTATTCCCCTTGGTAGAGTTCTCCTTCCTTCTAGCTTTTTCATTTCTTAGGACTTTCCCTCTTTGGTTCCCTCTGCTTCCTTTTCTTCGAACCTCTCTTTTTATCTCCTTTGCCCCCTTCCTTCTTTTCCTTTCTTCTTTGTCTTCTCAGGAGAGTACCTTTCTCGGTGGCAGTAAGAGGGGGGAATCCATCTCGGGAGGCCATGATATTTGGTCAACCCAATCCCTGCTCACCATTAAGATGGGTAATCCATCTTAGGGTGCCATCGAAGCTAGTGTTTTTGGTGATGATGGTTCAAAATCTCCTGTAAGGAGGTTCTTGGTCTATTTCGACCCCAGCACTGAGCCCTCCATTTGATAGAGGCTGATATCGAGAAGCTTAGGAAGAAATATCTTATCCCTAATAGCTTTCAGTTCACAGCCCTTAGCCCCTCTGACTGGATTACACGGCCTTCTGAAGGTTGTGTAGCCTTCTATGGTGAGTTCCTTCGATTTGGGTTGCACTTTTTCTTGCGCCCTTTTATTTGCAATGTATTGGATTACTATGGCCTTCAACCGACTCAGGTGACTCCTAACGTCATTAGAATTATTTTAGTTTTTATCATATGCTATAATTTTACTTCCATTAGCCTTAGAACTTCTCTTTTTAGGGCTCCTTTTTGTTTTGAAAAAACACCATACTGAGAAAGGCTGGTGGTATGTCTCACCTCGACCAAATTATAAATTTGGTCCTACTCTTTCTTCTTCAATTCATGACTGGAAGAGTCATTTCTTTTTTATTTCTTCCGATATTCCCTGGGGTTTCAGCACTCGCTGGGGTAGATCTCAACTAAACTGGAACTCCAATAAGTTTGTCCTGCCTGGGGATAAGGAGGCCTTCGTCGAGCTACTGGGTATGAAAGTACCTAAGCTCAGTCAACTGGTGATGGATCAATCATTGTTTGACTCCGGTATTAGTCTTATCTTCCTCCAAGGTGAATCTATCCTCTAGTTTTTTTTGATCTTTTTCGTATTTGTTTCTTGTTTGACCATGTTTCTTTTTTGATTATTACAGCACTCATGAGGTTCGATCCCCGAAGGCTGGCGGATCAGAGGAAGAGAAAGCTGGAATCCTTTGATCCTCCATCGATAAAAAAGGAAAAGGGAAAGGAAGTCATTGACTCCACCTCGGCATCTCCTCGACCTACGCCTCCATGTATTGTGAGGGCGATAGTAATCAACGTGGAGCCCGTTAGTACTCGCCCTTCGCCAACATCTTCCCTGATGTCCAAGGGACATCGAGAATCAACCGAGGTGGCTTGGCCACTGCTCAAACAGATGACCACCCATCAGAGGTCGACTCCTATGGCTGCAATATTGAAGCCTAGTCCATCGACTGCACCAACATCGATCTCAACCCACTAGTCTCAGCCCTCCAGAGGGCCGAAAACCTTGCATGTTGATCCGTTGTCAACTTTTATCGATCGGATCGACATATCTCAGGCATCCATGTGGGATACCCCGACTCTCGACAAGAACCTCCTCTATGATGTGATGCTGTAGCATGATCTGCATGCTTAGAGAAGGGACATGGGGCCTGATGAATTACTGAACCAAGATTTCAGCTATCTTCTTGATGTAAGCATTTTTTTTTTGTAGTCGGCTTTTTACCGACCTAATTATCTCAATGTTGATTTTGCATCGAGCTAACATTTCTCTCTTTCTTTTTCTTTGTCAGTTTGCCTCATTCTTCAGACTGTTCGTTGAGCACGTCAGTTGGCTTGACAAAAATAAGAAGTCACTGGAGGAGGCTCTACAGTCCATCAAGGACGTTAAAAAGCGGTAGAAGAAAAGCTGCGAAGGAAGAAAAGCTTGCCACGGGGCTGAAGAAGCAGCTCTAGGAGAAGCTGAACGATATTGCAAAGAAAAATAAATCTCTACTGGACCTTCAAAGAAAGATCAATGAAGGAGAAGACAAGCTGCTGGAGTTGTAGCGAGAGGTCTCCAGGATTTCGAAACTGGAGACAAAAATGAAGGAGTTGGAAGGAGAAGGTGACTTCCTAAGATGAAATGCTGGCCACTCGAGACAAGACGCTCCTGACCTACTAGAAAGATATAGAATACTGGAAGGGTGCTGCCAACCGTATGTGGAGGAGTACAAGTCCTCCGAGGATTTCGTCGAAGAAGTTACTGAGGCTTCAGTGGAGGCATTTGATAGTGGCTTCAACAACAGCAAGGGTCTAGTTGAAATTTTTTTTTTTCAATCTAGATCTGAGCGATATTACTCAGAAAGCTAGTCTCATCCTAGCTTCGAAGATGGAAGCTCGATCGACATCGAAGGTGGGGGCTGCTGTAGAAGTGCCCTAGTCTGTCCTGAAGGCACTTGCCATCCTGATCGTTTCTAAGATGGAGCCTTCAGCTGTCACCGACATCCCAGCTTCTATTCTGGCAGAGATTCTGGCCTCTGTTCTAGCATCTATTGAAGTTATCTCACTGGAGGATGACCTAGTAGTCGTTGTTCTCGTTGAAGCTCCTCAGGTAGATGCCTAATTTTGTCTCTTCTTCATTTTATTCTTGTATTTTTTCTCTTTGTATCGGCCCGATCTGGGTTTTGGAAAAAAATTTCTTAATGAAATGAGATTTTCTTTTCCAATCACTATGCTTGACATTGACTTTGTCCAATCTGTTGTAATTAATTGTAATGTTTTCTTTACTCAAGATTCTAAGTAATAATAATTGATTACATCTCGATAAAATTTTGGTGTGGTGGTGTAGAATAGACATTTCATATTGAGATCGGTATTAGATAGGAGTTCAATATTATACTAACTTCGAGATTAGTAATAGAAATTCAGTATAGTGTAAATCGATAATGAATAAATCTAATACAACATCGATTCAGAGATCGGTAATAATAAAAAATTCATAATAACATCAATCTAGAGATTGCTAATAATGGAAAATCTATGATAACATCGATCTGAAGGTTGGTAATGAATAGATCCATGATAACATCGATCTGAAGATCAGTAATAAATAAATATTTATAATAACATCGATCTGAAGATTGATAATAATAAAAAAATCATAATAACATCGATTCGAAGATCGATAATAATCAGAAATCTATAATAACATCGATTCGAAGATCGGTAATAAATAGATCCATGATAACATTGATCTAAAGATCAGTAATAAATAAAAATCAATAATAATATCGATTCAAAGATCGGTAATAATCAAAAATTCATTATAACATCGATCCAAAGATCGGTAATAAACAAATTCATGATAATATCGATTTAGAGATCGATAATAAATAGAAATCCATAATAACGTCAATCCAAAGATCAGTAATAATCAAAAATTTATTATAACATCGATTTGAAGATCGATAATAAATAAAAATCCATAATAACATCGATCCGAAGATCATAATTAATAGATCCATGATAACATCGATCCAGAGATCGGTAATAAATAAAAATTCATAATAACATCGATCTGAAGATCGATAATAATAAAAAATTCATTATAACATCATAATCCAAAGATCGGTAATAAACAAATCTATGATAACATCGATCCAAAGATTGGTAATAAATAGAAATTCATAATAACATCGATTCAAAGATCGATAATAATCAAAAATTCATGATAACATCGATTCAGATATTGTTCTTTGAGAAAAGTAGAGATCTTATCTCCTATGCCCGTCAGGACTCTGCTGATTCAGAGATCGGTCTTTGAGAATAGTAGAGATCTTATCTTTTGTGCCCATCAGAACTCTGTCGATCTGAAGATCGATCTTTGAGAAAAATGAAGATCTTATCTCTTGTGTCCGTCGGAGCTCTACCAATTCAGAGATCAATCTTTGAGAAAAGCGAAAATCTTATCTCCTGTGTCCATCAAGACTCTGTCGATTCGAAGATCAGTCTTTGAGAAAAGTGGAGATCTTATCTCCTATGTCCGTCGAAACTCTGCCGATTCAAAGATCGATCTTTGAAAAAAGTAGAGATCTTATGTCCTGTGTCTATCGCGGCTCTGTCAATTTGAAGATCGATCTTTAAGAAAAATGAAGATCTTATCTCCTATGCCCGTCGGAGCTCTGCTGATCCGAAGATCGATCTTTGAAAAAAGTGAAGATCTTATCTCCTATACCTATTGGGGCTCTATCGATCCAAAGATCAATTTTTTTACCAAGGTGATCGAAAGAATTTCAATATTTCAGAGAAATCTCTAATGAGATAAATTTTTCAAAATCTTTATTCAAAATTCATTGATAGTATGCTCTCAGTTTTTCTGCATTCCATGTTCTAGGAATGCTTGAATCATCTAGATTCTCAATTTTATAGGTTCCTGATCGAATTATCTTAGTAACTCGATATGGACCTTCCCAGTTTGGGACGAGCTTTTCTTGTTCCAAAGATTTCGAAACTTCTGTTCAATGAAGGATAAGATCACCTCTTTGAAAAATTTTTGGCTTCACCCTAGTATTATAGTATCTAGCTACTTTTTGTTTGTAAGTTGCCATTCAAATTTGAGCAATTTCTCTGATTTCTTTTAGTAGGTCTAGGTCGGTTCTCAACTGATCTGCATTACTCTCTTCATAAAAATTCTCCACTCTCATTGAAGGGAGATCGATTTCCACAGGTATTACTGCCTCCACTCCAACGTGAGTTTGAAGGGTGTTTCTCCGATTGATCATTTGGAAGTGGTTCTATAAACCCAGAGAATATTGTATAGTTTATCAGTCCAGAGGCCTTTAGCTTTGGTGAGCCTAGTTTTCAGACCTTGGAGAATTGTCTAGTTCATAACTTCTGCATCTCCATTAAATTATGAATGTCCCACTGAAGTGAGCCTGTGATTAATGTGCAGCTTAGAACAGAATTTTTTGAACTTTATATTATCGAACTGCTTTCCATTATCGATAATAATTATTCGGGGAAGGCCAAAATAATAGATGATTGACTTTCAGATAAAATTTCACATCTTCTTCTCGGTAATTTGCGTCAGGGGTTCCACTTCTATCCATTTGATAAAATAGTTGATAGCAACCATCAGAAATTTTCTCTATCCTATTGCCATGGGGAAGGATCTCAGGATATCCATTCTCCAAACAACGAAAGGCCAAGGAGCTGTTATTGAAATGAGTTTCGTAGCTGGCTGGTGCTGAATATTAGCGTACCTTTAACATTGATCATACTTATTGACAAGATCAGGTGCATCCTTTTATATGGTTGGCCAATAATAGTCCTGGCAGATTACCTTGTATGCCAAGGACCTACCCTCTAGATAATTTTCATAAATTTTCTCATGAACTTCTTGAAGGGCATAATCAGCCTCTAAGGGTCTTAGACATCGAAGTAATGGGAGAGAAAATGACCTCTTGTAAAGTCTTTCGTCTAGGATGACATACTAGAGAGCTTACCTTTTGATCTTTCTGGCATTTACAAGATCACTGGGCAGTATTCCTTTGCTTAGGTAATTCATTATTAGATCTATCCAGCTTAGTTCATGATCTAGTTGAGTAATCATTTGGATCTCTGTGCTGGATTTTTCAAGAATTTCAATGAATGCTTTTTGATTGAGATCGAAATATCCTAATGTCGTCAGGTATGAAAGTGCATTAGCTTAGGCATTCTCTGATCTTGGTATTTGGATAATTTTGAGATCGAAATTTTTTTTGGATAATTTCATTGTATGATGTAAATATTGGGACATAACGAAATCTTTGGCTTCGTAATGATCTCGTACTTGTCCAATGATAAGCTATGAATCTATAAACACCTTGAGCCTCTTAATATTAAGCTCCTTGATGATTTTGAGTTCTGCAATGAGGGCTTTGTATTCAGCTCCATTGTTGGAGGTTTTGAAATTGAATCTTAGTGCATGTTCAATGATTGCTCCCTCAGGACTGGCTAAAATCAATCTAGCTCCGCTTCCTTGGGCATTAGAGGCCTCATCTACATGTAAAAGCCAATAAGATCCTTTAGTGGTTTCTTTTAAAATTTTTGGGATCTTTTCTTCTTCAGGTATCGAACATTCCACCATAAAATCAGCCAACATCTGAGCTTTTATAGAAGGCTTGGGCCAGTAATGGATATCAAATTTGCTGAGTTCAATGGTCCATTTGGCCAACCGACTAGAAGTGTCAGGTCGTTGAAGGATCGATTTCAGTGGTTGGTCCGTTAAGACAATGATGGAATGGGCCTGAAAATATGGCTGGAGTCATTTAGCGGTGGTGACCAGGGAGTAAATCATTTTTTCAATTTTGGAGTATCGAGCCTTCGCATCTCATAATAATTTACTAATATAATAGATAGGCTTTTGTGTCTCTGCATCATCTTGGACTAAAATTAAGCTAACAATGTTAGGTGGAACAAACAGATATATGAATAAATTCTCACCTTCAACGAGCTTTGATAACAGCGACATTGTGCCAAGATATGTTTTGAGCTTGTCGAAGGCAGATTGACATTCTTCTATCCATTCAAAATCTTTGATTTATTTCAAGGTTTTGAAGAATGGAAGGCACTTTTTAGCTGATTTGGATATAAATCTATTGAGTGATGTTACTCGTCCAGTGAGCTATTGTACTTTTTTTTATAGAGTTAGGAGACTTCATCTCGAGTAAGGCTTGGATCTTCTCGAGGTTGGCTTTTATTCCTCTCTGGGTCATGAGAAAATTAAGAAAATTTTCAGCTATAACCGTAAAAGCATATTTATTAGGATTGAGTTTTATTTGATATTTGCAGAGTTTTTCGAAGGCTTCTTCAAGATCGATAATATGCCGATCTGTCTCTATGCTTTTAACCAACATATCGTCAACGTAGACTTTCATGCTGTGATCGATTTGATGCTTGAAGACTTTATTCACTAGGCGCTGGTAGGTGGCTCTTGTATTTTTTAAATCAAAATGAATCATTTTATAATAGTACAAATCTTTATTGGTGATGAATGTCGTATTCTCCTCATCTTCAAGGGCCATCCTAATTTGATTGTAGCTGAAGAAGGCATCCATGAAGCTTAGTAGCTCATGTCCTGATGTCGCATCAACCAGTTGATCAATTTTTAATAGAGAAAAACTATTCTTTGGGCAAGCCTTATTGAGATTGGTAAAATCGATGCAGATTCTTCAATTTTTACTTGCCTTCTTAATCATAACAATATTTGCTATCCAGTTTGGATACTATGCTTGTTTGATAAATTATGCCTTCAAGAGTTTACCGACCTCCTCGTCTATAGCCCTTTGCCTTTCTAGAGCTTTTACTTCACGGACTTATATTTCGTATCAATATTCAATTTGTGCATGATGACGTCGGTTAGAATTTCAGACATGTCTGAGGCTGATCATGTAAACACATCAGCAATTTTTCAAAGAAAAGGGATCAATTTTTTCTTTAGGTCGATATTTAATCGAGCTCTAACTTGGATGGTTCTTTCAGGATCTCCATCCAGCAATACAGTAATAAATGGTTCTGCAGATTCACCTCAGATTTTTCGAATCTCATCATTAAGACCTTGGTCGAGAATTTTGGTAGGTGGAATTTCGACCAGTGCTTTTATTTTAGAAGCTATCAAAAAACACTGCCTGACCATTATTTGGTCTCTCCGCATCTCATCGATGCCCAATCTAGTTGAAAATCAGACAAGAAGATAGTAAGTTGAGACTATTGTCTTGAGGGCATTAAGCCTAGGTCGGCCAAGGATGGCATTGTACGTAGATGGTATCTTGATGACCAGAAATGTAAGTTACACTGTTGACTGATAGGACTTTTTTTGGCAGTGATTGGTAGTATAATTTCTCCTTCGACTGCCACAAAATTACCTGAAAAGTCAATCAGAGGGCTACCAACCTGTCTTAGGCTATTGAGCAAATTCATTTTTGAGTGGGCATCATAGAACAACATGTCTGCAGAACTTTCATTATCGATCAAATTTTTTTTTACATCATAGTTTGCTATCATCATGGAAATAACGACAGCATCATTGTGGGATGTCTGAACCCCTTGGGCATCATTTTTAGAAAAAAATAACATTTTCAATACACTATCTTTTGGGCGAAGGGCTCTTAGATGCCCTCTAGAGCTGGCCGTCCGGTGAAATCATATTAATAATTCTTACAATTGATCGATTATGTTCAGTAGCATCTTCAGGCCTTGGGCGCGGCTCCAAGGCTGGTTTGTCCAGTCTCGAACATATTTACCGAGATAGCTCCGATGGATCAAAGTTTAATCTCATCTTTAAGTTGACGACATTCCTCGGTGTCATGCCCATGATCCCGGTGGAAGCGATAGTATTTGCTCTTTTTTCTGTTGTCTGTAGGAGCCTTCATGGAAATAGGATGATGGAGATATCTTTGATTCTTCATCTCCATCAAAATTTATGTTATGGGGTAGACAAAGAAGCATAGCTATTAAATTTTTGGGGAGGACTTTGGGACCTCGGATTTTTTTGAGGTGGTTCACTATTGTTCTCCTGATTCTCATGTTCTTTCTTGTGAGATTGCTTCTTTTCCTTTTTATCATTCTTCTTCTCTTTTTTATTCAACTTTTCCTCCTCTTCAGTTTGGGCATACTTTCGGATATGATCTAGCATTGCTTCATAATTCTCCAAAAAATTTTTGTTGGGGGAGAAGATCAGACGATAACTCCTGAGCTTCCTTTTTAAGGCAGACATAGCGATGGACTCATTGAAATCTTTAACTTCTAGAATGGCCACATTAAAATAGGCCATATATTTTCGGAATGACTCGCCCTCTTGCTACTCCATGGAGAAGAGACCGTTCGAATGCTTCAAGTGGAGACAGTTGCTTTCGAAATAGGCCATAAAGAGCCTGCTTAACTGATCAAAAGAAGAAATAGATCCAGGATGGAGTCCAGAAAATCATATCCTTACAGATTTCTTGAGGATGATAGGAAAGGCCATGTAGAGAAGGGCGTCAGACGTGTCTTGAAGCCTCATAATATTTTTGTACCCTTCAAGGTGATCTTGAGGGTTAGTGGAACCATCAAATGGCTCCAAAATAGGCATCTTGAATAGGGATGGGACCGATTCATTCAGGATTTTGGTAGAAAAGGGAAAAGTGAGATGGAAGTCCTTCTTACTCTAGAAAGGCTTCTCGAGTTCGACCTCTTTTAGCTTCTTCTCAAGATCTTGAAGTTTTTGTTCAAGATCCATCTCTCACAGCAGTCTTCTACTGCAAGAAGTTGATTCTGCTTCATAAAAGCAGTCTTCTTGATCAAGAAGATGCTCCCGATGGAGTTCTTAAAAAGTTGGAGGATGGCTGGTCCGTGCTGTTGCTTTTTGGAGGATAGATTCTTATCATTGCTCTAGTGTTTGCTGAAGCTATTGTACAGCATTAGTGAGGGCCTAGACTTACTGTATCAGGAGACTGAACTACTGTGGATCGATCGCAGCTGGAGGATAGGACTGGATCATCTTCGGAGGGACTCTTGGAGAAGACTGAGCTGGATTCTGCGCTTTTTTGACCATTTTTTATCAAATTTTGGACAAATGTCCTTTTTCTAGCACCAATTTATTGCAGTAGGACTTCAGATGGTCGAAGAGATTCATCCTGGAGAGCTGGTTCGATGTGGATCACGAGCTAACCTGCAAGATGAAGTTCAAGAATCAGTAGGGTATCTTCTGATTTAGGATCCTCTGATGCTTAAGTTAGCTGAAATCTTATCAACAGATAGTGGAAATGGAAGAATGAAATACAGAATGGGAGAGTTTGGGTAGAGAAAGATTTGTTCTTCCTTCAATGAGAAAGTCGAGAGTTAATTTCAGCAGAGTTTCGATTATGTGAACTTGTGCTTATCTTGGAGGGATACCCTACCTCTTATTTATAGAGGGGTTTGCTTAGATCTTAAGAAAAGTTTGTTAGGCTGTTAGTTTATTATGGCCAGCTGGATTATAGCTGTTAGCCATTGGTCTCACTAGCGATTAGCTGGAGTACAGCTGGAGGAGGATCACAATCTGATTGGAGCGCAGTTAGCATTCGGTCAGCTGTCGGAATGTGTCTAGGTCGATAAATCATCGATCTGGGTTGTATGATGAGGTCGGTGATTTACCGATCTCAATATGAGTTGGATTTACTATATCGAACCACGTCGGTATTTTATCGAACTCGTATACTAGGCAGGTCATTTTGACAAGCTGCTGATCAGTTGACGAAGTCAGTACAAATCCGATCTCCTGCAGAGCTTAAGGGCCGCTATCCTTTAGGATGATAAAATGCTAGTCTGGCAATGTGCAATCAAGATAAGATCGGTTTATTACCGATCTAGACCTGATTAGTCAATTTAGTTCTGGCTAATATTCCGGCTTTCATGTTGGTATTTTATCGATTTGACATCAATTTGGCTGATTGTCCATTATCTAAGATGACGACTTTTTTGATGATGCCACGTGTCCTGCAAGGGATGACCATACCAACAGTAGGTAAGATTTAGAGATAATTTCTGACTATAAGACAAGATTAATTTTTTGAACCTCGAACAATCTAGATCTCCTAATTCTAATGAAAGCAAACTTTGATCTATGCCTGGACTCTACAATACAATCTTAAAGACTCTATGAGCTAGGAATCTAGCTGGCTGGCTCTTTTCAGAACACAAATATTCGAACGAGGGCCACATTTGAAGTTATGAGAGCAGGATTCCAGTATCCCCAAGCAAAGTGATTATTATTATTATGATAGAAAGTAAATCGTAATGATGATTAGATAGCAGTACTTTGTAGATCTTTGCGTATTTTTTCATGACTTTTGATTATCTTAATCTACGTAATATTCTAATCACCCAAGCTCTGCACCATGATTAACATATTCATAGTCTCACATTAAACTAATCCATGGAGAGTCAGATAAAACTAGTTAAGATTAGGAGCTGAAAAGGATATCTAGTATAAATAAAGTGAGCAAATAAATTATTCCTAGGAGAAGAGGGTTAAGTGAACCAAATCAAAAAACAAAGGATTGTTGTGCAAAAAGAAATGAGGAGGGAAAGGTACCGGGAAGAGACGGAGAAATGCAAGGCGTTGGTCCATGTGCATGATGATGGAGAAGGGTGGAAAAAAACCTGCCGGCTTTTTGGTTGTATCCAGTTCCTTGCAGGGCTGCTGCCATCTTTTTCACCTTTGCATGAGTATTTATTAAATTATAATAATTTGGCCCCATGAGGACTTTTTGGTGAAAGAAAGTATGTTTGGTGGGGTATTTGGGCCAAAGCTTTGGAAAGAGGTGGTCTAGTCGTATGGATCGTCGCAGAGAATCTTTAGATAAGAAGACGAAAATGACCCTCCTGGCATGGAATAAACCTTTGGGCTTTGGACCATTTATGGTCACGCTCGAATGGGAATGGCATTTATTTCTTCACGGTGTGTCAAGGGTATTTCTGATATTTCATCTGATGCGGGGTCTAAACTCTGCACCTTCGGCAGAATGGCTAATTATACGAAGATCATTGTAGTAATTAGCCATACAATGATATTCAAATAATTAGCCGATTTTATAGCAGATTCAAAGTTTAGACCATATGACTGGGAAGCAATCACATTGGATCGAGTCAAATATGAATTAAATCATATAAAAATAAGATAAAAAACTCACCAACTCGAATTGGATAAATTTATTAAACAAGTCAAAATTCAGTTTTGATTCTATCTATTTATTCTTAAAAAAAAAATCGATCTATTTATTAAACAAATCATCCAATTAGACTTCATAATTTATTTATTAAACAATTTAATTAAATTAAATAGATTAAATAAATTTTTAATAAATTAAATAAATTTAAACAAGTAAAACATGATTGAGTTAAATAGAATAAATATAAGTCAAACAACTCTTAAATAGATTATATAGATCTTTAACGGATGAAATAGGTCGAATAATGATTTGATCCAATATTAAATATGTTAAAATTGATTAAATGGATCAAAGATATAAATTTTCAATCTTTAAGCAAAAATAGATAGAGTGACCTATGTATGATTTAAACCAGGTTGATAGGTTGGATCATAAATTATTACACCTATACATGATTTATACACAAAAAAAAAAAAAAAAGATCATTAGGATACACCAAGATCATCGTAGAAACAAATAAAGTAAAGAAGAAGAAGAAGAACATTATAGTAAGGAAAGTAGTTTTAGTCTAGGTAGGCACTTGTAATGCACATAATCTATACAAAGGGAATGAATATTTGATGGATTATTAACTTTTATAAAACCATTGTCCTAAGATCATTCAAAATTTGATCCTTATAAGTATAATGCATATGAGATGTAGAATGTATGGTTGAGATCCCATCATCTGATTAATTTTTTTTTTTAAAGACCAAATGAGATGTTTTTCTCATAGTTTTTTTTTTTTTTTTGAAGTTTATATCTTTTTCTCATACTTGAGAGTCTTGATTTTTATTCACCGTATTCTATTTTGAGTCCAACTATGTGATGGTAAATGCATAATGGTTTTGAGAAACTTTCTATTTTAGTTATATAGTTCTTTTTAATTTTTTTTATTATGCAAGAATAAGAATTAACAATTAAAGAGATAAATTCAAATATGAACAAACTAGAGGCTTTTGCATTGTAATTATCAATCAAATACAACTATATGGTCAAAGTTTGGCAAGAATTGTGTGATTGACTAGCTCACAAACTATGTTGTATCAAGATAGAAGATGAATATATGTTGGCACCATTGATGTATTTTGTAGGTCCCAAATGGTTAATAAGGAAATATCTATTGAATTCTAGAGTGACATGGTAGGCCCCCCTTAACAAATTATGACTCTATCAAGCATTGATTAGCTAAAAAAGGTTATACTTTATCTCAAGAAATAAAGAAAGAGGCTGTCCTTTCAGTAAATATTATCCTAGAATTTATATATCAAACATCATAGAAATATCAGTTACAGATATCAATGCTCAGAGACTTCACCAACAAAAAAAAACTAAGTCAGTTATGACCCTCTTAATTAAAGTTTGACCTAGGATAAACCCATATGTCTTCCAAGTGAGCTGAATCTTTTTTGTCTTTATTTTTGTAACGTTTTAGTTTTTGGATAAACATAAAAATATCATCCCTTCTAGGGCATTCTAATCCAATGTTGTTCCAAATCACCAAGCAAAATCCACTTGACCACCATGCAACAGTGGTACATGAACAATTAATTACTCCCACTAAATAATACAATCCAAGTGATGTTCTTATTATCTTAATCAATGGCCAATTGGGTAAATAGACAATTAGCAGGGTACTGATTTCAGGTTTAGCTGGGGACAAATTATGGTTGCAATAACATCCAAAGCTTCTGTCACAAAAAGAAGCTACACACCTCAACGGTCTGTTACAAACCCGGCTAATATCATTTAATCACTACATTAATTAAGCAGCGGGCTGCTAATACCCTCACAACACGCGGCACCCAATCATTTGACTCCCAAGCTGTTCCCTGCTCTGCGCCATCCACCCAACAACCTGCACAAATTCGGAATGACATCTCTGTCCTCCATCCATTTTTTTTTCTATTTTGGCCTTTTAAAAAGATGAGGAACGGTAGTCTATTGCTACACGACAAAACAGGGCGGTCGCCACTTTGCCTGACTTCCTCACGGACAGATGCTAAGACCTCCAGTGTTCCGCGTTTTTTGACACGTGTACCGCTGTGATCGCTCCGTCACTTGCTAGCCGACGATGGTACACCGTCACCCCTGGTTCCCACCTTCCACCCCCCCGCCCCCCCCTCTCCTAACCTGAGTTAACGTCACCCCCTTTTCCTCGTCTCCTTGTCTCTCCTCGCCGCTTTAGGTTATTTATTTTATCGCTCTCTTTCTTTCTTCCTCTCTCTCTTTCTAAAGAGCCTCTCTCTCTCTTTCTCCTGAGAAATTTCTCGCAGCCGCCCGAGCAAACTCTCTCTCTCTAGCTATCGCCGGCAAGCTGAAGGGCGCAACCTCGATTCTGGTAGCGCGTTTCGTATCGGGTGGAAGCGTTTCGGGCTCGTCGACTCCGAAGAGGAAGCGGGAAATTGGGCGCGTTTTTGGCGTGGGAGCGAAGCTAAGCTGGATTTGCGGATCGGAAATGCCCGCTATCTAGGGGCTGATATCGGACTTTTCCGACACCGCTCCGATCTTTCCGATGCCGGTGACCGAGGTGCCGGGCCCGATCTAGGCGGCGTCGGTTGGGTTCGGGTTCCCGCCGTAGCGCCGAGCTCGGCGCCTGCGCCGGCTGGGTGGAACTTGGGTTGGGAGTGAGGTTCGGTTCGCGGAGTGGCTTTGGCTGGGGGAAGGACAGTGATCGAAGACTAGTAGCTGGTAAAGCTTTTAGCTTTTAGTTTCTTTTTTGTGTCGCTTTGGGGGCCCGAATCGAAGCTAGAAAACCCTAGATTTCAGCTGGGAGTAGCGTGGCGATGCCGGTGGAATTGGAGAATTCTTCCATGATGACCGTCTCCAACTCGGCCTCCGGAGAGGCCAGCGTGTCCTCCTCCGGCCAGCAGCAGGCGGCGCCGCCGCCCGCTCCGGCTAAGAAGAAACGCAATCTCCCCGGAATGCCAGGTAATACTCTAAAGCAAGCTCAAACCCAGAAACGTAAAGACTTCTCTCTAATCTAAGGATCGATTTTTTATCCCTATTTTTGGATGGTTTTTGTGATATCTTAGATCCGAACGCGGAGGTGATAGCGTTGTCGCCGAAGACGCTGATGGCGACGAATAGGTTCGTGTGCGAGATCTGCAACAAAGGGTTCCAGAGGGACCAGAACCTCCAGCTGCATCGAAGGGGTCACAACCTGCCGTGGAAGCTGCGGCAGAGGACGGGGAAGGAACCGAGGAAGCGGGTGTACGTGTGCCCGGAGCTGAGCTGCGTCCACCACGACCCCTCGCGGGCGCTCGGCGATCTCACCGGCATCAAGAAGCACTTCTGCCGGAAGCACGGAGAGAAGAAGTGGAAGTGTGACAAGTGCTCGAAGAAATATGCCGTCCAGTCCGACTGGAAGGCTCACTCCAAGACCTGCGGCACCCGCGAGTACCGCTGCGACTGTGGCACCCTCTTCTCCCGGTACTCGTCAATCAATCCTTCTTCCCAAGCTCCCATTTTTAGTCCATCCATGGCGGTTCGATTCGATCGTTTCTTTGTTTTTCTCTGAAATTTGCTGTGGTTCTTGGGGCAGGAGGGATAGCTTTATCACGCACAGGGCATTCTGCGACGCGCTGGCGGAGGAGAGCGCCAAGGCGCAGACGAACAACACCAACGTCGCGTCGCCAACTGCGCCGGCTAATAAGAAGGTGGAGGAGGATGGGAAGGCGGCGCCGGCGCCGGAAAAGTCTCCACCTCTGGCGGCGATTGTTGGGACCGAGTTGCCGCGCCAGCAGGTGGCGTCGCCGGAGCAGCAGCGAGGTCGGTCTCTCGCTTTCTCTCTCTTGTTGTTTCGATTATCTTCTTTAACGGCGCTTGTTCCGATTCTAATTTGGACTATTTGAGCAATTATTTATTCGAAAGAGAAGAAAGGGAAATCGCTCCTTTTCTGGATTCGTGATGGGGGGCGATTTCCATAGAGCTTTTGTCGGATTTGCTTCTCGATGCAATAAAAAACACGTCTTTGGGTGGGATCCGGGGCGATGGTTGTTGGAGTCCTTTGTCGGTATCGCTCGCCGAGAAGTCCCTTCTTGCGTCCCAAGCTAAACCGGGGAGAGGCGAGAGAGAGAAAGACCAAAGACTAAAGACTAAGGACTAAAGAGCGAGGTTTTTACATGGAGAAAGAAAAAAGAGGTGGGGATCGGGGCGGTGTTGTGTGTTTGTTTTTCTCTTTCCAAAAGGCCTCTGATTAAAACTTTCCACATGCTTTCGTTTTCCGGACAGAGCTTTCCCTCTCTGCAGTCTCTAAAGAGATGATAAATATGAGATTGAGGGATGAATCCAAAGCAAAAGCAGCCATGGAGATCTCCCCACCACCACCACCACCACCAGCAGCACCACCGCCCACCTTACTCGAAATTAAAGCATCATTACTTCTCTTTCTGCTTTCCTCTTTTATTTCTTTCCTTCTTTCCCCCTGCTCTAGTATTTAAAAAAAAAATTTCGTTTCTTTTAAAGAAAAAAGACAACCTTTTGCTCTCATTTCGTGCATTATCCTTGCAGAGCCGGTGAACGCAGCCACTGGAGTGCTCCAGTACATGCCTCCTCCCCCGCCGGCGCCGGCGCCACTGCCATCCTCCATCACCATTGGCAGCAGCAACAGCAGCGGCACCACGAGCAGCAGTGGGGGTAATAGCGGCGGCAGCAGCACCAGCCTGTTTGCTAGCCTCTTCGCTTCGGTCTCCGCCACCACCGCGGCGCAGAGCACCAACTTTTCCGACCTTATCAGCGCAATGAGCCGCACCGACCGCGCCCTCGCCGGGGAGCCCCCCTCGCTGTGTCTGTCCACCAACGGACCCGCTGCTTCCCTATTCTCGCAGCCACCTCAGGAGCGCCGCCCGTTTCCTCCGCCGCCACCTCTGTCCCCCCACATGTCCGCCACCGCCCTGCTGCAGAAGGCCGCCCAGATGGGCGCCGCCGCCACCAGCTCCTCCTCCTTCCTCCGTGGCTTCGGGCTCTCAGCCTCCTCCGCTCACCAGGACGGCCTCAGTGACAGTAGCCTCCATTGGCGTCCCCAGCAGCAACAATTGCTGGTGTCGGAGCCCGCCCCAATTCTGTCGGCCGGTCTTGGACTTGGTCTTCCCTATGAGAGCACCGCTGCTGCAGCGGCGCTTCCTGACTTAATGATGGGACAACCGCCGTTGTTCGGGCCAAAGCCGGCGACTTTGGACTTTCTGGGGCTCGGTATGGGACCAGTAGGTGGTGCGGCCACCACCGGATTATCGGCGTTGATCACTTCGATCGGAGGGGGCCTCGACATGGGTGCCGGCGCAGCTGCAGCTGGCCGTTTTGGAGGAGGGAGCTCGCCGGGGAAGGCGTGAACTCCATTGGGCCTTTTTTCCCCCTGAGCAGCACCAAGGGGAGTTCACTCAGCAGTGGGGGGCAAGTTTTAGAGGCTGGAGATGGAGGGAGAACATCCCTTCTTTGCTATGTATTAGTTCTTTCAATCATGTTTTTTCTCTTTTGTTAGAAGGGGTCAAACAGGTTAGAGGCTTAGAGCTGTTCATTTCTGCTTTCTTTCTTTCTTTTTTTTTTCCTCCAAATAATTTTGTTGCTTTATTTTGTCATCTAGGTTTAAAAGATATTTTATATAAATATAATATGGTTATAGATTATATGTGGCTGGCTGGCTGGCTGGGTGTGGATGCTATAGAGACTTCTTTTGAACCTAGTTTTTGTGATGGATGAGAGGTTGACAGGGCCGCCTTTGTTCATGCTGCTTAGAGTTTTGAGGGGAAGGAGAGAGGAATTCTCCGTGGGTTCCTTCAAAAGAAAAAAATAAAGAAAGAAAAAACGGCGTTTTCTGTCTTTATGCGTGCGTTTCTCTTTCTCCATTTAATTTGTTATTTCGGGGAACTTGGACTTGTTGATGAATCCATACAGTAAACGAGGTGGCATGGATTGCTAACATGGGTCGGGGGATGAGGTCCATCACTACTGTAGGATGGGAACGCTACAGTGTTATAATATTTAGTGTCAAACTATGCCGCGTGTTGGAAGCTTCAACGATATGGAACTGGGAACGAAGCAGCCCTTTTTTTCTTTTTTGTTGGGTCCATTAGGAACAGTGAGATGAGGCCAGCTCAAGGAGACGCGCGACGCCTAAAACGCTGTTAGAACTTAATATTTGAAGAGTCTCTAAGTCACACGTTTTCTGAAGCCGGAGCATTAAAGTTGTGTAGAGCAAGAGGACTTTGCAAAATATGGTCATCCACAAAAGTTAAAACTTAATCAATCTATATAGATATTTAGAAATCATGCAAATTATCAAACTCATATTTTATATGATAAGAATAATACTTCTTAAACTTACCCATGAACCGGACTTGCTCAAATAAAATAATTCTTCCAAATATTGCCACCATGTGCAGAGTGCAGTACCTAATCACTGCCAAGTAATATAATACAACAGCATAGAAAGGACACGTCCATGTCAAGCAGGGCAGGCTGCTGGCACGTGTCTCGTTGCACAAAATGCATAGGAAACTCGTGGGCCAATCTTGGAGAGTGGTCAAACGCATGGAGTTACGTGAACGAGGGAGAGGTGGGGCTCATTGCCTCTCTATTTACTAACGTATTTAATGTTATGTTTGTATCGTTGGTGTGAGGAGCGTCCAGAAGGAGAGGCGTATGGAAACTGCAAGGAAGAACCGGGGCATGTACCATTGATGGCGCTGAAAGCCAAGTTATGAGCTCCTTCATCCTTTAAATGGCAAACATAAGGCAAGGGAAATTAGTGGGAGAAACTTTGGCCGTACGCTTGTATATTGGAGTACTTGTGCGAGTTTCTACGATAGAAGCAACGTTTTAAGCACTCATCTCCACCTCTAACCCAAAAATACTGAGTCAACTGGACCGACCAATCTAACTTATGAATCATATTTGATCAGATTTGAATTCAAATTGATAAATTCTGAAAATCTGTTATTTTAGATGGTCCAACTGCATGACTTATCTTGGTCAATCCAATTTCTCGGCTATATAGATTAAAAAAAGATTTTAAAACTTGTTTCTTTACTATTTTACTCTTTAACATTAGGGTTTGATCTCAATCATGGCATCAACTCGTCACCATATATAAGTTCCCTACCTCCTTTGTCATTATTCATCGTTTATGCTGTCCCAATTCACTTAATTCCTAATTGTTAGTTTAGTGGTTTATTAATTATGTATGATCTATATGGTATTACCGAATGTGATAACTACATTGATTATTTCACATAGTAAATCATGTATTATTTAATTTATATTTAGAATATGTTACTTGGTCATGAAAGAAGATGATGTTTTATGAGTTTAGTTAGAATTCAATAGAACACAATTGCTTGTAGGATATGTTTCATTAGAAGTATTAATACATATTTTTCAAAAAATATGAGTATATATCATTTTTATGTTATGGATGTTACATAAACAATGGGATCATTGTTGAAAAAAATTAACAATTTCGTATATTTATAACACACATGTCAATGGCTCAAGAAATGACCAATTCAATAACTGAGATATCATCTAGGTAATTGTATCTTAGGCAAATTTTAGAACATTGTATGGTTCTCTCTTACCTTATTTCTATGCAAAGGAACCATCTCTATAGGAGTGTGAACTAGTTTGCATGTGAAAAAGAGAACGATTTAATGTGATCACCCCACTTACTTTTGACAAAGCTTCCACATTCTCAAAGGTTCTTTTAATTTTTTAAGGAAAAAACACCCCCCATACATACAAAAGTTTGAAATGGAGTCCGCTTTAAAGCAAGTAGCGACATATTGCCATGTACAATTAGGTATGCACATTGAAGTGGGGTTGCTTCGAAGAAGTTTTTCAAATTTTTGAATAAATTGGCAAGATGATGTGAACAATAAAATAGAGCACATTCATTACTCATGTTTATCCACATGAATATAGAACATATACTTTCATGATTCAAATTTTATTTATTGAGGATAAATCCGCTTCTACCGAAATTCGATCGGAATGTCTGATCTTTGAATTGGTCCGTCCAGTATCAACGATCAGGAACGGGCTTTCGCCAAATTCGTAAGACCTTCCAGACTTCTTCAACAGTCGGACTCCTATCGGACTTCTCCTTCAGTTGGATTCCTTCAATAGTCGGACTCCTGCTGGACTTCTCCCTCAGTCGGACTCTTTCAGCAGTCGGACTCCAGTCGGACTTCTCCTTCAGTCGGACTCCTTCAATGTCCTTCAGTCGGACTTCTTCGATGATTGAACTCTGAACAGGCTTCACCACCAGTCAAACTCTTCCCAGGCTTCTCTTCTTGTTGAACTTCTCTCAGACTTCTATTACCAGTTGCCCGAAAAGGCCTCGACCCCGACTCATGATATGGCAAACGATGGTCCAAGCGTGGCTGATCTCAAGAACCTTCTAACTCCTTTAGAACGATGTTAGCTAAGAATTCTTTGTTACCTGCGGCTATCCTGTCCGAACTTGAGTTGTCAGACTTTGATGGATTGGCACGTCACGACAACAAACGCGATCCTTCATAACAAACCCCACGTGGTCCTGAATGGTCCACTACCAGATGATTATGGCTATCACTATCAGTTTGTTATGGGCTCCACCTATATATAGGATCCTCCATATACACCTTCTCCAAGCTCTTGATTTCTTTCTAAAAACTTTGCTAAAATATCTCCGAGCACTCTATTTTTGTTGGCTGAAAGAGCTAACTTGATCGTCGAAGGATCTTGCCGAAGCCATCATCTCCGACTTCGAACGAGACTTATTTTGTAGGTCACTGGTGGTGACTTTATCTTCTCTGACTTTAGTCTCGATTTCGACGACAATCAGATTTTACACCAACAGGATTGACGCTAGAGGAAGGACCTTCTCTCATTCTTGAGATTCTCTTGTTCTTAAAGGGGTGTCCAGCAGAGATTTTTCTTCTTCCGATTCAGAGCTTTCTTCCCAACAAAGATGCCTCCCAAGAAGGCTTCAATCCGACAATCAACCACTTCCATGGCTAGATCTCATCCAAATCTACCCATCCCTGTTTCGTCTCCTATATCTCGAGCTCCACCAACTGCAATGATGGACGTAGAACAGTTCAACCTACTGGTCCAGTAGGTTCATGGTCTCATTAAAGTAGTGCAGATCATGCAGTAGCAGCAGCCTCCGACATTGATTCAGTCAGAGCAGACTTCTCCAAAACTCCAAGATCCAGTTTGGAAACGATCGACTTAGGCAAGTCGGTCGGTGACCTTCAAAAAGAAAAAGCAGAGGATGGAGAGCCCTTGCTCTGATCACGACTCAACCCCTGGGGGAACTCTACCTCCATTCAGTCAGAAGACTTTGGGGATCCACGACCATGGGGATCTCCTAGACCAAAAATTATAGAAAATGAACTAACGGATTGAAGAACTCCACCATGCTTCCTCCTCCCATGGCAACGACATCTGCACTGACCCTCCATTCTTCCAAAAAATTATGCAGGAACCCATCCCGACAAACTTTAAGCTCTCCCAATTTGAGAGCTACGATGGGACTACCAATCCAGTCGATCATCTGAAGGCCTTTCAGATAATGATGCTGCTCCATGGTGTGCCAGATGCCATTCTGTACCGAGCTTTCTCATCCACTTTGAAGGGAGCAACCAGAAACTGATACTCGACTCTTAGACCAGGTACCATCTTTTTCTTCGATTAGATGAGCCACTAGTTCATGGCTCATTTCGTCAGCAGTCGGTGCCTCCGTCGAGGTTCGAACTCCCTCATTAACATTAAGCAGAAAAAAGGAGAGTCCATCCGGGCCTATGTCATCTGATTTAATACTGCTGCATTGAAGATATGCAATTTGGATAAGTCTATCGCTATGGCCGCACTGAAGAACGGCCTCCAGAAGAATGATCTGCTATTCTTCTTGGAGAAGAAGTACCCCAAAAATTTTGCTGATATGCTAGCTCGGGCTGAAGGTTCCGCTTAAGAAGAAGAGGCCTTTAAGGCCAAGGATAGTGAAGTCGCCGGAGAGCGGTGAGAGGGTGAATCAAGTATGCCCACAGCTGAAGAAAAATCGAGCGAAGCTCGGCCGCGCTCCAGAATTTCTCTCGAGCACAAGCGAGTCCGAACTCCTCCCTGAGCTCGGAGACAAAGAAGCCTTGATAGAAGGGCATGGTGGGGCTCCCCCCTCAGAAGGTTCCATAACTACACTCTCCTCAATGCTTCAAAAACCCAGGTGTTGATAAAAATCAGGGAGCAGTTGTCGAGGCCAAAAAGGATGCACACTCATCCCGACAAGCACAATCCCAATAAGTTTTGCCTCTATCATCGTGACCACAATCACGATATTGAAGAATACATTCAGCTCTAAGACAAGATTGAGGAGCTCGTTAGGCTGGGCGGGCTCGATCGATTCCTACGATGTCGGCCTGAGAGATGGGAGGATCGATCGAGGGATCCCCCACTCCTAGAACCGCCAAAGAGGGAGGAGCAACAAGAAGATCGACCCCCGCTTGGCATCATCAACACCAACTTTGGGGGACTTTGATGAGGAAAGGCCAGTGGGTCGGCGGAGCTTATAAAGAGGCAAAGAACTAAGGAGCCCATAGCTTTTATTAACGAAGATGCGCAAGGAGTTCAGTTTTCGCACAACGATGTGATTGTAATCTCTTTAAATATTGCTGATTATGATGTACGCCGTATTTTAGTAGATAATGAAAGCTCTACCAATATGTTATTTTATGATGCTTTTACTAAAATGTCTATACCCAATAACCACTTGTGACCTATGAACTCTCCGTTGGTGGGCTTCACTGACGATGTTGTGCTAGTTGAAGAAATAATAACACTAACTGTGACTGTAGGGCAATACCCAAAGCGAGCCAAAGTACAAGTCGACTTTCTGGTAGTGAAGACTCCATCAGTCTATAATGCAATTCTCGATCGACCAGGTCTAAATGCACTCCAGGCTATGGTGTCGACCTACTACTTAAAAGTAAAATTTTTGACAAGCTGTGGAATCGGAAAGATCAAGTTTTGGCCAGGCACTACTACTCCATCACCTCACAAAAAGGAAGCCAACCCAACCCTTGCTCGATTGATGGACTGGATGTCCGCGACGATCTTACTGAGGAGCAGTGTGAGCCCATGGAAGATCTTATGACCATCCCTCTGAATGATGAAAGTACGAAGCATAAAGTGTAGATAAGCTTGAATTTGGGAGATGAAGTCTAAGAGCAGCTCATTGCCTTCTTACGGAGGAATGCTGACATCTTTGCTTAGATCATAGCAGACATGCCAGAAATTGATGCCAAAGTCATGGAACATCGATTGGCCATCGATTCTAAGTACAGGCCAATAAAAGAGAAAATTTGGAACCATGCACCAGAAAGATAGAAGGCAATAGTGGAGGAAATGGATAAGCTCCTCAAAGCTGGATTCATTCGAAAAGTCCACCACCCATGTTGGGTCTCCAATGTGGTCCTAATCAGGAAGGCCAATGGCAAGTGGAGAATGTGTATCGACTTCAAGAAACTGAACAAGGTCTGCCCAAAGGACAACTATCCCATGCCCAAAATTGATCAACTGGTGGATGCAACTTCGGACCACGAACTCTTCACCTTCATAAAAGCTTTCTTCGGCTACAACCAAATTCAAATGGTACCAGAGGATGAGAAAAAAACTACTTTTATTATTGATCATAATCTTTATTGTTACAGGGTTATATCCTTTGAGCTTAAAAATGCAGGCGCAATCTATCAATGCCTGATCAATAAGATCTTTAAGGAGCAGATCAGCCATAATATGAAAGTCTACATGGACGATATGCTTGTCAAGAGCCAGACCTCATCCAATCATATTGTCAATCTTGAAAAAACCTTCAACGCCCTTTGAAGATACAAGATGAAGCTGAACCCGACTAAATACGCCTTTGGAGTAACCTCAGAAAAATTCTTGGGGTTCATAGTCTTAAGATGGAGAATCAAAGTTAATCCAAAGAAGATCCAGGCCATCCAGGAGATGATCATCCTAAAATTAATAAAGAAAGTGTAACGCCTGATCAAAAAGGTGGCATCCTTAAATCACTTTGTCTCAAAGTCGGTCGAGCGGTGTATGCCTTTCTTCCAGATTCTTAAGTAACCAAAGAACTTCTGCTGGATGGTAGAGTGCCAACAGGCATTCGAAGAACTCATGAATTACCTCAGTTTGCCCCCACTATTGGCAAAGCATGAGCCTAGAGAAGAATTATTCCTAAACCTGACGGTCTCTCCTGCAGTCCTAGCAGCGGTTCTGGTCAAGAAAGAGGTAAAAGTGCAATGGTTGATCTACGACATGAGCCGAGTCTTGAGAGATGTGAAGACTAGGTATACTAAATTTAAAAAATTATCTTACTCTCTTCTGATTGTAGCCAGGAGACTTCGGTCTTATTTTTAGAGGCACATCATAACGCTTCTCACCGATCAGCCCATCAAAATAGTTCTTCATCGAACAGATGCTTCTGAAAGAATTGCGAAGTGGACTATTGAATTGATAAAATTTAACATAAACTATCAACCTCGATCGTCAATCAAAGCCCAGATATTGACCATTTTATAGTAGAGTGTACGATCCCAGATGATGTCGAACCCGAATGGAATGATGTCAGCATTCCAGGGTTGCAGACGAGCTCCACTGAAGAGAGAGCTAATCTTTTCAAAGGATTCTGGGCCCTGTATGTGGATGGCTCCTCCAATGCCTCAGACGCAGGTGCTGGGCTAATCCCGATCAATCCCAAGGGGGTCATTGCCAAATATGCACTGCGCTTTGAGTTTCCTATAACAAATAATGGGATAGAATATGAGCTTTGATAGTGGGGCTTAAGATTGCCAAGAAATTAAAAGTCGATCGACTTCAAGTCTACAGTGATTTGCAGTTGGTGGTGGAATAGGTCAGTGGCAGCTATGAAGCTCGGGAGGAAAATATGATGAAATATCTTAAAAGAGTGAAGAGCCTAATCCCGACCTTCAATGGTTTTGGCATCCGATAGATTCCAAGGGTAGAAAATGTCAGAGTCGACCTCCTATCCAAGCTGGCCACACTCACCCCCAACAAGCTTTCCAAAAATGTATACTTTGAAGTATTGAAATGTTCAAGTACGGAAAAACCATAGTCTGCAATGCAGATAGATCATGAGTCCTACTGGATCGATCTATTGATTGCTTATCTCAAAGATGGGATATTTTCCTATGATCTGAAGGAAGCTCGGAAGCTAAGAAACTAGGCCTCCCGATATGTCCTTTATGAAGGCAAACTGTACAAAAAGTCATACTCCCTACCTCTCCTGAAGTATTTCTGACCTTCCGAAGTTGATTTTGTATTGTGAGAAGTGCATGAAGGAACTATGAGAGCCATCTAGGTGCCAGATTTCTATCTCACAAGCTACTACAGTAAGGATATTATTGGCCAACTATGCATCATGATTGTGTCGAATATATTAAAAGGTGTGACCGTTGCCAAAGGAACGTAAATATACAGAGGCAACCAGCCTCCGAGCTTACGCCATTGAGTGCCCCTTGGCCATTTGCGCAATGGGGGATGGATATACTCGAACCCTTTCCGATGGCATCCAGACAATGAAAGTTTCTCTTAGTTGCGATCGACCACTTCATCAAATGGGTCGAGGTCGAACCCATAGCAAAGATCACTAAAGTTAAAATGCAGGACTTCATCTGAAAGTCAATTATTTATAGATTTGGTCTGCCTTAGATCTTTATAATAGATAATGGGTGGCAGTTCGTCGGGACAAAGTTTGTGGAGTTTTATGAAGACTTGAACATCTCTCATAACTTCATGTTAGTGACCCATCCGTAAGCAAATGGTGAAGCAGAGATGACCAACAGGATCGTATTATAGGATATCAAGACAAGGCTTAAAAGAGCAAGAGGGACTTGGGTGGATGAACTCTACCATATACTCTGGGCATATTGAACTACCCAAAGACTGTCAATTGGAGAAACACCGTTCGTCTTGGCCTTTGGAATGGAGGCGGTCATCCCGATCGAGCTCAAGCTTCTGTCAGCATGGGTCGTGGCCTTCAATGAGTGGCATAATTCGTAGGACCTCAGAGCTAATCTCGATCTGCTGGAGGAAAAATAAGAAGAAGCCCAAGTTCGGATGATTGCTTATAGACGAAGGATGGCCCAATACTATAACTCTAGAGTCAAGGATAAAGTATTCAGAGTGGGAGACTTGGTGCTTCGGCCAGCAGCTATTTCTCAATTTCAGAATCAAGGAAAGCTCATCCAAAATTGAGAAGGACCCTACGAAGTCAAGAAAGTCATCCGGCCCGAGACATATTACCTGAAGAAGCTCGGAGGAGCCAATCTATCCCGATCGTGAAACTAAAAAAACCTATAGATGTATCATCAATGATTTGGTTGCATTAAGATCCCTCTTCTTTAACACCCCGATCCCTGTTACAAATTTGTAATGGTGAGAAACAACTTTCTAAACTTAGCTGCGCAACAAAAATAGCCACATTAGGAATAAGAGGAGAACCTCATCCTAACATGAGAAACATCAAAGACCTCATTAATCTAAGATGAGAGGAAGGAAGAGGCCCTATCAATGGCCCTAATGTGCCCCTATAGTCATGTTAGAAATAGGAGGAGAACCTCATTCCAACATGAGCAAAGTCGAAGACCTCGTTAATCTAAGATGAGAGGAGGGAAGAGATCCTATCAATGATCCTAATGTATCCCTACAGTCATGTTAGGAATAGAAGGAGAACCTCATCCTAACGTGAGCAAAGTCGAAGACCTTATTAATTTAAGATGAGATGAGGAGAGAGATCCTATCAACAGCCCTAATATTCTCTTACAGCTATGTTAGGAATAGGAGAAGAATCTCATCCTAACATGAGCAATATCGAAGATCTCGTTAATCTAAGATGAAATGAAGAAAGATGTTCTGTTAACGGCTCTAATATGCTCCTACAGCCACATTCGAAATAGGAGGAGAACCTCATCCTAATGTGAGCAAAGCTAAAGACCCCATTAATCTAAGATGAGATGAGGAAAGAGGTCGTATCAACAGTCCTAATGTGCCTTTACAGCCATATTAGGAATAGGAAGAGAACCTCATCCTAACGTGAGTAAGGTCGAAGATCTCGTTAGATTAAGACGAGGCGAAAAAAGAGATCCTGTCAACGGCCCTAACATGCCCCTACGATCGTGCAAGAAATAGAAGAGAATCTCATCCTAACAGGAGGTAGGCCAAGGCCTCGTTAATCTAAAATGAGAAGAAAAAAAGTCCTACCAGTGACCCTTATATATATATCCCCCATATGGCTACGTCAAATATGAAAAGGGGAACCCCATCTTAGTTCGCAAAAGGGACCCCCAACTTAGCATCCGCAACAAGCATCTCATTAGAAGATAAAATAAAAAAAAACAAGATGAAGAAAGCGAAGCCATTAACAAGCATTGAATTCGTATGAGAAAATGATGAAAAAGATATCATTTTATTGCAAATATAAGTTCACTACAAGCAAAATAAAGATCGGCAAAATTGATTACATGAAAAGAAAGAAGAAAAAAGGCTGAAGCCCTAAGACAGATCATACTCCTCAGACTTCGGATTGTCGGCCTCAGCCATCACCAAGGCTTGCTTTAGCCTAAGAATCTCCCCCTCAAGCTCCTTCTTCTTATATAGATCATCTATGTACATTCTGTTGACATGTTGAAATTTGCTTTCAAGCTCTCGCCGCTGCTTCCTCAAGACTTCAGACTCGGCCTTTGCATCCTTGACAGCCTAATATTCGCAGGTTAGCTAGAGCTTCAGTAGTTGAACCTCAGCCTTCTCCATCCCGACCGCTTCTGAGAGCTCGTCGATTATCCTCTTCAAGAAGGCGATCTCCTCCGACTCGCCACTTGTACCGGCTTACCAACTACTATACAATCTCCTCTGAAAATAAGTCACTTCATCTCTGGCGGCCTTGAGCTCGCATTCAAGCTTGGATATTTTCTCTGCCTAAGTTATTTTGTAACTATTGTGCCAGTCCTCGATGTCTCATAACTATTTCTGAAGTTCGAAGATCTTCTTGGATCAGTCCTAGTTGTACCTAGCCTTGTCGATAGACCACGATGAACTTTCCTCCAGCAGATGGATTTTTTTTTTCGTCGTCTTTAGATCGACTTCGAGAAAGCTGATCTTTATCGTTAGTACCCAAGATTTATCGCTGACATTTTTTTTGAGCTCGGTAATCTCCCTCTCAAAGCTGCCCTTTTGGATGCTGAAGCTTGCAGAGTCCTTCATGTATAAATTTTAGAGGCGAGTGACCTCTTTGGTCGCCTCCAAAGCATTCTTCTGAGAAGATTAAAGGTCATCCTCCATCTTCTTCAACTTCTTCTTCAGATGTTGGAGTTCCTTCTTTAAGCTTTTTATTAAAGATTTCAATGAAACTCCCTGAAGTAAGAGGTTGGCGTCGACTGGAGATGGCGGGTTATGGTTTTGATTAATAGAGAAATTTTGGATAATACATGGTACAACACCAATATAAAGAAAGGCATAGACAAAAGTAAATTCACTTTCATTTAACTAAAAACTTTCAAGTACAAAGCAAAATAAAAGAAAAAAAGAAAAAAATATAAATATTCGAGATCCTCAACCTTGGAGGGTGCGGCGACGAAAGAGGTTGGAGTGCTCTCGACTGCCTCGAGTTCTTGAGCAGGCTCGAGTGTCTCCATGATAGGTTCGGATGGACCGGGGGTAGGCTTAATAGGGGAATGATTGGCTGTAGTGCTGGACGGTCCTACTTCTTCTCCAAGATCCTCCTCATCCAAAAAGCTCAGGTCGAGCTTGAAAAATTTTTGGGCCACTCTACTTTCGTAGAGTTTGAAGCCCTTGATGAACGCCTTCTGGATGAAGGTGATGTTTAGATCTTTCATTTAGAAGGAGGCCTTGAACTTCTCCATGGTTTAGGCTGCCACCTCCGAAGCTGACTTCGTCTCGTGAGCCTCCAGCTCGGTGACCCTCCCCTTGGCTATTTTTTTTTCTCCTCCTCTAGTGCTAGAGTGGCCTTCAGCTCGGTCGAGACGAGCTCCTCTTTTCGGAGTGCGCCTTGGAGACTCACAACTTCTGCTGCCTTCTCCTTCATGGAGTGCTCGACTTCGGTGGCCTTTTTCTAGAAGTGACCAATCTCGGCTTGAAGATCCTCTTGGATTTTCAACACCTCCACCTCCTGGTGATTCACTCTCTTGAGGTGGGCAGTTATTTGGTGACCCGACTACAATAGCAAAATAGCAGTAAGATAGAGGAATGAAAGAAAGAAAAATGAAAAAGAAAGTATGATAAGATGATCACCTTGAGAAAAGTTTCAAGAAAGTCCCAGAGGAACTGCGTTCGATCAAGGTCAGCCATGCAGTCCACTACCTCAGGCATAGCGAATTTGTCAGTTAGATCTCGGATGATGTCCAAATTACTAAAGGGGTCCACCCCTAGATCATCGCTGTCGCTCTTACTTGGCTCACCCGGATGGGCTTTGCAGACTACCTTCATAACGGTCGACCTTCCCTTCCCCTTCCCCTTTTTCTTATCGGTGGAAGGGTGTGATGTGTGATCCCCTGTCGGAAGATCTGTGGGCTCGAGGAGAAGTGACCCTCCTTCGACGACGTCGATGCTGGCGGTCGGGGCGACCTCGGCTCATGGGCAGACCTCGGGTGCAACATTTGCGATAGTAGGAGCCGCAGGGTCGGAGGCACCGACCTTCACCCATTTTGAACTCTCGCTCGGGGTCTTCTCCTTTCTTTTCTTCTGGGCATAAAGGCCCTTGGTAAGCCTCTCCACAGCATCAATATTCATTTCTGTGATAAAGAAAAAACTATAGTCAGCCAAGGTACATACAAAATTTTACGAGAATTGAACATTCATACTCGTATATATATACATGTGCATACATGAGGCAAAAAATAGTAATAACAATAATAGTACCGGTGGAGTTGAGAGGACTTAAGCCAAGGTTGAACAAGGTTTGCTTCTTTAGAAGGTCGAAAAAAAGAGGAGCTCGGTACGTCGTGAGCTTGTTAGAAGACTCGAGGTCGGCTCCATCTAAACTAGGAGCTCGATGAATTGATTTTCGGAGGAAGCCCCAGGGAGGAAGGTGAAGCAGTAAGGTTGGACATCGGATGAAGAAGTACTTCTTCTTTTAGTTATGAATGAAAGAAGGAGCACCTATCAGTAACCCCTTCTTACCGAACTGAGAAAAAAAGTACCATCAATCTTTTATAGAAGGATGGTGTTTGAAGGTATAAAAATTTTGGACTAACGAGATGGTTGGCCAAACTTTGGCAAGATGGCAGAGAAAAAGAAAATCTATCACGAACTGAAAGAAGTTTGGCACAATAGAGGCGAAGGAGATGTTCAAGAACCGGAAGAGAGCAACTACAAAGGGGGCAGCAGAAGCCGAAGCCCAGCATGCAAGATCTCTAAGTATAGACAAAATCGATGGGTTGGAGGTGAGCTGGCGCATTTGTCCGACCCAGGGAGCTCGAGATCGTACTCGGGAGGAACCCATATTAGATGCAGATCAACGAAAGATCATTTAGAGTTAAAACTGAAAGGATGATATTTGAAATAAAATATTGGTGAGATATGTTCCTAGGCTCAATCTTGGCTAGGAGTTCGGGATCTAGAAAGATCGGTCCAGATGAGCTCCAAGAATCGATGGAATGGAAGATTTTGGAAGACATTCAAACCAAAATAAAACCCTAGAAAAACCCCCAAAAATCAAGAAAAAATGCACTATAGAAGCTTCTACCAGAGAAATCGAAAGGGCAAGAAGAAAAAGATGCTAGAGAAATAAAAAATAGGTGATAGGAGGTTGACCTAAGTTGACTAAGAGGGGCAAAGAAGCGATGGACACGATGAAAATTGAGTGGAGGAGCACCAAAAATTGGAGAGGATGCAGAAAAGAATCGGTGCTCTCGAGTAGGAAGAAGGAAAGAGCTCAGAAGGGAAGAAGACTCAGGTAAGAATGAATTTCGAAGGGGAGAGAAGGTCTTAAATAGCCCAAGATAACTTGAGGCAGTTATGATTGCAGATCTTACTCGGTCGCTCTATGTGCGTCGCTTCCCACTCATCATAATAGGGGAGTGGCAACAGGCAGGTCTTTAATTATGCCGTACCTAGGGTAGTGTTACGATGGAAAATTTGAAGGACCATTTTCTCAAAGTCATTTCAAATTTAATGAGCCCAAGAGCTGACGCGGTAGATGCCAAAATGTCTCTTCCGGATAGACGCAAAAAAAGAACTTTGGTAGTCGCATCCGTACTTCTTTTTTTTGAATTTCGAACTCAAAAGTACGGGAACTAGTATTGGGGATAAATCCACTCCTACCGAAGTTTAGCCAAAATGTCTGATCTTTGAATTGGTCCGTCCAATATCAGCAGCTAGGGATGGGCTTTTGCTAAATCCATAAGAAACTCCTTCAGCAGTCAAACTCTTGCTGGATTTTTTCTTCAGTCGGACTCCTTCAGCAGTCAGACTCCTATCAAATTTCTCTCTCAGTTGGACTCCTTTAGCAGTTGGACTCCTGTCGGACTTCTTCTTTAGCTGGATTCCTTCAGCAGTCGAACTTTTGCCAGACTTCTCCTTCAGTCGGACTCCTTCGATGGTCGAACTCCAGACAGGCTTCGCCGCCAGTCGAACTCTTTTCGGGCTTCTCTGCCTATCAAACTTCTCTCGAACTTCTCTTACTAGTTGCCCGAAAAGGCCTCAACACTGACTCATGATATGGCAAACGACGGCCTAAGCACAGATGATCTCAACAACCTCCGAACTCCTCTAGAATGGTGTTAGCTAAGAATTCTTCGTTACCTATGGCTATCCCGTCCGAATTTGAGTTGTCAGACTCTGGTTGACTTGATCGTCGGAGGATCTTACTGGAGCCACTATTTCCAACTCTAGATGAGACTTATTTTGCAGATCACCAATGGTGACTTCATCTTCTCCGACTCCAGTCTTGATTCCGACGATAATCAGATTTTGCACCAACATTATCTATTATAATCACTAAGTGTCTTAAAAAGCTTTTAGGTTGATTTATGTAATTACTAGTTTATAATTGGATTTCAAAAAGATAGATAGCTATTCAAATCACATTGATGTTTGCATGTTTCAAGGTATGTTTTAATTAGTTAATGATGAAGATGTTGGGATTTGGATGCACAGTGGAAGATAGGATTTTAAAATTTTTACATGCAATCAATAATTGAAAACATACGATCCAAATCCAAAATTGAAATCATCTTGATGCATGATTACAATCAAATAAAAAGAAAACAATCAAGCAAAAGATATATATATATATATATATATATATATATATATATATATATATATATATATATATATATATATATATATATATATATATATATATACACCTTCTAAGAAGATTTTGGATTGCTCGCTGATTAATTGATTTCCACAAGACACCTAAGCAGATGCTCTCCAATGCTAGTCTACACAAGAATGGATCAAGGACTCTCCCCAAATCCTTATTGCTGAATTCCTTCTCAAAGAAATCAATGCCTCTCTCTCTCCCTCCCTCCCTCCCTCCTTTTCTTTCTCTTGCCATGAACCTTTCTAGGCGTGAGAAATATTTGGTGCCCTCAAACCTTGGGCATGTAACCTTTTCATTTTAGGCTTTCTTGGGTGTGACGAGTCTTCACATTAGAGCCTTGGATGATCTCACAAGAAAGGCATTAACCCTCTTTTATAGGATGAGAAATGGGAGGCGTCCAAACTCCTTTGAACTTTATGTCCTTTTGATGTCAACCTTTGACTAGTCAAAGCCTATGGCATTAGGAGTTCAAGTGCTTTAGGGATTCTAGTGATTTAACACATGTGCTAGCATGTCTACTTAAATCCCTCTAGGATAATTATTTCACATACATCCAAATTCTATTAGGTCCTTTAAGGCCTAATCTCAAGGTCTTGGTCAATTTTCTAAGTAAGTGACCCATTGGATTCCACATCTAGCCAGCAATAGGCCTAGGCTCAAGTCAACCTAATTTAATTAGAATTTTTCTAATTAATTAGACCCAAAATATGTTAAGCTCAAGTGCATCAATTAATTAGAACTTTTATTAATTAATTATTGAATTAAACTTTTTAATTCATAAGAGTCTACATGTCAAGAATGACGTCTAGTAACGTATCATGACTATTTGGAAGATGTAAAATTTTGGTGAAATAACTAAAACATCATTTCATGAAAAGTTATTGTACAATTTAATCTTTCGATCATACATCCCAGACAAGCTATGGCCTGGAATTATATCAAGCTCAAATATTTATTCATATATATCTTGATCTGATGATGATGATTTGGTTGATGAAATATTAAAAATTCTTTCTAATTTTCATCCTACTTTGATAAAAGAATTCTTGAGTCATCATCCTATATGATTACATAGAATATTCTCTTCTTTTATAAGGAGTGACCAATTTTTTGTTGACTACTCACAACCTCTATGCACATTTCATTATGCCCAGAACATTCCAAATATATCTCAAGAGTCTAAGGATCACTTGCACCACTCCTACTAGAGAACCATCTATTGATATGCTTTTAAGGCTCCATTAGATGTTCTTCCTGTAAGTGAGTTTAGTGAACTCATTATCCAATGAGCATCCATACTCTTGTATAGTATCTTCATATAAGTGATTGTGAGATCAATCACTCTCTTCTTTGAACATACATAGGATGTGTCGATCTTATTGATCATTGACTCAATGATCTTATTACAAGAAATATTTTAGATTGAGGCTATTAATTTTTTAGGCCTCACTGGCACGATCTCATCATGATCCTAAAACCATTGCCTTAATCTATAGAGTTCATCATAATCTTAATTAAGTCATTAATGAGAAAATGATATATAGTATATGATGAAATATAATGCCTCATATAATTAATGAATAATCAATATTATGTACGTGAGTAGGGAGATAAAATAGAAAAGTCTCACCACATCATCTATGTGATTAGCTCACAAGGCACTATTCTTTTAGAAGAAGCTTCTATTGCCTCCTAATATAATGCAATGAATAATATTTTGATTTGAAATATTAAGTTTAAAAATTATTCCTAGCAGAATTTTCAAATAATTCAATAGTTCGATGCTGATCTTGATCAAGGTGGTTATTCCCGATCAAAAACATGATAAGGGTGATGGAGGTGGTTTTTTGATGGAGTTTTCACAATCAATTCTTCTATAATTTTAAACTTTGGAAGAATGATAATTGCAATTATGTTTGATATTTTGAAACATCAACAACTAGGAAAGTTAAATTACAGAAAATTACTTACTATAGATAACCTTACAAAAATAAATTAGCCCCATCCTTCAACTTGTGTATTTTGCAATTTGGCTTCACAAAGAAGTTTTTCATCTTCTTTTGAGATGTCTTATAATCAAAACCTTTTCGATCTTCTTCAAAGAAAACTTGAATACAAAAGAATGACCACATCCCTTCTTTTGATATGTCAAGGCTAGAAGAAGAGCAAGTAGTAGAAAAGATTTGAAAGTTGGCTAGAACTCATTAGTAGCTATCATTGTTTCATTAAGAATTTGGTTAAAGAGAAAAACAAGAAATTCAGGAGAAAGTTTTCTTTTCGTAAGGATCTTATCAAAGTGCTTAGATAATTATGGTTGAAGTAGGCTTGATTATCCTCCTCAAAACATACGGAAATATTTTAAAAGTTTATGCATTTGGCATATATGTTTTTGTATCTTATTTTTATTGTTGCATGTTTTTGTGATTTCATTCATAATCTCATTGAAATGAATTTATAAAGCAACTCATTTTAGGCTTATATTTGTTTAGTTTAGGACTAAAATTTCTAACACCTATCTAAGCTTGATGACACTAAAATCTAGTCAATGTTTTTGAGCATAAACACCAATAAACTTTAGTAGGAGATTAGCTATCACTTTCTATGGGTACATTGTTAGAATGATTAACATTCCTAAATAGCTTGTTATTGTACTATGTGTAGTGCTTTTCTATGTAAAGCCTACATGACCATTGGCATGAAGGTTGTCAACTTGAAGTGGACTTGAATTTAGATAAAAAAGAAATGGATTAACATGTGGCATTTTTCTCATTATAAAAAAAGAATAAAACAAAACTTGATATGGGTAAGTAATTCCATGAGAGTTCTTAGCCCATACGAGATAAAAGTAGCATAGTTCAGAATGTAAATTAGAAATAAGATCTAAGTAAAAGCAATTATAAGCAAAAGTTATAAAGAAAAAAACTAGAAAATAACTAGAAGTTAGAAGTACCACAAGAGAAAACTTTAGAACTAAAAACTAAAACTATGAGATATCTAGAAGGCCTCACACATTCCCTTCTTGTTGAATCTTCATCCTTTTATCCATGGTCTTCATATACTCTAAGTAGAATAATCCCGATCTCTTACCAGTATTTTCTCTTGAATTATGGTGTCACACCATGAGCTTTTGAATAACTTTACACTACATAAGAATTAAGTGAAAACTCAAAAAAAAAAAAAGCTCTATTATTATTTTCTTTGATTCATTAATGATAATTAAGTAGCTTTGCCTATGTTTTGCATGCAACCGATCCAATGTTAGATAAAGGAGGAGGGTTGGGATAGGTTGATGGCTAGCATAGACTTATTGTTACATCCTATGAGCATGAATCTATATAAAAAAAATCATTAGAACATTTCATACTAGTAACTTGCTACATCAGATGCCAGGTGTTGGGGATAAATCCCGCTCCCGTCGAAGTCTAGTTCGATGCTTAGCCTAATGCAACCAGTAGCCGCAGAAGAGCTTCAGCAGACGGACTTTAGCCGAACCCCCAGCGGTCGAGCTTCTTCTAACCCGTTCAGCCGGCCGAACTACTTAGCGGCCGAACTCCTTCTAACTCCCCAATCGTCGAGCTTCAGTCAGACTCCCGTAAGAGCCGAACTCTCTCCGCATTGTTACAGTCAGACGCCTGTGGGAGCTGAATTCCCTCCAAGGATCGAGCTTCTACGAAAGTCGGACTCCCTGCGGACTTCTCCAGCGGTCGGACTTCTATGGAAGCCAGACTCCCTGCGGACTTCTTCAGTGGACGGACTTCTCAATGGCCGACTTTCATGAAAGCTGAACTTCTTATGACGGATTCCTGCAGACGATTTCGCTATGGTTACATGATAATAACGATCGATATTTATCAAGTCAATAACGATCGATATTTATCAAGTCAATAACGATCGGCATTGATCAGGACAGTTACGACAATCATTAATCAAAGTGGTTATAACAAGCTCCCTCTATAAAAAGGACCCTCTGGATACACCTACGCCAGGTTCTAAAAAATCCTTCTCTCCTTCTCTAAACTCTACCGAACTCCACACTGAGCACTCCATTCCTATTGATTGGAGCTGACTTGATCGTCGGAGGGTCCTGCTGGAGCCACCTCCTACCGACTTCGGATGGGACTTTATTTTGTAGGTCCTCGACGGCGACCCCATCTGCCTCCACTTTAGCGAATTTCGACGACTACCAGATTCTACGTTAACAGATTGACGCTAGAAGGAGGGCCCGATAATGATTTTTCTCTTAAAGGAAGCCGGGATTTCCTTGTTCTTAAAGAAGTGCTCGGCAACAATTTCTCTCTTCCCACTTCAGAAATTTCTTTTCCTCCTCTTTCGAATTTCTTTTTAAAAAGAAAAGATGCCCCCCATGAAAGTCTCCACCCGTCGATCGACGGCCTCCACGATCCGATCCCGTTCGGATCCGTCCACTCCTACTCCAGCCCCGACAACCCAGGCTCACTTTGTAGCCGCGGTAGATGCTGAGCAGTTCAACTTGCTCGTCTAGCAGGTTCATGGCCTCACTGAGCCAGTTCAGGCGGTACAGGCCATGCACCAGCAAGCCCCAGTACTAGCTCAACCGATGTGGGATTCTCTAGAACCGTGTGGTCTAGTCTAGGGGCAATCGACATGGGCTACCCGACCTCCAATCCCCGGAAGAGGAAGGCAATGGAGAGAGAGCCCTTGCTCAGACCGTGGCTCGACCCAGGGTGAAGCTTTGCACCCATTCAGTAAAAAGACCTTGGAGATCAGAGACCGCGAAGATTTTCTGGATCAAAGGCTCTTAGAAATGAGCCGACGAATTGAAGAACTCTATCACACTCCCTCCTTATGTGGTAATGACATCTGCACTGACCCTCCTTTTTTGCAAAAAATCATGCAGAAACTGATCTCACCGAACTTCAAGCTCCCATAATTTGAGAGCTACGATGGGACCATCAATCCGGTCGACCACCTGAAACCCTTTCAGATAATGATGCTGCTCCATGGTGCGACAGATGCTCTCTCATGCCGGGCTTTTCTCTCTACCCTTAAAGGGGCCGCTAGAAATTGGTACTCAATATTTAAGCCAAATACTATCTTATCGTTTGACCAGATGAGTCAATAATTCACGGCCCACTTCATCAATAGTCGGCGTCCGCACTGAGATTCGGAGTCCTTAATGGCCATCAGACAGAAGGAGGGGGAATCCGTCTGGGCTTACATTACCTGATTTAATACTGCTGCACTAGAGATCCGGGACCTGGACCAGTCAGTCGCCATGGCCGCTCTCAAGGGCGGCCTTCAGAAAAATGATCTACTGTTCTCCCTGAAAAAGAAGTATCCTAGGAACTTTGCCGACATGCTGGCTCGGGCCGAAAGTTATGCCCGGGCAGAGGAGGCCTTCGAGGCTAAGGACGACGAAGTCGACGGCAAGCGGCGAATTAGTGGGCCAGGCAGGACCACCGAAGAAAGAAAGCGGACTGAAGCTCGGTCGCGTTCCCGGACTCCCCCTGATCGTGGGCGAGTCTGGACTCTCCCTCAAGTTCAGAAGTGGGAAAGCCCTGATGGAAGGACACACCGAGGTTTCCCTCAGTGCCGAAGTTCTCTTCGACGATGATGATTTCACAACTACATCCTCCTTAACACCTCGAAGACTTAAGTATTGATGGAGATCCAAGAGCGACTTTCAAGACCGGAGAGAAAGCATTTCCATCCTAGCAAGCGCAATCCCAACAAATTCTGCCTTTACCATCGCGACCATGATCATGACACTGAGAAGTGCATCCAACTCCAGGACGAGATCGAAGAACTCGTCAAGCGAGGCAAACTAAGCCGATTTCTTCAAAGACGGCCTGAGGAGAAGGAAGATCGGCCAAGAGCGTTACCGCCAAGTGGGGAAAACCTGCAAGAAGATCAGCTGCCCCTTGACGTCATCAATACTATCTTAGGGGGACCTCAGCAAGGAGAGACCAGCGGATCCGAAGGATCGGTGAAGAGGCGGAGGATCGTGGAGCCCGTGGCCTTCACTGAGGAGGACGGTCAGGGAATCCAATTTTCACACAATGATGCGGTTGTAATTTTCTTGAATATTGCTGACTACAATGTATGCCGCATTTCGGTAGATAATGGAAGCTCAGTCGATGTATTATTTTATGATGCCTTCTCAAAAATGTTTCTATCCGACGATCGATTGGAGCCGATGAATTCTTTGCTGGTAGGATTTGCTGGCAATGCCATACCAGTCGAAGGCATAATAACATTGACTGTAGAGGCAGGATAGCGTCCGAAGCTGGCCAAAGCTCGAGTCGACTTCTTAGTCGTAAGGACCCCGTCCACCTATAACGCGATCCTTGGCCGACCTGGTCTAAATGCACTCTGAGCGGTAGTATCAACCTATTATTTGAAGATGAAGTTTCCGACGAGTCACGGGGTCGGAGAAGTCAGAGGAGACCAGGCTCTGACAAGGTATTGCTACTCGATCGCCCTGCATAAGAGAGATCAGCCCGACACTTATCTCGTTGACGGACTGGACATCCATGATGACCTCACTGAGGAGCAGGGTGAGCCTGTGGAGGACCTCATCTTTGTGCCCTTGAATGATGGAAACTCGGAGCATGTGGTGTAGATCGGCTCCAACTTGGTGGTCGAGGTTTGGAAGCAGCACATTACTTTCCTCAGAAGAAATGCGGACGTCTTTGCTTGGACCACAACGGATATGCCAGGGATCGACATCGAGGTCATGGAACATCGGCTGGCCGTCGATCCGAGGCACCAGCCGATAAGAGAAAAGCTGCGCCACCATGCTCCGGAGAGGCAGAAAGCGATCACCGAAGAAGTAGACAAGCTCCTCAAAGCCGGACTCATCCGAGAGGTTAACTATCCAACCTGGGTCTCGAACGTGGTTCTTATCAAGAAAGCAAATAACAAGTGAAGGATGTGCGTCGACTTCAAGAAGCTGAACAAGGCTTGCCCGAAGGACAACTACCCCCTACCCAGGATCTACCAACTGGTGGACGCAACCATGGGCCATGAGCTCGTCACCTTTATGGATGCCTTTTCTGATTACAACCAGATACGCATGGCGCCTGAGGATGAAGAGAAGACCGCCTTGATTACCAACCGAGGTCTTTATTGCTACAAGGTCATGCCTTTTGGACTCAAGAACGCAGGGTCAACATACCAGCATTTGGTTAATAAGGTCTTCAAGGAACAGATCAGCCGCAACATGAAGGTGTACGTAGATGATTTGCTCATCAAAAGTTGAGCTTCAACAGACCACTTGGCCAACCTTGAAGAGACCTTCGGTGCACTCAGGAAGCACAAGATGAAGCTGAACCCAACCATATGTGCCTTTGGTGTAACCTCTGAAAAATTTCTTGGGTTCATGGTGTCGAGACGCGAAATTGAGGCAAACCCCTAGAAAATCCAAGCCATTCGAGAAATGACCACTCCAAAGATGATCAAGGAAGTTCAGTGCCTGGTCGAAAAGGTGGCATCTCTAAATCGCTTCATCTCAAGGTTGGTCGAACGATGCATGCCCTTCTTCGAGTTTCTCAAGCGATCGAAGGACTTCTGCTAGACGGCGGAGTGCCAACAGACATTCGAGGAGCTCAAAAACTACCTCGGCACGCCCCCACTACTGGCAAAGCCTAAACCTGGGAAAGAATTATTCTTGTATCTAGCTATCTCCCTGGTGGCCCTGGCGGCAGTCCTCATCAAGGAAGAAGCAAAGACGCAGCGACCGGTCTACTACGTGAGCCGAGTCCTGAGGGACGCAGAGACCAGGTACTCTAGATTAGAAAAACTGACTTACTATCTCATAATTGCTGTCAGGAGGCTCCGACCTTACTTTCAGGAGCACACCATAATGGTCCTCATGGATCAACCAATAAAAGTAGTTCTCCACCGAGCAGATGCTTCCGAAAGAATCGCAAAATGAGCAATCGAGCTCACAAAGTTCGACATCAACTATCGACCCAGGCCGTCGATCAAAGCCCAGATACTGACGAATTTTGTGCTAGAATGCACCATTTCAGTTGAAGCCGAGCTTGAATTGAGCGGAACCAGCACCAGAGCGAGGCCGAACTTCAACGAAGCTGAGCTGTCACGGCCGATCCTCCCCGAAGAGAGCGACGACCTTCCTGAAGATTCCTGGGCTCTACACATGGATGGTTCGTCCAACTCCACTAGAGCTGGTGCGGGGCTGGTCTTGGTCAGCCCCGAAGGAGTTGTCGTCGAGTACGCGCTGCATCTTGAGTTTTCCACGACCAACAATGGGGCCGAATATGAAGCGTTGATCATCGGATTAAAGATAGCAAGGGAATTAAAAATAGATCGACTTCAAGTCTACAGCGATTCCCAGCTAGTGGTTAGTCAAGTCGGCGGTAGCTATGAGGCATGGGAGGAAAGCATGGTGAGGTACCTTGGAAAAGTGAAGAATTTGATCTTGGCCTTCGATAGTTTCGGCATTCAGTACATCCTGAGGGTGGAAAATGCAAGAGCCGATCTTCTTTCCAAGTTGGGTGCTTCAACGCCGGCTAAACTGCCCAAAGAAGTATTTTTAAAAACTTTGAAGTGCCCGACCATAGAGGAATCTCAGACCATCCTGCAGACAGAATTTGAGCCCAGCTGGATCGATCCGTTGATCGCTTACCTTCAAGAGGGGGTCCTTTCTCATGACCGAAAAGAAGCTTGAAAGCTCAGAAATCAGGCCTCCCGCTACGTCTTATACGAAGGCAGATTGTATAAGAGGTCGTACTCTCTTTCGTTGCTGAGATGTCTCCAACCTTCAGAGGCCGACCTCGTGCTATGGGATGTGCACAAGAGATTCTGCGAAAGTCACGTAGGAGCCAGATCCCTATCGTAAAAACTACTCCGACAGGGGTACTGCTGGCCGACTTTATTTTGCGATTCTATGGAATATGTAAAGAGGTGCGACCGCTGTCAGAAGAATGCCAGCGTACAGAGGCAGCCGGCATCCGAACTCACTCCGCTCAGTTTACTCTGGCCGTTTGCATAGTGGAGAATGATATACTCGACCCCTTCCCAACGACGTCTGGGCAGCGGAAGTTCCTCCTGGTCGCGATCGACTACTTCATCAAGTGGGTCGAAGCTGAACCACTCGCGAAGATTATCGAGGTCAAGGTGCAAGACTTCGTCTGAAAGTCACTAGTCTGTCGGTTCGGCTTGCCTCAAAACCTCATAACTGATAATGGGCATCAGTTCGCCGGGACGAGGTTTGTCGAGTTCTACGAAGGACTAAATATCTCCCACCGCTTCACATCGGTGGCTCACCCGCAGGCCAATGGGGAAGCTGAAATAACCAACCAAACCTTGCTGCAAGGAATCAAAGCGAGACTCGATAGGGCAAAAGGGGCCTGGGTGGATGAACTCTACCATGTTCTTTGGGCATATTGAACTACTCAGAGGGTGCCAACCGAAGAAACACCCTTCACCTTGGCCTTCGGCACTGAGGCAGTTATCTCGGTCGAGCATAAGCTTCCTTCTGCATGAGTCATGGGCTTCAATGAGCGGCACAACCCCCAGGACCTCAGAGTCAACCTCGATCTTCTGGAAGAAAAGAGGGAGGAAGCCCATGTCCGGATGGCAGCCTACAAATAGAAGATGGCTCGGTATTACAACTCCAGGGTTAAAAGCAAGACGTTCAGAGTAGAGGATTTAGTGCTCCGATGAGCCACTGTCGCTCAACCTCAGAGTCAAGGGAAGCTCATCCCAAATTGGGAAGGTCCGTATGAGGTAACGAAAGTCATCTGACCTGGAACTTATCGCCTGAAGGAAGTCGGAGGGATAGTGCTTCCTCGACCGTGGAACTCAGAAAATCTGAGGATGCATTATCAATAAACTTCCTTTAAAAACTTCTTTGATCTGCATTATTGATTTCTAGTATAAGAATTATGGGATGACAGGAAAGAAATGAGTAAAAATAGCCCATTAGGAATAAGAGGAGAACCTCGTCCTAATGTGAGCAGGTCAAAGACCTTTAAACCTCGGCTGTAGGAGACAAGATCTCCCCTAGGTCAACATCGACCGTGGAAAATAAGACCTTACCAAAGTCGAAGGCCTCGTTCACAAAGAACGAGATGGAGGAGAGGCACGGACGATGGTCCGTATGTGCCCCCACAGCCCATTAGAAATAGGAGGACCTTGTCCTAACGTGAGCAAAGTCGAAGGCCTCATTCACAAAGGACGAGATGGGGGGAGAGATGCGGACGATGGTTCGCATGTGCCCCCACAGCCCGTTAGGAATAGGAGAAGGACCTCATCCTAATGCAAGCAAAGTCGAAGGCCTCGTTCACAAAGGACGAGATGGGGGGAGAGACGCGGACGACGGTCCATATGTGCCCCCACAGCCCATTAGGAACAGGAGGAGGATCTCGTCCTAACGTGAGCAAAGTCGAAGATCTCATTCACAAAGGACGAGATGGGGGGAGAGGCACGGACGACGGTCCGCATGTGCCCCCATAGCTCATTAGGAACAGGAGGAGGAACCTCATCCTAACATGAGTAAAGTCGAAGATCTCGTTCACAAAGGACGAGATGGAGGGAGAGGCACGGACGACGGTCCACATGTGCCCCCACAGCCCATTAGGAACAGGAGGAGGACCTCATCCTAATGTGAGCAAAATCGAAGGCCTCGTTTACTTTAGACGAGATGGGGGGAGACGAACGACGGTCCGAATATGCCCCCACAGCCCGTTAGGAACAGGAGAAGAACCTCGTCCTAACGCGAGCAAAGTCGAAGTTACGAATAGGAGAAGAACCTCATCCTAACCCGAGCGACTAAGCCAACCTCGGTCGGAGAGCTTCAACTTTCACTTCGGCCAGAGATAAGATCGGAGATACCTCATCCTAAGATGAGATCTCCTCCGAGCTTCGACATGGACCAGCACGAGGCTCAGAGGAAGACTTCGGCAGTCATCATTCCTGCACTTTCTTCCTTCGATTTTCGAACTCAAGAGTGGGGGGGCTGGTGTTGGGGATAAATCCCGCTCCCACCGAAGTCTAGTCCGATGCTTAGCCTAATGCAACTAGTAGCCGTAGAAGAGCTTCAGCAGATGGGCTTTAGCCAAACCCCCAGCGGCCGAGCTTCTTCTAACCCGTTCAACGCCGAGCTTCAGTCAGACTCCCGCAGGAGCCGAACTCTCTCCGCATCGTTATAGCCAGGCGCCTGCGGGAGCTGAATTCCCTCCAGTAGTCGAGCTTCTATGGAAGCCGGACTCCCTATGGACTTCTCCAGTGGTCGGGCTTCTACTGAAGCCGGACTTCCTATGGACTTCTTCAGCGGACGAGCTTCTCAATGGCCAAACTTCCATGAAAGTCGAACTTCTTATGATGGATTCCTACAGGCGATCCCGCTATGGTTACACGATAATAACGATCGACATTTATCAAGTCAATAATGATCGACATTTATCAAGTCAATAACGATCGGCATTGATCAGGATAGTTACGATAATCATTAATCAAGGCGGTTACAACAAGCTCCCTCTATAAAAAGGACCCTCCAAATATACTTACACCAGGTTCTAAAAAATCCTTCTCTCCTCCTCTAAATTCTACCGAACTCCACACTGAGCACTCCATTCCTGTTGACTGGAGCTGACTTGATCGTCGGAGGATCCTGCCGGAGCCACCCCCATCGACTTCGGATGGAACTTTATTTTGCAGGTCCCCGACGGCGACCCCATCTGCCTCCACTCCAGCGAATTTTGGCAACTACTAGATTCTACGTCAACACCAGGCATAGTAAAAAGTGAACAAGGATTAACTAAGATGTTTGCTAGAAGTGATATACCATATTGGCACTTGGATGTAGTGAGAAATATATAAGAATTCTCATAATATTTAATGAACATGTGTGGATATACAATGTTTAGTCTACAAAAATAAAATACATTCAAATTGATAGAGAAATCGATGGAACTAATAAATGTTGGATGTGTGACCTAGAAAGCCAATTGTTGATAAACATATTATAATTTTTTAGAATATAAATTAATACTTAATTTATTAAAATTAAAATTATAGATAAATATTTTTATTCTAAAGTAATATGTCCTAGAATCGTCTAAGAAATTAATGATCAATAACACATATTCTTAAAAATTGAGAATTTAAGATATGCGTCACTATACATTAATTCCTAAACTGCTCTCCATCAATGATCATCATGGGAATGATGATAGATCTGATTAGATTGGTGCATGCCATGAGCTCAGGTATGGTGCTCTCAAATCTTGAAAGCAGATGGAGAGAGACCAAGGAGCGAATGAAATCAACAATCAAAAAGCTTCAGCCAATGCTTTAGTCGAGCTGGCTTGGTTCATGTCAGAGCCAGCCCGAGTAGAAGTTGAGCTGGCTCGAATTTTGATAGAGCCAGCTCGAGTAGAAGGTTAGAAGATATATCAGATTGGCATACAAGAAGAGCTAGCTTGATTTCTGAGAGAGCCAGGTCGAGCTACAGAATAGAAGACAATCATGTCTATCAAGTTGACTCGAATTCTAAGAGAGACGGCTCGAGTAGCAGAGCAAAGAGCGATGATTTAGGCTCTCATAAAAGACAACACTGTAGAGCTGGCCCGATTGCTGATCGAGCTGGCTCGAGTGGTGAATAGAATAGTATGTTGTTTCTGTTCTGGCCTAAAATTGGATGTAATCTTAAGAACTTAGGATCTTGATTTCTGAGGTCCTAAGGAGCTAATCTATAGATTGGACTGGAATTAGTCCAATGGGTGTGTGCATGGGAGACATGGGTGTACATGGGCTTGGAGAGTGTATCATATTAAGTTAGTTAAAAGAATTTTTTAGGTTGGCTCTTTTTGACCAGGTATATATATACTTTGGATTGAGTTTATAATTGAGACGAATTGAATACAACAAGCCTTTTCTTCATAAAAATCTCTCTCTTTCTCTCTCATTCTCCCTTCCTTCTCCATGTCCTAAGATTTTCTAGGGTTTCACAGAGCAGCCATCTCTTTCCCTGGATTTTTATTGCTATTTTTGTAATCATCAAGTAGCAAGAATTATTCCCAATAGATTGGTGTCAGAGCATCCATCTAGAATAATAATTGGTATTAGAGCCCTGATTTTAGATTAGGTGGAGGAAAGGTCAAAGCTTTGTCGGAGATTATGGTAAGGTGCTGAATAGATTTACTTGAACACTATTTTCTATTTTTTGTGTTTAGTTATTAGAAATCTATTTGAGATGGCATCGAATATCATTAAGAAGGACTTTGAAAAGTTTGATGGCAAGGGTAAGTTCATCCTTTGGCAGCAAAGGATGAAGGATCTCCTAGTACAGAATAGAATCTATAAGGTCTTGACTCATGAAAGACTGAAAAAAGATTTTTATTGAAGAATAGGAGAAACTTGAAGTGATAACCTTTAGCATGATTTGGATGTGCCTCGTTGATGAAGTTCTACCAGAGATCAACATAGAAATCACACCGAAGGGACATTGGTAGAAACTAGAAAATATGTATATTGGCAAAAATATGATAGACAAGCTATGATTGAATAAGTAGTTGTACAGTTTGCAGATGCCCAAAGGAGGAGATCTAGTTTTCCACATCCAAAAATTTAATTAAGTTTTCTCGAATATCATGAGCCTTAATATAAAGATAGATAAGGAGAATAGAGCTCTCCTGTTATTGTGTTTGTTGCCAGTAGTATATGATGGTCTAATTACTACTCTGGTGTATGAAAAAAGATTTTAAACTTTGAAAAAGCGGTTGGAGTTCTCAGGTCTAATGTGCAGCAAGAGAGGCTAGTTAAAGAAAATCCTAGCTTAGAGGTGCTTTCTATGAATGAGAGGTAAGAAAGGCCTAAGAAAAAAACTCAAGATAAATCAAAAGGCAGATTAAAATCTTGAGAAAATTTGAAAATTTGAAAATGCTATAAGTATCATCAATCTGGTCATATTAGAAAGAGTTGCCTATTTTTGAAGAATAAAAATGGGAAGGACACTTCTAAGGATGGATCGACCAACGAGAGTAGTGCTTTATCATCTGAAGATAGTGGAGATAATATACTAATAGTATTAGATGGAGTTACAGAATTGGATAGCCACTAGACACTCGATTCAGCATATTTTCATCATTACACTGCACATCAAGAGTGATTCTCTTCATATGAGAAATCCGATGGAGGAAGTGTTAGTCTTGAAGATGATCATCCATATAAAGTTACTCATGTTGGTATAGTCAGAGTGAGAATATATGATAGAGTCATACAGACACTCATCAATGTGAAGCATGTGATAGAACTAAAAAAGAATTTGATATTCCTAAATTACTTGGAAGGATAGTGGTATACTTTCAGTTGTCAGTCGGGCAGTGGATGTTTAAGAATTTTTAAAGATTTATTGATGCTGATAAAAGAAAGAAGACTGAGCAACAATCTATACAGGATGAAGGGCTCTATGGCTACCGATAGTGCAGAGGTGTGTGTAGCGGCACAGGAAGAACAACTAGCCTACAAGCTGTGGCACTATCGTATGTTTCACTTAAGTGATAAAAGGCTTACAGAGTTGAGTAGGAGAGGTCTGATTTCAGTACTAAGAAAGAAAAAAAATAACCTATGTGAGCCTTGCATCTACGACAAATAGTATAGAGTTGCATTTGCCAATAATACCAAGTGGAGTGAAGCTATTTTGGAGCTAGTTCACTCAGACGTATGGGGACTGGCATCTATTACATCTCGAGGTGGAGCGAGATACTTCGTCACCTTTATAGATGACTTCTCTAGGTAGGTATGGATTTATCTGATCAGAAAAAGTTAGATATTTTTTTTGATTTAAAATATGAAGAGCTAAAATGAAGAAGGAGATAGGATAGTTAGTGAAGTATTTGAGGTCTGATAATGGAGAAAAATACACCAGCCTGGAGTTTAGAAGATACTATGAAGAAAATGGCAACAAACACCATTACACAGTGAAGATGATCCCTCAATAGAATGGTGTCGTAGAAAGAATGAATCGAACACCGATGGAGAATGCTAGGTGTTTGAGGTTGCAGGCATCACTATCCAAATCATTTTATGGTGATGCTCTTATTTATGCTTGTTTTCTTATTGTTGCTCAGAGATAGCAATCCAAGAGGGGGGATGAATTGGGTTTATAAATTTTTGGCCAAATTAAACTCTAAGTAAATATGAACTTTTAATTAATAAAACTTGAGCATTTGTGGTGGATATGCAATAGAGTAGTGAAATTAAAATCAACTAAATAACAAAAATATGTAAAGCAAGTAATGAGGGCAAGGAAAGCAAAAACATAATATAAATACAAGAATTTTATAGTGACTCGGTGCAACCCCGCATCTACGTCCACTCTCCAAGATCTTCTTGAGAATTTTACTATAATTCCTAGATTACAGTGCATTTGTTTTAACCCAAGTGCAAGGATTATGCCCTCAAGCCAATTTATTTTTTGGGATGTTCTTTGTCTTTCAGACTCATGTAATGACATTTTTAATAAATAAAGGTATTTTTTTTCATCATATGCAGTGTCTTATTATTATGATGAACCCTATAAATTAGGGCTATGACTTTAGGATTATGATGAGATCATACTAGTGAGACCTAAAATCTTAAAACCCTAATTTAAATATTCCTAGTCGATGAGATATTGAGTTAGGGATCAATGTTTTCTGGTAAGACTAGCACATTCTTTTTATGCTCGATTAAGAGGGTGATTGATCTCATAATAACTTGTGTATGACACTAATACAAGAATGTGGGTGCTCATTAGAGAATGAGTTCACTGAATTGATCCGAATTGAAAATATCTAATGGAGTCTTATCTACATGTCAATAGATGGTTCTCATAGTGAAATTTGTGCATGTAATCCTTTGACCTGAAACTATCATAGAATCTTATATACATAAATCCATATTTTGGTTCAAACTCATTCATGACTCAGTTATGTACGGGATGTTCTGGATATGGTAAATTATATATATGAAGGTTGTGAGTAGGTTAATATGGAATCGATCTTTCCTATTAAGAGGAAATAGCATCCTACCTGCTTCAAACAAATAATGATTCAAGAAAACTTTGATCAAAGCATGATTAGAAATGGTTTCTAATGTTACATTAAATGAATCATTATCATAAGATTGAAAGAAAAATAAATATGATATTGGGGTTAACATATTTTCATACTCAGAGTCATATTCAGGATGCAGGAAGATCGAAGGATCTAGTTGCATGGTAAATTTCACTGAAGGGTATGTTTGGTATTTTCATCAAAATTTCACATCTTCCGGATAGTCATAATACGTTGCTAGACATCAATCATATCTTGTGAGTTCGATCAAGTTAAAATTTTAATTTGATCATTAAATTAGAAAATATTCTAATTTAAGTCAAATTGGGTTGGCTAGTTTTGACCTAAATCGGTTTGGTTGAGTTCTAACCAGATTAGGTCAAATCACACCCAAACTCACTGCTGGTTAGATGTGGAACCCAATGGGTCATACACAAAGAGAATTGATTAAGGGTCTAATTAGATTAGACCATGTTTGCAAGATGAATATGCTAGCACATATAGCAAACCCTAGCACCAGGATTCGAATTGGATTCGAATCAGCTTCCGATTTGGGCTAATTTGGATCCGATTTGAGCCAAATAGGATTTGATCTTGAGTTGGATTAATTTAGATTGATTAAACTTCAGATTGGGTACCTCATATCTATATCCCACATGCCAGAGAGTCTCTCTCTTGCACATGGAAAGTATTTCATGTGCAAAGGATACTTTGGCGCATGGAATAAGATAACGCCTACCTTCTTTGACTTTTTTCATATATTATGTCGTGTAATTTTTTTTTTAATTGGTGTGGACATCAGATATGGGGCGTAGAAGAGTCCTTCTACAGATAAAAGACTTCTTTTCCTTTTAAATTTTTTCGCCCATGTTGTTTCGTCACCCAAGATACCTTGCCGCTCAAGACCCCATGCCGCCTACTCCTCCTTGGCGTCTCTTAGACCAAGTCAAAAGCTCTTGGGACTTTGACTATTCAAAGTGTTCTTCCACGCCTTCTTGCTGAATGGGCATCCCTTTTTAAGAAGGATTAAAGATATTTTTCTTGTATGGATGGTGGTTCTGATCTTAAACTAGAAAGCATATTTCTGATTTTCAAGTTTTCAAATCAGATCCAAATGATAGCAAATACCATTTCAGGGTATGTCTTTACTCTGAACGATGGGAGCAGTGATTGGAAAGAGTCTATGTGCTAGATAGGCGTGCTATGATTCTATCGAGTGGTTATTGAATGATTGGTCGCAGTCTGGACTTCTCTCAGAGCCTTTTAAGTCAATGAATACATAGCTGTAATTTGTGAAGCCGCCAACGAAACTGTTCTGGAGGATGAAATTCATCAATCTGAATTGAAAAATTATTTTTGAAAATTGAGAACATCAGGTAAACCACTTACTTGATAATACTGGAAGCTTGTACGCTTAAAAGCAAAAAAACCAAAGGCTCATCATTAAAGTCCAAACCACATTTCTAAGACAGCTTCCATCCGTTCGAGAAATTATTGAAAGACAAGATGTAGTCATAGAATGCAGTAGATACAAGAACAAACATAGCAGATCCATTCACTAAGGCTTTACCAATGCAACTGTTTTGATCGGCTACCTTGATTGTATGGGATTAAAATATAAAGGGGCGATTGCTTTTATACCGGCTGTGGTTTTCATATCTGCAAATCTTTGCAGGGGCTGCAGAAAATTAAGAGTTTGAAGAAAGGTGACTTCAAACTCTATGGCGTTGGAGGAGATTCTATCCAGGCAGAAGCTGTAGGGACAAAAATATTGAAGTTACCTTATGGAAAGATCTTAGAGCTTACAAATTATTATTATATGCCTAAGATCATTAGAAATATTATATCTATACCCTTGTTATTAAAACAAGGTTATAGTCTTAATGTAACGAGCGAAGGTTGCTCGATCAAATATTCTAATGAAAATATTTATTTTGGCATTTTTAGCAATGGTTTGTTAACTCTATGTTTGGATGACAATATATTTCATATTGATGAAAATAGAAAACGTAAGAGAGATGACATAAATAATACTTTACTTTGGCATTGTCGATTAGGTCATATTAGTGAGGCTAGGATTAACAAGTTATACAAAGAAAAGTTCTTCGATTCTTTTGATTATGAATCATTAGGAACTTGTGAATCATGCCTCATGGGTAAAATGACCAAGATTCCATTTAGTGGACATGGAGAAAGGACAAAAGAGTTATTAGGACTTGTACATACAGATGTATGTGGTCCTATGACAACTCAAGCCAGAGGAGGATACTCTTATTTTATAACATTCACTGATGATTTATCTAGGTTTGGATATGTGTATCTTATGAAACACAAATCAGAAGCCTTTGATAAATTTAAAGAGTATCAAAGTATGGTCGAAAAATAAACTGGACAATGTATAAAAATCCTTCGATCTGATCGAGGAGGAGAATACTTATCTAGTGAGTTTCTAGACTATCTTAAATTTAAAGGAATTCTCTCTGAATGGACACCTCCTTATACACCGCAATTAAATGGTGTAGCCAAAAGAAAAAATCATACCTTATTAGATATGGTACGGTCCATGATGTGCTTCACTGAATTACCTATTTTCTTCTTGGGGTCATGCTCTAGAGACTGCAATTTACATCTTGAATAGAGTACCTTCTAAGTCTGTATCTAGTACTCCATATGACATATGGAGAAATAAGAAACCAAATCTTAAGTATCTTAAGATATGGGGTTGTCCAACATATGTCAAAAGAAATTTTGGACATAAACTTGATGCTAGATCAGATAGATGTCTATTTATAGGATATCCTAGAAATAGTATAGGATATTTATTCTACCATCCTACTGAACAAAAGGTGTTTGTAAGTAGGCATGCCATTTTCATGGAAAAAGAAATTTATCCTAGAAAAGGGCAGTGGCAGAAATATTGAACTTAGTGAAGTTCAAGAAAATCAAATAGATATTTCTCAACCATATAATCACATAAAAGAACCAGAACACATAACTCCTATCCATAGGTCTAAAAGAGTAAGAAATTCACCTATTAGGTATGGGTTCATTATTGAGAACAATGAAGCCCAAGTCATTGAGAATGACGAACCTCTGACCTATATGGAAGCAGTCAAAAGTAAGGACTCTTACAAATGGCTGGCTGCCATGCAATCCAAAATAGAATCCATGCATACCAACAAAGTATGGACTTTGGTGGATGCACCAAAGGATATAAATCCTATTGGATGCAAATGGATTTTTAAGAAAAAGATTGGAGCTGATGGTCAAATTGAAACCTATAAGGCCAGACTGGTGGCTAAGGATTTTAGGCAAAAATAAGGGATTGATTATGATGAAACATTTTCACCTGTGGCCATGCTCAAATCTATTCGGATTATGCTTGCTATAGCAGCATACCACGACTATGAAATATGGCAAATGGATGTAAAGACTGCCTTCCTTAATGGTTTCCTTGAGGAGGAAAGTCTATATGTCACAGCCAGAAGGATTTGAGTCAAATGAGAGACCAAATCAGGTATGCAAACTTAAGAGATCCATTTATGGATTAAAGCAAGCATCAAGGAGTTGGAACATCCATTTTGATGAAACAATAAAAGAGTTTGATTTTATCAAGAATGTGGATGAACCATGTGTGTACAAGAAAACTAGTGGGAGAACAATAGTATTCTTGGTTCTATATGTAGATGACATACTCCTCATTAGGAATGATATCCCAATGTTACAAACAGTCAAATTATGGCTATCAAATAAGTTTATCATGAAAGATTTGGGAGAAGCATCCTATATACTAGGAATAAAGATCTATAGAGATAGATCTAAGAGGATGCTAGGCTTATCCCAATCAAGGTACATTGACTTAATACTAAAAAGATTCAGTATGGATGGGAGTAAAAGAGGTTATTTACCTATAAGTCAAGGCATACATCTTTCTAAAAAGATGTCTCCAAAGACACCTGAAGAGAGAAATAGAATGTGTTCTATTCCTTATGCTTCAGATGTTGGATCAATAATGTATGCCATGTTATGTACAAGGCCTGATGTTGCTTATGCTTTAGGCATTGTAAGTAGATTTCAAGCTGATCCAGGAGAGGATCATTGGAAAGCTGTAAAAAATATTCTTAAGTACTTAAGAAGGACTAAAGATATTTTTCTTGTATATGGTGGTTCTGATCTTAAACTAGAAGCATATTCTGATTCAAGTTTTCAATAAGACCTAGATGATAGCAAATCCATTTTAGGATATGTCTTTACTCTAAACGATGAAGCAGTGAGTTGGAAGAGTACTAAGCAACCAACTGTAGCTGACTCAACCACTGAAGCAGAATACATAGCTGTAAGTGAAGCCGCCAAGGAAGCTGTCTGGATGAAAAAGTTCATCACTGAATTGAAAATTATTTCTAAAATTGAGAAATCAGTACCACTTTACTGTGATAATACTGGAGCTGTAGCTCAAGCAAAGGAACCAAGGTCTCATCATAAATCCAAACACATTCTAAGATGCTTCCATCTCGTTCGAGAAATTATTGAAAGACAAGATGTAGTCATAGAATGAGTAGATACAAAGAACAACATAGCAGATCCATTCACTAAGGCTTTACCACTGCAACTGTTTGATCGCCACCTTGATTGTATGGGATTAAAATATAAGGGCGATTGGCTTTAGTGCAAGTGGGAGATTGAAAGGATTATGCCCTCAAGCCAATTTATTTTTTGGGATGTTCTTTGTCTTCCAGACTCATGTAATGACATTTTTAATAAATAAAGGTAATTTTTTTTTCATCATATGCAGTGTCTTATTATTATGATGAACCCTATAAATTAGGACTATGATTTTAGGATTATGATGAGATCATACTAGTGAGACCTAAAATCTTAAAACCCTAATTTAAATATTCCTAGTCGATGAGACATTGAGTTAGGGATCAATATTTTTCGGTAAGACTAGCACATTCTTTGTATGCTCAATTAAGAGGGTGATTGATCTCACAATAACCTGTGTATGACACTAATACAAGAATGTGGGTGCTCATTAGAGAATGAGTTCACTGAATTGATCCGAATTGAGAATATCTAATGGAGTCTTATCTACATGTCAATAGATGGTTCTCATAGTGGAATTTGTGCATGTAATCCTTTGACCTGAAACTATCATAGAATCTTATATATATAAATCCATATTTTGGTTCAAACTCATTCATGACTCAGTTATGTATGGGATGTTCTGGATATGGTAGATTATATATATGAAGGTTGTGAGTAGGTTAACATGGAATCGATCTTTCCTGGTAAGAGGAAATAGCATCCTACCTGCTTCAAACAAATAATGATTCAAGAAGACTTTGATCAAAGCATGATTAGAAATGGTTTCTAATGTTTCATTAAATGAATCATTATCATAAGATTGAAAGAGAAATGAATATGATATTGGGGTTGACATATTTCCATACCCAGAGTCATATTCAGGATGCAGGAAGATCGAAGGATCTAGTTGCATGGTAAATTTCACTGAAGGGTATGTTTGGTATTTCCATCAAAATTTCACATCTTTTGGATAGTCATGATACGTTGCTAGACGTCAATCATGTCTTGTGAGTTCGATCAAGTTAAAATTTTAATTTGATCATTAAATTAGAAAGTGTTCTAATTTAAGTCAAATTGGGTTGGCTAGTTTTGACCTAAATCGGTTTGGTTGAGTTCTAACCAGATTAGGTCAAATCACACCCAAACTCACTACTGGTTAGATGTGGAACCCAATGGGTCACACACAAAGAGAATTGATTAAGGGTCTAATTAGATTAGACCATGTTTGCAAGATGAATATGCTAGCACATATAGCAAACCCTAGCACCAGGATTCGAATTGGATTCGAATCAGCTTCCGATTTGGGCTAATTTAGATCCGATTTGAGCCAAATAGGATTTGGTCTTGAGTTGGATTAATTTAGATTGATTGGGCTTCAGATTGGGCATGCCTCATATCTACATCCCACATGCCAGAGAGTCTCTCTCTTGCGCATGGGAAGTATTTCATGCGCAAAGGACACTTTGGCGCATGGAATAAGATAACGCCTACCTTCTTTGACTTTTTCCATATATTATGTCGCATAATTTTTTTTTTAATTGGTGTGGACATCAGATATGGGGCGTAGAAGAGTCCTTCTATAGATAAAAGACTTCTTTTCCTTTTAAATTTTTTCGCCCATGTTGTTTTGTCGCCCAAGATACCTTGCCGCTCAAGACCCCATGCCGCCTACTCCTCCTTGACGTCTCTTGGACCAAGTCAAAAGCTCTTGGGACTTTGACTATTCAAAGTTTTCTTCCATGCCTTCTTGCTGAATGGGCATCCCTTTTTAGAGCCATTGGATGGCTTTGTTTCATGATCTAATGGATGAAAAGGGTGGCGCCAAGGATGAAGCATCGCGACTCTTCATAAAAAATACGTAGAATTAGTCCGAAGAGTCTTTCTGCTTTAAGGCACCTCTTGGACTAAGTCTATATCTCATTTTTTATGATAAGGCATGAGATTGGCTGATGGGGCATGAGAAATGGATAAGAAAAGGGCATGTGAGATTTTTGTTGGCATCCTTACGTACATTATAAATAAGGGTGTGCATCAAGAGTCCGATGATGTGAACATTATCTTTTCTTTCTTACAAGAGTTTCTTTTTGTCCAATTTTCTTTCTTCCTTTCTCTTGTCTAGACCTTGTCTTTATAAGGACAAGAAGTCATCTTAAGACTAAGAGATTAGGAAGAAAAATTAAGAAGACAAAAGAAAAAGAAAGATAGATAAGGAAAGGCAAGGAAGGTGACATAAAGGCTTAAGAAGGTCTTGCCCATTTAATTGAAGTTCTTATTACAAGAATTTTAATTATATAAATCAGAGGTGCTGGTGTCTTGATCAAGTCTCTGAATGGATCAATGTTGGAGGGTGAACACATGGGCACCTGGTGGAACCCCTGACAGACTACTACCGACAATCAGGGTTAATTTAGGGTTTAGCGATAAGAGGTATGTTCTAATACTTTCTTTTATATTACAAATGCATGTTATATGATTTAATTGCCAATAAGGTAGTGTTAGGATTTTGGGTTTAGTTTATTTTGATTTCATATTTTGCTTTGAAATCCATGCTTCCGTCATGTATACCAAACCTATCACCGAGATCATAAACAAACCCAGTTGATTTTGCTGAGCTCACCAACCACTATCCTGCATCGATAGTTTTTTTGGGTTCACTATCAACCCAGTTAGTTTTAACATAAGAATATCAACCATAACCTTTACACCATTCAATTATCGGCTTGGACCATTCTATATCCCAAGTTTCTTTCTCTCAAAGAAACTTATAAAGAAACAAAGATACAAATATAAAAATTCAGCATAAAAATAAAAATTAAAAAAAACTCTTTTGAAGCTCAAAGAAGTGACTGAATATGTACTCTTTTAAAGCTTTACTTCTCTTCAAATGATACTATGAGATTGCTTGAGATGTTGTGGAAGATAACTCTTGAATACCTTCTAAAATCAAAGCTTAGTTCATCTCTTTTTATTCTCTTTTTGATGTGCAATGAAAACCTCTTAAATTCAAAATGATTTTACTTTAAAATCTTTTGATTTTACTTTTCAAATGTTTCTTTAGTCTTTAATACTCTTGATGATGGCTAGAGGATCAGTTCTAGCCATTGAAAGCCTTGAATTAGCCATTGAAGTAGAGAAATAGCTATTTGAAAAGCTGTAGAAAACTAGCCAATAAGTCTGTCCCGTGCTAAGAGTCGACACTTTTCTATAGGGGTCAACACTTTTTACTCAGGTGTCAATACTTTTTTTTCAGGTGTTGACACTTTTTTCTTAGGTGTCAACACTTGAATAGCACTCAAAAATTTAGCTTTTTATTCAGTTTCTATGCAATAGAAATCGACCCAGGAGTCGATCCTTTTGTAAAGCCATACAAAAATAATATGCCAAGCTGTCCATTTCAAAAGGGAATGACCTAGGGGTCATCCTTAGGGTTGATCCTTTTGTTAAGACTTTATTTTCTTTTAAATTTGACATTCAAAAAATATGAAATTGCCTCCAAAAGATCAGAATTTATCTCTAGTTGCTCTTGAGACTTTCGAAACATATTTTCTTCTAACTTAGTGAAATTATGATTTTATCCTTCTTCAAGGATCTTTATCAATTTAATTTTTTTAAAGCTCTTGACTTGGTGATTTTTGTATGGATCTTTTCTTAGATCAATTTCTTCAATTTGAATACCTAAAAAGACCTATATACATTCTTGAAATACATGATTAGTATCATTTATACTTAATATTTTAGAATCATCAAAATCAATCAGTGGATTAACAATCTTCTCCTTTTTGATGATGACAAAACTTTGAGTATATATACAAAAATAAAATTAATATATTTTAACTAACTAACTAGTATAAAATATAAAGTAAGATTATTTTGAAAGCTCTATATAATATTTTACATAATTCATATACTCATATCAAAATAATATTTCAATTCATATCAATGAGTATTAAGGTTCCAAGCTTGAAATTCATTGAGTTTCTTAAGTATTAATTCTTTAAGCATATACTCAATATACCCGTCTTCCTTTTTGACAACATAAAAAAACTCATGAAAAAGAACAAAAAAGATCAACAAAATCAACATCAAGATATTAAATTGAGAGATGTATCAAATTCATAAAGTCAAATCAAAAAAATCATCTCTTTATTTGAATGAATATTTCTATCTTTAGAAAAATTAGCTTGAATTCAAATATTAAAGACTCTCTCCCTTTTTGAATGAATATGATCTTTTAATCAGATTTTTAAATATATACTTTTAAGCTTTAAGAGGAATAGAGCTTTTCAAAATATCTAACCATGAAATTAAGTATAATATGCACTTTAATATTCAATCTTTTTTTTTAAAGAAATTTTAGTCAATTAAGTTTGAAAAAGATATATATCAAAAATATATCGAGTAAAGAAAAATAAATAGTTTCAAATTTAAATTTTTAAATGAGTTTCAAAATTAAGTTTAGAAATTTCTTTCTTAGAGTAAGAATATATTTTTAATTTAATTTAACTCTAATCAATTATCAAGAATAATCATGCGAATCAAAATATGAAACCAGCATATTAATGATACCATTTTAAATAATTTTTAACATTAGAGAATAATTTATTTATCTGATACTACTTTAAATTAATAGTATTTTAAATCAAGTAAATCAAATTGAATAAACATATGAAAGCATAAATTGAAAAGACTATAAGATATTTGATGGAAAGTTTAAAATCAATAAGACTCAAAATAAGGTAATTGATTAAGAATTTTAGATCAAATGTTTATTAATATTTTCAATCACATCAAATTAGAAAATATCTCTCCTCCTATTTTTTATATTAATAGCTGAATTAATTTAATTTTTAACTTTCTCTTCCTCTTTATTTCAAAATAAGCATATTTTAAATTTAGATTATCAAATTGAAATATATATATTCATTCTTTAGCATTATCTTTTTCCTTTTTTTTTCAAAATTTGCATACTTAAGCTTTATAATTTTTATTACTCCCTTTTTTCTTTCAAGTTACATATCATTAATTTGTTACCATATTAAATTTTAATTAATATCAATTTAGTAACTAATTCATCTTAAATGAATTATCCTTCTTACTTTTGCAAACAAAGATATTTTTAAATAAATAGTCTTTTAAGATCAGATTATTTTCTTTAGTATTTTTTTTCTCTATTATACATATTTAAAATAAGCATATTAAGTTTTAAATAATCAATCATCAATCAAATAATCAATCATAATCATGATACAGTGAATTTTTTTTTTTCAATGAAAATTTTGCTTTCTTTGATTTTAAAATAGAATGTTTACGATAGGATGTCTTCAATCATGACAACATCAAAATGATCAATCAATGTAAAGCATTTTCAAAATATTCATTGATCATTAGAAATTATGACATAATCAAATTAATCAAAGTATGTATTAACAAGTCAAAAAATATATAAATGCTTAAATCAAAGATGAACAAATCAAGTAATATAGGTGATTTTTTTTAAGTTTAAAAGTTATTTCTTTCAGCACAACTCAACCAAAATCAGAATAAGATTGAGTTTAAGAAATATTTCTTCCTCATTTAGAAAATATAATTTTAATAGTATTTTTTTCTTAAAACTATAGATTTAAAAAAAAGGCTTTTCAAATTTAGTTTAAGGAATAGCTTTAAGCTTTAAAAATCTAAGATACATAGTTTCTTTTAAAACTAACAATTTTGATATATCATAATAATTTTTTAAAAAATATCACTTTCATCATAAGAATTTTTTAAAAAATATCACTTTCTTTTCTTAAGTAGTATCAATTAATTTGAAGTATAAAGGTACCAATCTTATAATTTATTCAAGATATAATATCAAAAATATATTTATGCAAATCAGATTATATACAAGAATATTTTCTTCTTTTGTCAAAGATAAAGCAATAGAATATAAGACACTAATGATCTATTTGATATCAATCGTTGAAGTTTTTGATAAAAAAAGATGAATTAATTTAAATTTAAATTAAATTATTTTGATAAGTTAATTTGAATTGATACCAATAAATCATACAAAATAAATCATAGAGAGATATTTCATTTAAACTTAGATCTTCCTTTTCTTAAGAAATATAATACATTGAGTTCAGAAAAGATATCAAATATTTATAATTTATCTCAAACAATATTATATTAAAATTATAGCTATACAAACTTAGATTTGAGATAATGACATTCTCTTTTTCTTTTTTTTCTAAAAGATAAAGCATTAGAATACAAGTCAATGATGTACTAATTAATAACAATTATAAAAATTTTGATACTATGAGTTTTGAAGTTCAAACCAAATAATAATTATCTTGATATCAATTGAACTAAAACTCATATCAAACAAAAATTATTCTTAAAAATTTGATACCACTAAAATACTAGAGTAAATTAATTTTTAAATTTATTCATTGAAAGTAAGTTCTACTTGATATTAATAGAACTAAAATTTAGATCAATTAATGATTTACTAAAAAGTTTGATATTACTTAAAGATTAAAAAAATAAATTTATAAATTTAACTTGATACTAAATATTTTGAAATTGCAACTTTTCAAAAAAAATTTAATACCAATTATTTTAGTTTTAAAGTGATAATGCTACATTGATTCAAATCAAATAATTTTAAGAATTTAAAATGATAAATCAATTTGAATTGATATCAATAAATTATTCAAGTCATATGAACATATTTTCTATTATTCTTTGAAAGATCATTTCATCCTTTTTCTTATGAAATATCAGATAGTTAAGCTTAGAAAATATGTGAACTTCTTGAATTTATCTCAAATGATATCATATAAGCTATGCAAAATTAAATTTGAGATAAAATATTTTTTTATCAAAAAAAGCAAGAAAATTTAAGACAAGAGTAGGCTATTTCATATCAATTATAAGAATTATGATATTGATTATTTTAAAAATCAATTCAAATAGCAAATTAACTTTTTGATATCAAACATGAAAAATAAATTAATTCTGGATATTCAATATTTTGAAGAGAAAAGATCATATTTTTGAAAGGTCTTCTCTAATTTGGTATCCATTGAGTTGAAATAAATCAAGAGTTTCTTCAGAGATTTGATACCACTTTAAGATTGAAGAAAAGCTAATTTTTAAATTTATTACTTAAAAATAATATGAATAAAATATGAAAGCATATTTCAAATTCAATTTAATACCAAGTATGAAAGGCATTCTTCAAGTTGGGGGATAAAATCGATTGAGGTTAAAATGAGAGAAATCTAGATATTGGTTCTATGTATTGATCTAACTATGAAATTTCAAATTCTTAGGAATTAACCTAAAATGTAATGCAACTTAATACATCAAGTATTTTGAATTTTACAATTAATATCTTATCTTTAAGTACTTATTTTATGCTAATTTTTATTAGAATTTTAATAATTTAACATTTTATGGAGGAATATCAAACTTAGTTTTACTTGTATGTTCAGTAATTCAAAAATATTTATATCCAATTAAACATCTTTTAATTTAAGTTTATTAATTACAAAATTGATATGAGGAAGCTATTATATCATGCTAAATTTTAAAATAATTTTAGTTTATGTTAATTCCAAATGTGATACTTGGAGGAGAGCATATTGAACTTTTAAAATTAAATTATTCATCTCATTGCAAGCATCAAAATCAATTATAGTAGTCTTACCAATACATGAAAAAAATTTTAAGCAAGGAAACTTAATATGAAACCACAATGATAGATTATTAAAATAAATAGAATCAATCAAATAAATATTGATGGTATGATGTGGGAAAAGTTTAGATTTTACCAACATTATCATCCATCCAAGTCCATTTTCAAGGCATCCAACTACAAGTATTTTTTCATTTCATTGCATTGGATCCTTAGTGTACCTGTAAAATCTTTTTCTAGTTTTTAGTACCCAAGTCATCCTACATCCATGAAGGTTAGAGCTCATGGTTTTTTTTTGAATCCAAATTTGCTAGATATAAGTTTGGCCATTTCTTTTAATATTACATTCAGAAATTTTATGACCAACTTTATTATATTTAAAGTACTTAATTGAATAATTTTTAGTTGAAGCTTTGTTGAGCATATTTTTGTCAAATTTTTATTTTCTTATTGAATCATAACTAATTCCATATTTATCAAAAATAGGTCTTTGATCATTTAAAATGACTTGAAGCTTTTGAGATTCAATTATAAACTTTTCAATCATAGACTTCAAGCTTTCAATCTCTTTCTTTATTTTAATATTTTCTTCTAAAAAAGATTTTTCATATTTACTCTTTTTTTAGCAAAAAATCTTAATATATTAAGTTCTTTTAACTTAAGATTTTCTTCTACCATAAATTTTTCAAATTTTAAAAATCTTTTTTTTTCTTTAACTAAGAAATTTTTAGATTTAACTATATTCTTTTTTTTCTTAGTTAAATTTTTTATTTGTTTCAAAAAATCTTTCTTTTCTTTGGTAATATTTTTCATATTTTTCAATAGATCTTCTTTTTCATTCAAAAATTAATTTTTCTCTTCAATCAAAGATAAGTTAAATTTTCTAAGCTCTTTATTTTGTAGCTTTACCTTCTTATGTTCATCTATTAACTCATTGGAGGCTTCATATAATTCATTAAAAGTAAATTCAGAGGAGTGTTTATGATATATCTTATCATTTTGAGCCACGAGGCAATAACTTGCTATACCTTCCTCCTCTTTTTCATTCTTCTCTTCTTTGTTTTGCTTCCTCTTAATTAATGCTTTCATTTTCTTTTGTTTCTTCCTTTTCTTTTTTTTATTTTCATCCTCATGACCCATGAGGCATAAGTTGGGATGAGCTTTCTTCTCTTTATGGAAGCTTGATTCTTCTTTTTGATTTGCTCTTCCATAAGTTATTTTGAATTTCTCCCATATTTGATTTACTAAAATATATGAAGAAATTGCATTAAATATATTTATATCTAATGAACAATAAAGTATGTTCATCATCTTAGCATTTAGGTGCATTGATTCTTTATTAATAAATAATGCATCATGTGTGTGAGGGCCATTGATAATAATCTTTCATAGATTATAGTCGTATGCTTGAATGAAGATTTTTATCCTAGCTTTTCAATAAGTATAATTTGAGCCATCAAATAGTGGGGGTCGATCAATAGAATGACCTCTATTAAAAAAAGATTTCATTTTGGATTGTCAAGATCTTTAGCTCTTGACGATTAGATCAATAATTAATAACATAACATCTGCTCTGATACCACTTATTATCCAGAGATAGCAATCCAAGAGGGGGGTGAATTGGGTTTATAAATTTTTGGTCAAATTAAACTCTAAGTAAATATGTGCTTCTAATTAATAGAACTTGAATGTTTGTGGTGGATATGTAATGGAGTAGTAAAATTAAAATCAACCAAACAACATAAATATGTAGAGCAAGTAATGAGGACAATAAAAATGAAAATACAATACAAACACAAGGATTTTATAGTGATTTGGTGCAACCCCGAACCTACGTCCACTCTTCAAGCTCTTCTTGAAAATTTTACTATAATTTCTAGATTACAGTGCATTTATTTTAATCCAGGATCACAAATAAATCTAATTGATTTTGCTGAGCTCATCAATCACAACTCTACACCAATAATTTTTTTGGGTTCACTATCAATCTAGTTGATTTTAATCTAGAAACACCAACCATAATCTTTACACCATCCAATTATTGACTTGGACCAGCCTATACCCCAAGTTTCTTTTTTTCAAAGAAACTTGTAAAGAAATAAAGATACAAATATAAAAATTTAGTACAAAAATAAAAATAAAAAAGAACTCTTTTGAAGCTCAAAGAAGTGGCTGAATATGTGCTCTTTTTAAGCTTCACTTCTCTTCAAATGATGCTGACAAGTTGCTTGAGATGTTGTAAAAAATAACTCTTGAATGTCCTATAAAATCAAAGCTTAGTTTATCTCTTTTTTCTCTTTTTTTGATTTGTAATAAAAATCTCTTAAATTCAAAATGATTTTACTTTAAAATTACTTGATTTTGCTTTCCAAATATTTTTTTTAGTCTTTAATACTCTTGATAATTGCTCGAGAATCAATTCTAATCGTTGAAAGTCTTGAACTAGCCGTTGGAGTGGAGAAATAGCTATTTGAAAAGCCATAGAAAACTAGCCATTAGGCCTTCTACAGGGGTTAACACTTTTTACTCAGGTGTTGATACTTTTTTTTTGGATATCGATACTTTTTTCTTAGGTATCAGCACTTGGACAATACTTAAAAATTCAGCATTTTATTCAGTTTCTATGCAATAGAGGTTGACCCAGGGGTCAATCCTTTTACTAGGGGTCGACCCATGAGTCGATCCTTTTATGAAGTCAAAACAACATGCCAAAGCATACCAAGCTGCCCATTTCAAAAGAGGATGACCTAGGGGTCATCCTTAGGATTGATCCTTTTGCTAAAATTTAATTTTCTTTCAAATTTGACATCCAAAAAATATAAAATTACCTTCAATAGATCAGAATTTATCTTTAGTTATTTTTGAGATATTCAAAATATATATTATTTTAATTTAATAAAATTATAATTTTATTCTTCTTCAAGGATCTTTATCAATTCAATTTTTTTGAAGCTCTTGACTTGGTGATTTTTGTGTGAATCTTTTCTTGAATTAATTTTTTTAATTTAAACACCTAAAAATATCTACATACATTCTTGAAATACATAATTAGTATCATTTACACTCAATATTTTGGAATTATCAAAATCAATCAGTGAGTCAATTCTTGTTAACAGGTCTTTCCATAGAAAACTAAATGGAGGACTTTCAGAGGCTGTTTGGAGTGAAAAAAAGATGGAGCTTGGCCACCTAAAGGTGTTCAGCTGTCCTGCATATGTTTTGATAGAAGAAGCCGACAAGAGCAAGTTAGACCCAAAGCCACAGAAGATGATATTCATCAAATTTTCATGAGGTGTGAAGGGTTTCTTGCTATAGGATTTACATTTCCAGAGATGTGTCGTCAGTCAGAATAAGATTTTTGATGAGAAGAGCATCGTGATGAAGCCAAGAAGTACAAATGAAGTTGTGCAGATAATATAAGACAGCATAGGATAGTTCTCAGATATATGATTTGCCCTTAACATCAACCTCAGGTCGTGTTCAGTTTGAGGTAGAGTTGGGTAGGCATGGTGACACACCTATGGAAGATTAGCATGAAAATTGATCTATCCTGGAGGAAGTGCAGAAGCAACCATAGGCCGCAGACTTGTAGAATACCATAAGGAGGTGGCACTGTATAAGTTGAAGTGCACTATTCATAAACTGGTATGATATAGCAATGATGAGACTATCTTCTATGCTCTCATCATTGCCAATGAAAATCTAGAGAGTTTTGAGGAGGCTATGAAAAGTTCGGATCGGAAGTCATGGATGCAGGACATGATGAAAGAGATGGAATCTCTTAAGAAGAATCGAACATAGTAGCTGGTGGATCTACCAGATGATGCTCTACCCATTTGCTCCAAATGGATTTTCACAAAAAAAAAAGTACTTTCAGAGCAAGGTGGAGTGAGGTACGAGGCTAGGCTGGTAATCAAAAGGTACTCACAGAGAGAAGGCATTGATTACTTAGAAGTTTTCTCTCTGGTTATCAGACATACGTCTATCAGAATGCTGTTGAGCATAGTTGTTGCTCATGATTTGGAGCTGGAGCAAATGGATGTTAAGACAACATTCCTTCATGGAGATTTAGAGAAGAACATATACATGAAGCAGCCATAGGATTTTAGGAAGTTTGGATCGGAGGAAGAGGTCTGTTTACTGAAGAAATCACTGTATGGATTGAAGCAGTCTTCTAGATAGTGGTACAAGCGATTTGATACATATGTAAGAAGTATTGGCCTTTCTAAGTGTGATCATGACCCGTGTATATACGTGAGATCTTTGGAGGATGGATCTTACTTATACTTACTCTTGTATGTAGATGACATGCTAATAGCATGCAAACATAAGTTGTGCAGGAGTTGAAAGAATCTTTATCTCGGAAGTTTGAGATGAAGAACTTGGTGCCTACGAAGAAGATCCTGGGTATGAAAATTATTAGAGACAGAACCAAGGAGCTACTACATCTATCTCAAGGAGGATACATCAAAAGGTCTTGGAGAGATTTGGAATGAAGAAAGTCAAACTGGGAGAGCTGTCACTTGCCAGGCATGTTAGACTTTCTAAGATCATGTCACCATAGATTAAGATGAAGGTTCAAGAGATGAAAAATGTTTCATATGCTTCTGATGTGGGGAGCATTATATATTTTATGATATGTTGTAGGCTAGACTTAGCCAATGTAGTGTGTCAAGTAAGCAAGTTTATGGCTCAGCCTGGCAGGAAGCACTGGAGAGCACTGAAGGATATCTTTACGTACCTAACAGGTTTAGTTAGGATGGGCATCTACTATTGTCAGTGGAAAGGTGCTAAGGAACATCCTAACGTGTACAAGAAGGCTCGAGGGCTAATAGAGGGGTTTATGATGCAAATTTTGGTGGAGATGTGGATACTTGGCATTCGATGATAGGTTCTGTATTTAGCCTGTATGAAAGTCCAATCTCATGGAGATCTTGTTTATAGCCAATTATGGCCTTATCCACTATCGAAAAAGAGTATATTGGCATCACGAAGGTAGCGAAGGAAGCTCTATGGTTGAAGGGCTTGGCACTGGAGATGAAATTTTTATAAGATGCAGTCAGGATGCATTATGATAGCCAAAGTACTTTATCGCTAGCACCGAACTTTGTCTATCATGTGAGGATTAAGTACATTGATATCAGATACCATCGAATTAGAGAGCTAGTGGAGGATGGTGAAGTAAAGTGGGTGAAGGTTCACACTAAGAAAAATCTAGTTGATGTGCTCATAAAGCTTTCACAACTGTATGGTACTGATGGAGCTGACAGATAGAGTTGACTTTACAAGGACTTGAGAGCACCAAGATAGAGATTGTGAGCTCAGGTATATATGATACATTCAAGCCTTGGAAGCAAGTAAAGAAAGATTGAGGAGTGAATTGAACCAACCATCGAAGAACTTCAGTCAATGCTTCAGTCGAGCTAGCTTGATTCCTATCAGAGCCAGCTTAAGCAGAAGTCAAGCTAGCTTGGATCCTAATAGAGCCGGCTTAAGCAGAAGGTCAGATAATGTATCAGGTCAACATGCTGGAAGAGCTGGCTAGATTTCTGAGAGAGTCAGCTCGAGCTGTAAATAGAAAATAGTCATATCTATCGAGTCAGCTTGAATCTTGAGAGAGCTGGCTTGAGCAGCAGAGCAGAGAGCGATGATTCAAGCTCTCCCAAGAGACATCACAGTTGAGCCAGCCCAACTGTTGACCAAGCCGGCTCGAGTGGCAAACAAAATAGTATGTAATTTTTGTTCTAGCCTGAGATTGGGTTTAATTCTAGAAACTTAGGATCTTAGTTTCTGAGATCCTAAGAGGCTAACCTATGGATTGAATTGGGATTAATCAAATGGGTGTGTTCATAGGAGACATGGGTGTACATGGGCTCGTGGAGTGCATCACATTAGGTTAGCTAGGAAAGTTTTTTAGGTTGGATTTTTTTGACAAGGTATATATATACTCTATATTGAGTTTGTAATTGAGACAAATTGAATACAAGCCTTTTCTCCCTCAAAATCTCTCTCTTCCTCTCTGATTCTCCCTTTTTTCTCCACGTCCTAGAATTTTCTAAGGTTTCACAGAATGGCCATCTTTTCTTTTAGATCTTTGTTGCTGTTTTCGCAATCATCAAGTAGCAAGAATTATTCTCAATAAATTGATATTAGAGCACCTATCTGGAATAATACATGGATTATTTTTCTTTTTGGACAACTGGGTCATGAGTCTATAGTGTGGGGACATTGAAGCGAGAGTGTAGGTGATTGATATTGATCAACGGTATTAAGCATAACCAAGAATGAGAAGTCATATGGATGCTTACTCACTCATCACAATGACTTCTTGATGTTGTAGTTGTGTGTGGTTCTTTGACCTAAGATGCATCAATCGTTCATCTTGAGGATGCTGTAGTTTGACTATACCATAACTCGATCTTCTAGCCATATGAAGTCTTGAAGTATATATTGGCTGCAGTATGTTCATTGTAGAAATTAGGTTATACCAACAAAGAATTTATTGACCTTAGTAGTTAAGGAGTAGTCTTATAAACTTAAAAGGTTGAGTTCATAAATTTGTGGCCATCGTAGAATGATTATGGAAAGAAGTTTTTATGAAATTCTTGATCGAACTCGAGCTAATTAAGTTTGGCATATAATGGATATTTAGAGTTTGATGAGATTCCATAACCTGCATCCTATCGGAACTCTCGATAGTAGACTTGATCACACGATAATTATACCTAGGGGTTCATCTTTTTATTATGCTAGATTATCACTATATGCTGCTAGGCATCACTGATGGATTATGAGAATTCACTAGGATTATTTTCATATCAACGATCCTTATTGGGATAAGTTGGAATTATTCTAGTCCATCGAAAGGAGTTTTGATAATATTGTAATGGATATCATGATATATCTCACTACCAGACATAATAGAACTTGAGGAGTCACACACAAAAGAAGCTTGTCCTGATCAATGGCTTGGATCTTTATCAAATTATTATTGGATATTATATCCTAAAATCAATCATCTAAGTTGTAGATGGTTGAGCTGATTGTAAAATTATACTTGAATTATTAATGAATAAAATTATTATTCTGACTTTTTCATCACTCTTGTGCATCTTTCTGTAATGAATTCTTTTGTAAAGAAGTTCTTAAGACTATTTTGACTTGGCAAAGGAGGATTTATCATTTAGTACTTAAACTTGTTCGTGACCAAATGATACATTATTATCTAGGATAACAATATATCAAGTGTAGATCATTGTGTACCATATATGTTGGTTGTTCTCTTAACCAAGAAGTATAGAGATACTGGTATGGCATGCAGATGAAGTATGAAAATATATTTCACTAAATATGACCCGACTGTAGAGCTCTCTATTGTCAAGAGTTGCTCGTGAAGGATATGAATATAAGTGTCCCTTAGATCTGAGATCACCATGATGACTTACAAGCAACTCACTGTACTTGGTACCGGACTATCTGAATTTCTAATTCAATGATAGAAAATTATTAGGTACAGTCAAGTACTTGTTTAGTCGATGTGTGAGTCAAGATGGAATTGATCCTTTCAAGTGTTGGAGTAAATACATTATTATATTTCAATTTAGCAAAACCTCAGTCGGAATAGTCCATATGATGGATATTAAAATTTTAAAATATAATGTAGATGATTTTTCAGGATTGATAGTTAAACCTTAGGTCATCTTTTGAGCATTACGATCAAGAAAATGAATTATACAATAACCATATACTATGGTTCATGAATATTGCGATGCGACTATTCAATCTATCTAGACATTGAGTACCATTACTAGATAGTCACTTCGATTAGTATAAAAAATTAGTTCCTGCACTACCGACTTAGGATTCAAACCTATGAGGTCATACACAATATAAGTTCCTACCAGATCTGATAGCTGATCAAGAATTTCAATGGTCTGAAACTCTATGATCAAAAATTCCACTAGACTAAAACTTTATAATCAGGAGTTCCATTAGACTGAAACTCTATCTTTGCAGGTCCCACTCGACTAGGACTCTAATATTATTAAAAAATTAATTAATAAATAAATTACTAATTAACTCAATTTGGTTGAGCAATGAGGATTTAATCAAATCTGATTGAATTTAGTTTGATTTGATTTGACTCGATTAGATCACAAGATGATCTAATTGCTATGAAAGATTGGATCCTGATTTGATCAAGAGTTGGATTCAATTTAATTAAAAATTAATTAGATTGGGTTAAGCTTAATCTAATTGAATTTATTCTAGTTTAATTAATCAAGATAAACTGATTTGGATGAAACCAATTTAGACTAATTCAAAGTTGGTTTGAATTTCAAACTCCTTTTCTCCCCATGCCACTTTGACTTTGTCCATGCCTTTCTCCATGCCCCTTTATTTTTTGCATGAGTATTTTCCATGCTTAGATGAGGTTGTGTGCCTCCTCTTTTGCCTATGACCTGATCCAAATTTTGGATTGGTTCAAAGCAAGTTGAATTTCAAATTCAACTTGAATTGGTTATAGGTTGAAACTTATCCTTATCCATTCACTTCTCCTTGCCCCTTTATGTTTTTGTTGCATAAATTTTTTTGAGTTTTTGGACGTAGATGCATAGAAGAGAGTCCTTCTACGCGTCAAACACCTTGGACTGGCATTAGGAGGAGATAAATTTTTCACTTGAATTTTGAATTCAAGTGTTTAGTTGAAACCATCTATCCTCCATCCTCTTATCCAATCCTTATCCATCTCACGCATAATTCTCATTGAAATCATGCCAATAAAAGGTTTTGTGCATGTGGGAGAGTGTGAGAGGTTTTTGAGGTGGGAATTTCAAAGTATTGGGGCACTAGTTTTGGGCATGAGAAATTCTAAAGTGAAAGTGAGAAGAGTCCTGTGCCACTATTCTTCCCATACTCCACTCTTCTATTTTTATTTATTTCTTGTTGCCCATTTAAAAATTTAAGAGGATGGGCATAGGCAGATAGGAGAATCCTTCTACCATGAAAATTTGTTTCATAAAAAAATTCATAAAGAAGTGGGCGTGAGAGAATTTTTGGGTGTTAGGGTTTTTGGATGTGCAAAATCCTAGAGTTGGGACTTAGAGTTTGGATGGAGAGATTGAGCGCTGTGAGTGCCCGATCACCACCAAACTTGATACACCACCTCGTTATCCTCTAAAGTACATCCTCTGATCTTCTAGAGCATCTAGGCGTTCAAAAAAAGTTTTTCGATTGGATTGATGAAGATCAGCCATCGAAGGCTCCGACGAGGAGCTAGCACTCCGATGGAGCTGGTCGAGATCAAGAGCTCCATGTGGACCATCTATAGAGGTTGGACAAGTATACGGCTACATCATGATGCTAGGAGGCTTCTTTCCACTATTGTCAAATTATGGAGTTCAACTATCCATGCACAGGTATTATATTCTGAACATAAATCGGTCAGCAAATATGATTTACTAATCGAATGTATTTAATTTTTCATTGTATATGTACATGTCTAGATCCATATGTAGGATTATATGATCTAATTATAGCATGCCTTAAGTTAATATTAGATTAATTTTAGTTTTTGCTGCATATTTATTTCAAAAAAAATTTGAAATGCATGCCTAGGATCCTACATGGTTTCCAACAATGGTATCAGAGTCAGGTTTTATCGATACTCCCATCAAGTAATCGGATGAGATTTGAATTCTATTTAAATTTAGGTTAAATATTATCTGAATTTAAATAGTAGAGTCCATAATAAATCGACCATTTAATCGGGACATATTCTAATATTTATGTCCCATCTTACCAATAGATGATTGCATTAATCTCAAGGAACTATCCTTGAGGCTTATTTAAATATGGCTATCCATATAGCTGGGCTATCATCTTGAGTTTCAACCATTTTCATCACATATATTATCTTTAAATGATGTCTTTTAACATATTTTGACACTCTATAGTTTTAATTTCCCTTGGAATTTGGACATGTGGCAAGTATAGAATCCTCCATTTACAAACTAGTGTACTGATCATTTGACCCCTACTAGAAACTTGTAAGAGAGATATTTACTCAAAATTGTCATATTCGCACATTGGCAAGAATATCATGGACACTAGCCTCTACCATGGTGGGAGTTGTAAGGACATAAATATTTACTTAATTAATTCTTGAATATTATTTTAAGAAAAATACTATGATTGCCAACTTCTAAATTTAATGAAGTCATATATGATGGCTAGAACAGAACTTTGCTACAACTTAGGGCCTATTTAAATATTTCTATAGGATTAGTTTGAAAATTCTATAAGAATTGAGCTTGTTGACTCATCTATCTTATATTTTCTATGAATTTATCCAAATCCAGCCCTGCTCTTAACCTTTTGATTGTAGGAAGAAATGACCTATGGAGGTCTTTTTTTTTTTACTTTTTGCAAGATTTAAATTGAGAGGCAGTTGGTTGATGTAGGGCCACACTTAAATCGACGGTCCAATCCATGAATTCTACAGGATTTTGAGCCCACTTGTAGGAATACACAAATAAGCCCTTTCTAGGTTTAATCTCCTTGAAGGTAAAAGTGGCATGTAGAATTATTTATGGTTTATGAGATTGAAATTACTTGTTTTACCATTGGGCATAGATAAAGGGTTCAAAAAATATTGCTATCATTCATCGTTGCCTGCATTCTAGTTGACATAACATATAAAAATTGATCTTCCTTGGCTTAAGCGATGCTTATTTTAAATCAAAAGTCCTAATTGATCGGTGACCAAAAGATGAATTATGCTTGAGATCGAGGAAATATGTGTACATATTCAATTGTGCTACCTTATTGATTAAGAGCCACCTCATTTTAGACCAAGTTGAATGTTGTTGAACATGAGGACAAGTGATGAAGAGTTAAAATGAAGACCAAAGATTATAAAAATACATAAACTTTAAGCAGAGTTAGGAAATAGTATCATCATGCAAAACCATAATGTGAATATGAAATTTTAGGTCTTCCTAACATTCTTGTCAGATCAATTGATGTAGATACATATCTACAATGAGGCAGACCAAATGTATGATTAGATTTGCTACTAAAAACTCTGAATTGGTGGTTCATAGGTTGGAAGAATGACTTCCTGATTAACTTACACTACGTTTGATTGCAAAATAAGTTAAGTTAGAGATAATAAATTAACTTAACCACTTTAATCAAGATGAAACTAATAATGTAATACGTATAAGGTGGAAGCAATAGCTTTATTTTTTAAAATGTGTGGGTTTGAGCTTGAAATATATAGATTACTTTCTTAGCATTTTGTAGGTTAGAGTGAAATGAATGGACTAAAGGGGCTTTTGTTCCAATAACCACTCTTTTAATCGCGAACGAAATGTAGATTTAGGGTTTAACAATATAGTTACGTATAATGTTGAAAATCGTCATTTATTAGAATATAAAACCTTAGATGTACGTGAAAATTAATCCCTTATATTTGCAGGTATAACAAAGAAGCATACCATAATTATCTGTTTGTGTCTTTTTACATATGCCCATTTGCTCATACACTGGAATATTTTTTTTCCATGGCTGTAAAAGATGCCTGTGACACTAAGCAATGAGCAAGAATGATCTCATAGGGATGTTGTGGACTGTAGAACATGTGAATCTATAGGAACTACTTCACCCAGACTTAAGTTCTCTCTAAGATAGACAAGCCTACTATTGATGATTGCTTGATCTATATGGCTTTTACTACAGAGAATTTCTGCAAAATATATAATTTTTATTAGAAAGATTATTGGATGCCAACTGAGCCAAGCCTCCACAGCACCATGCATTTCATCTGCACCTTTATCTTATATGCAAGCAATACCATGAAAAATAATTGCAATAGAAAATTATCTAATAATCTTTTTTTTTTTGCTACAAAATTAGTTAGACACAAGAACCTTACATAAAAGAGTTATGACAACGTTATGGAACTTTCATAATGCCACTCTAGAAGCATACATGGCGTTAGTTCAAGATTAGCAACATACCAATGTCTCACAAGTCCTAATAATTGGACGACTGTAGTTCGACTTCTCAATATTGTCCTAGCATTGCTGTTATCATAAAAACAGTACAGGGGTAAATGTGTTTAAACTAGCTCCTTGATTGTAATGGACTATTAAATTTTATGGTTTCTGTTTTCCTATTTGGATTATCTCCATGCATCTTTTGACTTCTTAGTAGTTTTTTTCCGGTTTTCCTTTCAAGAAGAAAACAAAAAGTTGACAGGGAGAGAGAGAGAGAGAGAGGAGAAGGTACGTAGAATAATATCCTAGTGTGACATGGGGATGGATCCATCTTTTGGGACCGACCTTGTCGTCGTTTTGCTATATTCTTCGAATATCTGCACCGTCTTCACGGCCGTACAGTCCTTTCTTCCTTCAGTCGAATATCTCAGACATTTGAAAAAATTGCTCAAAAAATGTCAATCATTTAAAAAGTCCACCACGTGGTATGCAATCGTCGCTTTGGGGAGCTTGATGAAAACTTGGAGTGCATGGAAATAATTTTGAAAACATTTAAAGCTCTTTGCTCATAGAAATATAATTTATTTCAGCTTCCATTTTTCTCAGGCACCTCCTTTTCCTTTTCAAAGGTGACCAGCATCATGCACGAAGTTCGATTTAGTTTAGAGTGAGTTTATTTTTTTGGCAAGACAGGGTGGGTGGCGGGAAGGTACGCATCTGAATATATTGGAAGTTTCGAGCCACAAGAATTCATTAGAAAAGGATGTGGTGATTGGTGACTTAAAAAGTTTCAGATATCTATCGTTTTTCCCTAAAAGCCCGTCGAGATCTTTTAGGTTAAATTTATAGCTTTTATTTTTTAATCAACATTATCAGTTTTAAGTTATATCTTTCTATTTAATTTTTCTCCATGACCTAATTAATATAAAAAATTATATTATATTCTATAAAAAATTATATTATATTTATTAAAAAAATAAAGAAATAGATACAATTGTTAGAATATGTCCCGATTAAGTGGCTGATTTATCATGACTCTACTATTTAAATTTGGATAATAATCAATCTGAATTCAAATAAAATTCAAGTCTCATCCAATTACTTGATGGAAGTATCGATAAAAGTCTATAAATAGAGATCCTATCCCTGTCCATAAATGTAAAGTAGAATTCATCATTGTTGCTACAGCATAAAGAATGGAAGAAGGGAGAGAAACCATTTTTTTTTTCAGGTAGAAGGATGTCTTTTCCTTCCGCATCAGGTATGATTCTAAAGATTATGGAAGCTCTCTTTACGATTCTGAATTTATGTTGTTCTTGATTAAAGCATGCTCTAGAATATATCAAAATATATGTTTACATGTGATATCAGAGCCTATTTTTCACGATCTTCATGAAACAGAATTTATTTATTTATTTATTTTAAGATTTTCTAAATTAAAATTTAATATGGTATAAATAAATAAATATATAACTATGAATCCATCATCAAATCAGGATGGTCAGATTTCATTTGCCGGTCGAACCATGGGGATAGGCTAACGACAAGACCGGCGAGCTATTTTCGGCAACAACAAAAAAAAAAAGAAAAAATATGATGGGGTTTTGGGGTCGGCCATATCGACCAATCCATGTGCCCCGACGAACGGGCAACAGCATCATGTAAGCGGCAGGCCAAATCAAGACCGCGGCTGCCTCCCGAAAGCGGTGGTGGTGCAGCGGTGGTGGTGGCCTGGCCGCTTGCTCCCCTTAATTAAGACGCCGCGGATGAAACCCGCGATAGAGTCGGCGATAGACCAATTCGACCCAAAAGAAAGCTCGACGATGGTTGTTGGTCGGGGAAACGCCGCGCAACGACGGTGGTGTGCAAGGAAGCGATGCGCCTGGTAGTGGTTGCTGGCTGGGGAGACGACACGCAAGAACGGCGACGCGAAGCATGGTGGCTGGGAAGAAAACTTGGCGGTGGCCATGGACGATGATGGATTTTTTTTTGGATTTAATCGAGAGGAAGAAGAAAGAAAACCCTAAAGGGCTAATGGGTTCAGGTTTTGGGTTTAAACCTGAAACCCATTATTAATTTCCACCCGTTTAATGAAATCAGTTTATCGGGTTTTGGGTTTGGATTTTTGATTCGCATCCATTAAGAATAAACCCATTAAAGTTTAAATTGGTTGAGTCAAATTGAACCGAGCCTGTTTTAATTTGGGTTCGGGGTTTTTGCTATTAAGCCCTCAATAAAGTTTAAATATAAAAATACCCAAATTATAGTTTTGGATTTTTTTTTGCAAACTAGCCCAATTTTGCAATTTAGTCCCTAATAATTTTGAAATTATGAAACAGCCCCTAAAAATTTTCTTTTAATCCATAAATGATTATTTCATGATTTAATGATTCATTAAGCTTGTTTATTAAAGATATCTTGAGATTTTATATTTTAAAATATTAATTATTAATAAAATTTCTTTTAAATGCATATTTTATGCTTATGTATAGTTTGTTAGTCACCAAAGTGGCCAAACTAGAATGTTTAACATGTATTAGAAATTTTAATTATTGTTTATATGCATGATCTTATATATAGTTTGTTAGTTACCAAAGTGGCCAAACTAGAATGTTTAAAAAAATTTATCATGCATAATCTAATCATTTATCCATAACTAAATGCCTATTAATGAAAAGTTCAATGGATAAAATGATGTTCACTATTCATTAGAACTTCAGGGTTTACTCCAAGGTGAATCGTTATTTTATGAATGATGAGCGTGACAGAGGTAAATTAACATTCTTTGATCAAATATATTTGTATATCCAAAGATAATAGGTATGTTTGGTTAGAAATATTTAATTACCTATTAAAGAATTATTAATGGCATTAAATTATGATAGTATGTTGTAATATCTACCCAAAAGAGAATTACAATATGCTTTTATTGTTAATTGTCTGAATCCATGATGGAATTAATTTAATCATTTATGTATTATTTTTGCAATTATTTCTTTCCATTCGCATACTTCATCTGTTACCATATGTAATGGTTTGAACTTCTCTGAATGGTGTGAACAAGTCAATTTTCACTTAGGTGTATTGGATCTTGACTTAGCACTCATTGAAAATAAACCTACTACTATTACGAATTCTAGCAGTGAGGAAGAAAAGTTATACCATAAAGTATGGGAATGATCTAATAGATTAAGCCTTATATTCATGCGAATGACTACTGCTAACAATATTAAGAGCACTATTCTATATATAGAGAGTGCGAAAGAATATTTAAAGCTTTTGGAAGAGCATTTTCGTTCTGTAGATAAGTCATTTGCTCGTACATTAATGGCAGAACTCACGACCATGAAGTTTGATGGGTCGCAGAGTATGCAAAACTACATTATAGAGATGACTAATTTTGCAGCAAAATTAAAAATATTAGGAATGACTGTTGATGACTCTTTTTTAGTGCAATTCATTCTGAATTCACTACCTTCTGAGTATGGACTTTTTCACATTAATTATAACACTGTTAAGAATAAATGGGATGTCAGTGAATTATCCAATATGCTTATTTAGGAGAAAATAAGACTGAAAAAATAAGAAGGTCATTTCATTAATCTTATGAATCAAGAAGCTAGTAAAGGATACAAGAAGAAAGCCAATAAGTTCAAGAAGAAAAAGAAAATGCATGCTAAAGGTCTTCAGGCTGATAAAAAGGAACAAAAGCTGGATAGATGTCATTTCTATAAAAAAGGTTGGATAATATCAGAAAGATTGCTTCAAACGAAAAGCTTGGTTCGAAAAGAAAGGTAAATCTAATACATTTGTATGTTTTGAATCAAACTTAATTGAAGTTCCTAATAATACTTGGTGGCTTGATTTTGGTGCTATCACTCATGTTTCTAATTTGATGCAGGGATTCCTTTCAATCCAAACTGAAGACTCCATAATCATAGAAAATCATATGAAGGTTCCAATTGAAAGCATAAGCACTTATCATTTGATCTTAGATACTGGCTATCATTTAGATCTATTACAGACAGCTTATATACCTTCAATTTTTGGGAACTTAGTTTTTCTTTCAAAACTTGATGTTTCTGAATTTAATTTTAGGTTTGGACATGGTTGTTTTAGTTTATATAAGAATACTTCATTTATTAATTCTGAAGTACTTATTGATGATTTATATAAATTAAAACTAGATATTTTTTTGTTGAATTTCTTCTCACTATGCATTATAATTCTGGTATTAAGCGTAGTTTACTAAATAAAAATTTTGCTTACTTGTGGCATAAATGTTTAGATCATATATCCAAAGAAAAATTAGAAAGATTAGTAAAGAATGAGATTCTTCTAAATCTTGATTTTACTGATCTTGGTATATGTATAGATTGCATCAAGAAAAAGCAAACTAAACATAATAAGAAAAATGCCACAAGAAGTACTCATCTTCTTGAAATCATACACACTAATATATGCGGACTTTTTGATGTTCCATTCTTTAGTGAAGATAAATATTTTATTATCTTTATCGATGATTTTTTATGTTATGGTTTTATCTATTTACTTCATGAAAAATCTCAAACAGTGGATGCTCTTGAGGTATTTATAAATGAGATTGAAAGATAATTAGATAAAAAGATGAAAATCATAAGATCTGATAGAGGTGATGAATATTATGAAAAATATAATGAAATAGGATAATGTCCAAGTTCATTTGCAAAGTTTTTTGAAAAATATGGTATATGTGCATAATATACTATGCCAAGTATATCTCAGTAAAATGGTATAGCTGAAAGACAAAATCGGACATTAATGGATATGGTTAGGAGTATGATAAGTATTTTCTCATTATCCAAATCATTATGGATGTATGCTCTTAAAACCATCATGTATTTATTAAACAGGATTCCTAGTAAGATAGTTTCAAAAACTTCTTTTGACCTGTGGACTGGAAGAAAACCTAGTTTTAGGCACCTTCATATTTGGGGTTGTACAGCGAAAGTAAAAGTTTATAATCCATATAAAAGAAAATTAGATTCTCAAATGATTAGTGGTTACTTTATTGGTTATCCAAAGAAATCTAAAGGGTATATATTTTATTGTCCAAACCATAGTTCAAGAATTATTGAAATCGACAATGCAAAATTTATTAAAAATTGTGAAGTCAGTGGGAGCGATGAACGAAATAGTGTGGAAATAAAAAAAGTCAGGATAGATATTTCATTATCCATAAGTGTTCCTTCATCCACACCTATACAAAATATTGTACCTAATAATGAACAACGTTTGAATGATGAATTACCCCATGAAGGAATTGATTTACAAATGTCTGACATTCATGAACCATAAGGAATACCTTTAAGAAGATCTGAAAGGAAAAGAAGATTAGCTATTCCTGATGATTATGTAGTTTACTTACAGGAGTCAGATTTTGATATTGGAATTAATAAAGATTTGATTTTATTTTCACAAGCCATAGAAAGTTCTGAGTCTGACAAATGGATTGATGCTATGAAAGATGAGTTAAAATCTATGGAAGATAATAAAGTCTGGGATCTAGTTGAATTGCTAGAAGTTTCTAAATGAGTCGGATGTAAATGGGTCTTTAAGACCAAGCGCGACTCGAATGGCAATGTCAAATGATATAAAGCCAGACTTGTTGCCAAGGGTTATATTTAGAAAGGAGACATTGATTATAAAAAAAATATTTTCATCAGTCTCAAAGAAAGACTCATTAAGAATTATTTTGGCATTGGTGGCTCATTATGATTTAGAATTACATCAAATGGATGTAAAAATAGCCTTTCTTAATGAAGAATTAGAAGAAAAAATTTATATGGATCAACCTGAAGGTTTTTCGATAAAAAAAAAAAGGTTAAATGATGTGTAAACTAAAGAAATTAATATATAAACTAAAACAAGCTTCTAAACAACGGTACATCAAGTTTAACGATACCATAACATCTTTTGGTTTTAAAGAAAATATCGTTGATCGGTGTATATACCAAAAGATCAGTGGGAGTAAATTTATATTTTTAGTTCTATATGTTGATGATATTTTGCTTGCTGCTAATGATTTAAGTATATTGCATGAGACAAAAGATTTTCTTTCGAAGAATTTTGAAATGAAAGATATGGGAGAGGCATCCTATGTGATAGGAATTGAAATATTCCATGACAAATCATAAGGTATTCTAGAATTATCTCAAAAAAGATATATCGATAGAATTCTAGAGAGATTTAATATGAACAAATATTCAGTCGGAATTGTTCCAGTACAAAAAGGGGACAAATTTAGTCTCATGCAATGTCCAAAGAATGATGTAGAATGAAAGAAAATAGAATCAATTTCTTATGCTTTTGTTGTGGGCAATTTAATGCATGTGCAGACCTATACAAGATCAGATATCAGTTTTGCAGTTGGATGCTAGAAAGGTATCAAAGTAATCCTGGCAGAGTCATTGAAAAGCTGCAAAGAAAGTCTTGAGATATCTACAAGGAATGAAGGATTACATGCTCATGTATAGGAGATGCGACCACTTGGATGTGATCGAATACTCGGATTCAGACTTTGCTGGATACACTGATAGCAGAAAATCCACGTTTGGTTACCTCTTTATGTTTGCTAAAGGAACAATATCGTGGAAAAGTACCAAGAAATCTATCATTGCTTTATCTACTATGGAAGCAAAGTTTGTAGCTTGTTTTGAAGCTACAATCCAAATATTATGGCTGCAAAATTTTATTTCAAGACTTGGGGTTGTCGATGTCATTACCAAGCCGCTGAAAATTTACTGTGATAATTCTGCAGCAGTATTCTTCTCCAAAAAATGATAAATATTCAAGAGGTGCAAAACACATGGAGTTAAAATATTTTGTTGTTAAGGAGGAGGTTCAGAAATAAAGAGTCTATTGAATATATTAGAACTGATCTCATGATAGCAGATCCATTGACAAAAGGCTTGCAACCAAAGATATTTAAAGAATATGTACATATAATGGGTCTTGGTTGTATCAATGAATAATGTATTAATGATGTTTTGACACTTTGAGCTCAATAAAATATTTCTGATTTACATTAATAAAATTTTCTATTTTTTATGATGGTGTACACATAAATTGTATTATGTTTGATTGTAATAGGAAAAATCTCTATGAGACATTATTGTGGACCATAATGAAAAGATATATATATATATATACATCTAATACGTTAAATTGTAAATGTTGTGGTATATGGAAGGAAGTATGCTAAATGAATGGCATATGACCGTCATAACTCGCATTTAGCAATTTACCATGCTAAGGTGATTATGATGAACATTAAGAAAGATATTTATTTCTTTATGAATATTTAAGGTCCATGCTTAATGTTACAATCAGGCAAAGTGGAAGAATGTTAGAATATGTTCCGATTAAGTGGCCAATTTATCATAGACTCTACTATTTAAATTTAGATAATGATCAACCTGAATTCAGATAGAATTCAAATCTCATCCGATTATTTGATGGGAGTACCGATAAAAATCTATAAATAAAGGTTCTATCCTTGTCCATAAATGTGACATAGAATCCATCATTATTGCTACGGTATAAAGAACAAAAGAAGGGAGAGAAACTAATTTTTTTCAAGTAGAAAGATGTCTTTTCCTTCCGCATCGAATTCTTCCGCATCAAGTATGTTTCTAAAGATTATGAAAGCTCTCTTTATGATCCTGAATTTATATTGTTCTTGATTAAAGCATGCTTTAGAATATATCCAAATATATATTTACAACAATTACAGTAGCATCTCCGTTTTTGGCCGTTTTTGGCAGTTTGTATGCATCTTTTTGACATGCAACCTCGTAAAACTCACTATTTGCATATCCATCACTATAAAACTATTAATTTATACATATTCATTCTTTCATAAGTTTAGACTGTTGCATAAATTTATTATTCTCAAATTGGAAGTTAATGAACTCTTTTGATTTCTTCTTTATTATGATCCCATGAAATCTTGTCATTTTGGCGACAATTTCTTGGAAGATGTCCATGTCAATCATGCATGCAGCAGCGGGGTTTCCACCAGCTCATAAAGCAATAGAGGTTTATACAATTCCGAAAGTCCAAAGCTTATTTGCGTACGATATCTCTTCAAGGTGTGTATCTTCCCTCGTTAAACCATTCCTCTTGGTTTTGAGTGGCGTTGGAAGGAACCAATATTAAACAAAATAATGAGTACCTCTTTATATAAATATATGAATAATATTGTTGTATTCATCTTAATCCCATTTAGATCGTCAATTGAATATAGCCCCTAGTCATACTTGATCTCAATTACTAACTAGCATCAGGCAAATGCGATGCATGTGGTGAAGCAAGAATGGGTGTGATTTCCCAACCGATTAACTCACGTCCTCATTATAATTTGATTAATATAGCTCCTCTTCTGACTGAAATTTTCTTGTTTCTCTCTCTCTCTCTCTCTCTCTTAGAGATAGAATAGAACAAGGGTGTAATCTTGGTACGTGGAGTGGATGGAAATGGGGTTCTCCCCTTAAAAACTCGGAATTTTTTGTAAAACAGTTGTCTTTTTCTCATAAGGGTCAAGAGGTCTACATCAACTGATCACGATAAAAGCAATTCAAACATCTTTTAAGATAAGAAATGGACGTTATAAGGGTAATATAATCAGAAGAAAACGAAGCCCCCCGTTTTTTTTTTGAGGAGAAGAAAACGAAATGCCTTAGTGTATGTACAATCTGAAGTGCCTTCTTCTCTCACGTGTTATTCAAACAAGTAATGCTATTCAAACAAGTAATGCAGCTAGTAGAGGTAAACGTTCATTGACCATATAAAAACCATTTAAATGCCTTCGGTAATTAACCACTGGCATCACGAGAGTAATTTAATCAAAAATAACCAGGTCAGTATGAAATAAAACTAAGAATTGCAATGCTTAGCCCATGGTGTAGCTTTCATCTGTTCAATCCCAAGGCCAGATATGCAAGGGCCGGAGTGCTCAAGCCGAGCTCAGGCTATAATTGAAGTGGTTTGATGGGCATGGCTAACCTTGTGCACCATGCCAAACCCGTGTCGAAAAATTTCTATTCAAGTTCAAAAGCCACCCAAGCAAATGCGTTAGTGTCAGAGTTTGATTCAGTACCAACCATCTAAAAGCATAGGTAGAGGATGCCTAACTTTGTGATCTAAAGCCACTCTTAAAGTAATCTGGCGAAGGAGGGACGTGCCAACCCGTTTCCTGGTTTAATTTATCATATTGAAGTTTTATTTGGGTACAAAACCTGCCATCAAATTTCCTTTTTGTTTCCGAGAATTAGGTAGGGACTGGTCCACTATATAATTATAAGGTCCAATTTTTGGAGATGCACCATCTAATTAAGAATCAAATCCGCAACCTCTGGATGCAAAGTAGATGAGTGTTACCGCTAGGGCAGGCCCTGATTCACACCATCATCAATCACCATATTTCAAGATTCTGTTAATTTAAATGAATCTTGTCTACCCTTTTAATATTCATGCATATGTACATGCACATATACATACATAAATACATGTGTATGCATGCATGTACGTATATATGCTCACACATATACATACACGTACACAGATAAACTCATAAAAAAGGAACTGATTATTCAAAATCAATGATTTAGGATCCAAGCTATTGAACTTGATTTACACTATAAAATTACAAAGAAACCAAAATTCTTGTATTTCTTTTCCTCTAACCTAATTATCAAGTATCAAAATAGATGGTTAAGAGCATGACATTATATTTATTGTGATGTGATCATGAAAAAAAAAATCTAGTGAATTTAAATCTACTCGTGTTTTAAGATGTTTAGAACATGATCAATAAAATAGATTTTTTTATTTATATATCTAATCATGTATTTTACCATAATATTATAATTTATATTGGTATGGTCAATCTTCATCAGACACGTGACATCATCAGAGAAGTCCCGATCCCTATCAACCGCCAGAAACAACAAAATTCATAATCCCAGGTCGATAATAAATCGACCTGGGGGGCAAACTAGATTTTCAGCATAAGCCAAGCAACCAGGCTAAGTGATCAAAACCAGATCAATAATACACCGATCTAACAAAAACCAACACGAAAAACAACCATCCTCAGCGAAAACATCAGGTATCGACGAGATCGATATTTAACCGAGCTCACCATAGCTGTACACATCAGTATCTTGCTGTCCTAAGAACCAGTGGCATCATAGAAGATCGGTCTTTCACCGACCTCGCACGACAACAGAACCTGTACAAAATCAGTCTTGACGACTTATCTTTTTCCATATCCATAAAATACCGATGTCGCCAAACTGCAGGTTTGTCGTTTCCATACTAATCATGAGATCGATAAATCAACAATCTCGACATACAACTCAGATCGATGATTTACTTACCTCGACACATCCCGAATGAAAACTAAGTGCCAACTACGCTCCTGCCAAACAGTTCTCCTCCAGCTATACTATAGCTACTCGCCACTTAAGCAAACGGCCAACAGCTACAATCCAGCTGGCCATAACAAACTAAATGGTCTAACAAACTTTTTTTAAAGCCTAAGTAAATTTCTCTATAAATAGAAGGGTAGGGTATCCCTTCGGAAGGTAAGCCGGATTCACAAAGTCAAAATTCTACTAAAATCTAATCCTAACTTTTCCACTATAGGAAAATCGAACTACTTCTCACTCAAATCTTCTCATTCTGTCTTTCATATCTTCTATTCTCACTATCTGTTGACAAGTATTTAGCTGACTTAAGCATCGGAGTATCCTAAATCGGAGGGTACCCTACTGATTTTTGAGACTTTTCTTGTAGGCTTGGTCCGTGATCAATGTCCGTTCAGCCTGATCAACTCTCCAGCATAAATCTTTGCAAAAATTTGAAGTGCTACACCAACAGATTGGTGCTAGAGGAAGGGCTCTAACCCAAATTTTTGTAGGAATAATAAAGAAAGTGCAAAATCCAACTCCATCTTCTTTTGGAGCTCCCCCGGAGATGACCCAATCCCATCCTCCGACATCGATCGATCCTCAATAGTTTAATCTCTTGGTGCAATAGGTCCAGGCCCTCACCAACATCGTGCAACAACTCCAACAAATTATAGAGCAGTGGCAAGAATCTTTTTTCCAAAATGCCGTGTCAAGAATCAGCCATCCTCCAACCCCCCAAGAATTTTTTTTGAAAGCACTCTCTTGATCAAGAAGAATTCTCCTATGAAGCTAAATCAACTCCATGCAGCAGGAGGCCGTTGTGGGAGGTGGATCTTGAACAAAAGCTTCAAGATTTTGAGAAGAGACTGAAAGAGGTGTAACTCGAAAGACCTTCACAAAGTAAGAAGAATTTTTACCTCACTTTTTTTTTTTCTGATGAAATTTTGGGCAAATCGATTCCATCCTGATTCAAGATGCCCGCTCTGGAGCCATTCAACGGCTCCACTGACCCCCAAGATCATCTTGATGGGTATAGAGATGTGACAAGGCTCTAGGATGCATTTGATGCCCTTCTTTGCATGGCTTTCCCCATCACTCTTAAGAAATCTGTAAGGGTATGATTCTCTGAACTCCACCCTGGGTTCATTTATTCTTTTGATCAACTGGATAGGTTTTTTATGGCCTATTTTGGGAGCAATCATCTCCACTTGAAGCACTCAAATAGTTTATTCTCGATCATCCAGCAAGAGAAAGAGTCCCTCTGAGAGTATATGGCCCATTTCAATGTAGCTATTCTTGAAGTTAAAGACTTCAACGAGTCCGTCGCAATATTTGCCTTGAAGGGAGGACTCAAAAGCTACAGACTGACCTTCTTCCTCAATAAGAATATTTTGGAGAACTATGAGGGGATGCTAGCTCAAATCCAGAGGTACGCCCATGCTGAGGAGGAGGAGGAGAAGCTAAGTAAGAAAGAGAAGAAAGAAAAAGAGAGGAAGAAGCGACCCATGAGGAAGAACACTAGAAGAAAGGGAGCAGCAGTGAACCATCTCAAAAAAATTCGAGATCCCTGAGTCATCCCCGAAAGTTTGATAGCTACACTTCTTTATCCATCCCTCGATCATAGATATTGATGAAGATAGAGAATCAAGGATATCTCTACCGTCCTAATCCCATGAAGACCCCTGTCGATAAGAGAAATAAAGAAAAGTATTGTCCCTTTCGTAGGGATCACGGACATGATACTGATGAATGCCTTCAAGTCAAGGATGAGATTGAGGCTTTAATCCATCAAGATTATCTCAATAAGTATGTCCTAGATGGGGTGAACCAGGTCTTGGAGCCACGATAGAGATCTGATGATGCAACTAAAAATAATTGACCAATTGCAGGAGTCATCAACATGATTTTTCAGGATAGTGGGTCATGCAGGACATTTAGAACTCCTTCCCCGAAGAGGCAATGTACTAAAAATATAGTTTTATTTTTTGATAATGATGCCCAAGGGGTTCAAACACTTTATAATGATGCTATCGTCATTTCCATGATGATAGTAAATTATGATGTAAAAAGAATTCTGATTGATAATGGAAGCTCAGCGGACGTATTGTTCTACGATGCCCTCTTAAAAATGAATGTAATAAGCAATCTGAAATAAGTTGGCTACCCTCTAGTTGGATTTTCAGGTGACTCGGTGTCAATTGAAGGAGAAATCATGCTACCAGTCACTGCTGGAAGAGAACCATGCCAATCAACTATGCAACTTACATTTCTAGTTATCAAGATACCATTTACGTACAACGCTATCCTTAGCTGACCTAGACTCAATGCCCTTAAGGCGGTAGTTTCAACTTACCATCTACTGGTCAAATTCCTAACAAGATTTGGCATCAAAGAAATGCATGGAGATCAGACAATGGCCAGGCAGTGCTTTCTGATTGCTTCAAAAATAAAAGAGCCAGCAAAAGATACTCCTACCAAAATTTTCGATCCGGATCTCGAATGTGAGGATGGAAAAATTCGAGCTGAGTCGGCAGAACCACTTATCACCATTCATTTAGGCAGAGATCCAGAGAAGATTGTTAAGATTAGAGCTCGGCTAAATACCGACCTCAGAAAAAAGTTGATTTTCTTTCTTCAAAAAAATGCCGACATGTTTGCGTGGTCCGCCTCTAATATGCCTGAAATTCCAGCTAACATCATTGTGCATAAGCTAAACATTGATCCAAAGTGCAAACCCAGAAAATAAAAGAAGAGAAGCTTCACTCCCAAAAGGCAAAAGACGATAGATGAAGTTGATAAGCTCCTAAAAGCAAAGTTTATCAAGAAAGTACAATACTCAAACTGGATATCCAATGTGGTTATGGTCAGGAAAGCAAATAGAAAATAGAGGATCTGTATTGATTTTACCTATCTCAACGAGGCTTGCCCTAAAGATAGCTTTCCTCTCCTAAGGATGGACCAGCTGGTCGATGCGACCTTAGGACATAAGCTACTAAGCTTTATGGATGCCTTCTCTAGCTACAATCAAATCAGAATGACTCCTAAAGATGAAGAGAATGTTGCCTTCATCACTAACAAAGATTTATATTATTATAAAATGATATATTTTGGTTTGAAAAATGCAGGTGCCATCTATGAACGCCTGGTCAACAGAGTCTTTAAGCAATAGATTGGCCATAATATGGAAGTCTATGTTGACGATATGCTAGTTAAGAGCATTGAGGGAGATCGACATATTACTGACCTGGAAGATACATTTGGGGAGTTGTGCAAATATCAAATGAAGCTTAACCCCAATAAATGCACTTTCGGAATCACGATCGAGAAATTTCTTAGTTTTCTTATAACTCAAAGAGGAATGAAGGCCAACCCCGAGAATATCCAAGCATTACTTGATATAAAACCTCCCAGCACCTTGAAAGAAGTATAGTAGCTCATGGACGAGTGGCATCACTTAACATATTTATATCCAGATCGGCTGAAAAGTGCCTCCTATTCTTCAAACCCTTGAAGATGATCAAAGATTCAAATGGACGGACGAGTGTCAATCTGCTTTCGATGAACTCAAGGCTTATCTTGGCAGAGTCCCTCTATTGTCAAAACCTATCGAAGGTGAGAATTTATTCTTGTATCTATATATTTCATCTAATACTGTCAGCTTGGTATTAGTCCGAGATAATGCAAGGACACACAAGCCCATTTATTATACCAGTAAGCTACTACGTGATGTGGAGACACAATACTCCAGAATAGAAAAGATGATCTATTCTCTAGTCACCACCGCAAAGCGACTTCGATCGCACTTCCAGGCTTATACTGTTGTTGTCTTGACTGACCAACCACTAAGATTGATTCTTCAAAAGCCAGACACGTCCGATCGACTAGCCAAATGGTCGATCGAACTTAGTGAGTTCGATATTTGTTATCGATCGAAGCCATTCATGAAAACACAAGTATTGGCCGACTTTGTGGTAGAATGTTCAATACTAGAAGAGGAAGAAAAAGTTACAAAAATCCAGACAGAAATCTCTAAAGGATCCTATTGGCTCTTGCATGTAGATGGAGCCTCTAATGCTCAAGGGAGTGGAACCGGTTTGATATTGGCCAACCCCGATGGAACTACCACTGAACATGCTCTAAGATTCAACTTCAAAGCCTCCAACAATGGAGCAGAGTATCAAGCCCTTATTATAGGACTTCGAATGGCAAAAGAACTCAATATTAAGAAGCTCAAAGTTTTTACTAACTTTCAACTTATCATCGGACAAGTACGAGGTCTTTACGAAATCAAAGATTCTATTATGACACAATATCTGTAAGACAAAAAAATTATCCAAAAATTTTGAAGACCTCAAGATTATCCAAATACCGAGATCAAAAAATGTCCGAGCTGATACACTCTCACATCTCGGCACATCAGAATTTTTCGATCTCAATCAAAAGGTATTCATTGAAATTCTTGAAAGCCCAGCACAGAGATCCAAGTGGTTGCTCAAGTGGACCATGAACTGAGCTGGATCAATCCTGTATTAGACTATTTGAGCAAAAGGATATTGCCCAATGATCTTGCTGATACAAAGAACATAAACAGGCAAGCACCATGGTATGTAATCTTGAACGAAAAACTTTATAAAAGATCATTTTTTTTCCCACTGCTTCGATGTCTAAAATCATCAAAAGTCGATTATGCTCTTCAGAAAGTCCACGAGAAAATCTATGACAATTATTTGGGGGGTAGGTCCTTAACATATAAAGTAATTCGGCAGGGTTATTAATGGCCAACTATACAAAAAGACTCCACCAATCTCGTCAACAAATGTGACCAGTGCTAAAGGCACGCAAATATTCGGCACCAACCAATCGTTGAACTCATTTCAATTACAGCTCCTTGACCTTTTGCCATCTAGAAGATGGATATTCTTAGACCGTTCTTCATGACAGCAAGATAAAGAAAATTTTTGGTGGTTGCTATTGATTACTTCATCAAATGGATGCAAGCTGAACCATTGGCACAAATCATAAAAAAAAATACGAGACTTCATTTGGAAGTCAATAATCTGCCACTTTGACCTACCCCGAGTAATAATCATAGACAATAGGAAGCAATTTGATAATGAAAAATTCAAAGGATTCTGCTCTGAGCTATATATCAATCATAGATTAACCTCAGTAGAGCATCCACAATCAAATAGAGAAGCTGAGGTCACAAACCAAATAATTTTTCAGGATCTGAAAATCTGGCTCACTGAAACCAAAGGTCTTTGGGCTAATGAACTATACAATATTCTTTGGGCTTATAGAACCATCCCCAGACGACCGAATGGAGAAACATCATTTAAACTCACACTTGGATCAGAGGCAGTGATATGGTAGAAATGGGCCTTCCAACACCAAGAGTGGAGAACTTCCATGAAGAAAGTAATGCAAATCTGCTGAGGATTGACCTCGACTTACTGGAAGAAATCAGGAAAAGGGCACAAATCCACATGGCAACCTATAAGCAAAGGGTAGCTAGATATCACAATGCCAAGGTGAAACCAAAGATCTTCCAAAAAGAAGATTTAGTCCTTCACCGAGCAGAAGTTTCAAAATCTCTGAAGTAAGAAAAACTAGCCTCAAATTGGGAGGGACCATATCGAGTCACTGAAGTAATTCAGCTAGGAGCCTATAAGATTGAAAATCTAGAAGGCTCAAGTATTCCCAGAATATGGAATATCGAAAATCTTAGAATGTATTATCAATAAGCTCTGAATAAAGGCTATCAAAATTTCTATCCCACTAAAGACTTCTTCTTTTTGAAATGCTAAAGATTTCTTTGATTATTTTAACAAAAATCCGATCTCCGGATCGATAAAGCCCTGCTGGGCACTCCAGAAGATAAGATCTCCGTATCCCAAAATCCGATCTTCAGATCGGTAGAGCCCTGCTTGGCACTCAAGGAGATAAGATCTCCGTATCCTAAAACCCGATCTTCGGATCGGTAGAGCCTTGCTGGGCACTCAAGGAGATAAGATCTCTGTATCCTAATATTTGATCTCCAAATCGATAAAGCCCTGCTAGGCACCTTAGGAGATAAGATCTCCATATCGCAAATTATCGATCACTGGATCAATGATATCTTAGATTTCTGCAAATTATCGATCTCCAAATCGATGATATCTTGGATTTCTATGAATTATCGATCTTCCGATCGATGATATCTTGGATTTCTATGAATTATCGATCTTTGGATCGATGATATCTCAAATATTTATGAATTACCAATCTTCTTATTGATGATAGCTTGAATTTTGGTGAATTATCGATCTTCAAGTCGAAATTATTATGTTTTATCAAACTTCTACCAATTACCAGTCTTATGATCGATGATTATACTGGACTCCAACCCAACACCGATCTCTGGATCAAACTTATTCCAGATCATTAATGTGCTGATCTATGAATAAAAGCTACATTGAAAAATTATCGAGGTAAAATTATTATCTCTTTACTTGAAAAAATTTGTAAATAAAGTTTGAGACATCATAATGAGCCATACCAGGTCAGAAAAATCTGACGTTAGACACATGCACATGAAAGAAAAGATCTTCATTCAGTAGAAATGAGTTCTTTACAAAAATGGCTCAAAATAGGCTGACACAAAAGATGTAAAAATAAAAAGAAAAAGGAGAAGATACAAAAATCAAGCATTTGCCTTAAGAGTCTTGACGGAGGCAATCGTTGGATCATCCTCCAGCAAGATGACCTCAACAAGAGCTAGGACTTCAGCAGACGCAAGAGCAGAAATCAGAGGCTCAACAGGAACAGGCGCTGGGACTTCAGCGATGTTCGAAGCCTCGACCTTGGGGTAGAGAAGAACGGTGGGCACCATGGGAGAAGGCTGAGATGCTTTCGTGGGAGAACCAACGTGTGGCTCCACTTAGGGGCTGCTCCCTGAAGCCAGGGTAAGGCCAGCCTCACGAGTAATGCCACTCAGATCTAGGCTGGAAAAAAATTTTCCAACCAGATCCTTGTAGCTGTTGAACCCGCTATCAAAGGCCTCTTCCGAAGCCTCTATAACCTCCTCTACAAAGCCATCAGAGGACTTGTAATCCTCCATCACCTGGGTGATAGCCGCCTTCCAACGCTCGAGGTCCTTCAGGTGTATCTTCTCCTAGGCGATCAGAGTCTCATCCTGAGAGGACACTATCCCCTCCAGCTCCTTTATTTTGGCCTCCAAGCTAGAAATCTTGGAGACCTCCCACCGCAACTCCACCAACCTTTCTTCCCCCTCATTTGCCTTCCTCTGGTGATCCAGCAATGCTTTATTTTTCTTCGCTGCCTCATTCAGCTTTTCTTGGAGCTGCTTCTTCAGCCCCTCAACTAGCTTTGCCTCCTTAACGGCCTTCTTCTCCGCCACTTTCAGGCAGTCCTTCAAAGACTATACTATCTCCTTCAAAGACCTCTTATTCTCACCAAGCCACTCCATGTGCTCAGCATATAGACAAAAGTAAGAAACAATCTAGCAAAAGAACAAGAGATAAGAAAATGTTAGGTCGGTAAAAATCGATATAAAAAAAAAAGAGAAGAGAAAGGAAGAACTTCCTTACATCCATGATGCTACAGAAACCATTATTAAGCAGCTTCTCCGGGCCCAAGTCCCTCCTGTGTGCCGGCAGGTCCACTTGCGATGTCACGACGTACAGGAGGTCTTTCGACAACGTCGCCGTATCCCATGTGGAAGCCTACCCGATGTCGATTGAACTAACAGAAGTGGAGGGTAGATCGATGGGGGACACCTTCGGTCCTCCAGAAGATCTGGCTTGATGAGAAATCATCGATGTCGGTGCAATTGGTGGACTAGGCTTCCATGGTACAGTGTCAGAACTAGATCTCTGACGGCTAATTGGCTCCTTGGAAGGTGGCAAAACACCTTGCCAAATTGTCGATGTCCCTAGAATGTCAGAGAAGAAATTGGTGAAGGGATGACACTCATGGGTGCCAGATTGATAACTAATGCCCCCGCAATGGATGGAGGTGCAGATCGAGAAGACCTCGAGAAGGGAACAGTGACTTCTTTTTCTTTGCCCCTCTTTGCGAGAGGAAGACTGGAGGGCTCTGACTTCCTTTTGCGCTACTCGGCCAACCTCCTGGGATTGAACCTCATGAGTGCTGCCACAATCAGAAGATTTGACTGTCAGACGAAAATAAAAAACAAAGGGCAGAAGAAAATCTAATGACTTGACTCACCCTGGGGTGGGATGTGACTGATGCCGAAGTCGATCAAAGATCGATCCGTCACTAGTTGGCTAAGCTTGGGCACCTTTATACCCAGAAGCTCTTCAAAGGCCTCCTTATCCCCAGGCAGGATGGACTTATTGGAGTTTCAATTCAACCAAGATTTATCCCAACGAGTGCTGAAACCCCAGGAAGTATCAGACGAAATGAAAAAAAAATAACTCTTCCAGTCGTGGATGGAAGAAGAAATAAGATCTCCCCCTAGCCCAGTCGCTAGGGGGAGATCTTATCTCCTGCAGTCGAGGTTGACACGGATGCTCGGGGGAGATCTTATCTCCTATAGCTGAGGTTGATATGGGCGCTCGGGGGAGATCTTATCTCCTACAATCGAGGTTGGCCCGGTCGCTCGGGGAAGATCTCATCTCCTACGGTCGAGGTTGCCTCGGGGGAGATCTTATCTTCTGCGATCGAGGTCACCTCGGAAAAGATCTTATCTCCTGCAGCCGAGATTGATACGGACTCGGGGAGATTTATCTCCTGCAACCAAGTTGGCTCGGTCGCTTGGGGGAGATCTCATCTCCTACGGCCGAGGTTGCCTCGGGGGAGATCTTATCTCCTGCGGTCAAGGTCGATATAGATGCTCAGGAGAGATCTTATCTTCTACAGTCGAGGTTGGCCGGTTGCCTAGGAGAGATCTTATCCTCCGAGGTTGGCCCGGTTGCCTAGGAGAGATCTTATCTCCTGCAGCCAAGGTTGACATGGGTGCTCGAAAGAGATCTTATCTCCTACGGTCGAGATCGGTCCGGTCGCTCGGGGGAGATCTTATCTCCTGCAGCCAAGGTTGAAGGTTGAACTCCTCAGATCCCTACTGATGAAGACCTCGAAGCTCGATCTCCGACTCTACTCATGTTTAGGATGGGGTTCTCCTTCTATTTCCAACATGGCCACTTTCGATCGTTTCTTTTCTATCATCACGTAATTCTTGCATCAGGGAATAATAATGCTAAAATGAAGCAGTTTTATTGAACGAAGATTACTGGTAATACGTCCTTAGGTTTTCTGAGTTCTAAGATCGTGGAAGCATCATCCCTTCGAGCTCCTTCAGACGATAAGTATCAGGTCGAATGACCTCCACCACTTCATACGGACCTTCCCAATTAGGGGCGAGCTTCCCCTGGCTCTGAGGTTGAGAGACGGTGATTCGTCGGAGCACTAAGTCCCCCGCTCTGAATGTCTTGCTTCTAACTCTGGAGTTATAATACCGAGCCACCTTCCGTCTGTATGCTGCCATCCGGATGCGGGCTTCCTCTCTTTTTTTTTTCAGTAGATCGAGATTAACTCTGAGGTCCTATGGGTTGTGCTGCTCGTTGAAGTCTACGACTCATGCAGACGAGAGCTTAAGTTCGATCGGGATGACTGCCTCCGTGCCAAAGGCCAAGGTGAATGATGTTTTCTCGATCGGCATTCTTTGTGTAGTTCGATACGTCTAGAGGACGTGATAGAGTTCATCCACCCAGGCCCCTTTTGCTCTATCGAGCCTCGTCTTAATGCCTTACAGCAGGATCATGTTGGTTACCTCAGCTTTCCCATTGGCCTATGGGTGAGCCACCGATGTGAAGCGGTGGAAGATGTTTAGTTCTTTGCAGAACTCGACGAACCTCGCCCCAGCGAACTATCGCCCATTATCGATTATAAGAGTTCGGGGTAGACCAAACCGACAGACTAGTGACTTTCAGATGAAGTCTTGCACCTTGGCCTCGATAATCTTCACTAGTGGTTCGGCTTCGACCTACTTGCTAAAATAGTCGATCACGATCAGGAGAAACTTTCGCTGCCCGAATGCCATCAGGAAGGGGCCAAGTATGTCCATTCTTCATTGCGTAAATAGCCAAAGTGCACTTAGTGGAGCAAGCTTGGATGCCGGCTACCTTTGTACGCTAGCATTCTTCTAACAACGATCGCATTTCTTCACATACTCCATGGAATCGTGAAACAAGATCGGCCAATAGTACCCTTATTGAAGTAGTTTTTGCAACAGGAACCTGGCTCCTACGTGTCTTCCGCAGAGTCCTTCGTGCACCTTCCACAACATGAAGTCGACCTCTGAAGATCGGAGACATCTCAGCAGCGGGAGCGAGTATGACCTCTTATACAATCTGTCTTTATGCAAAACATAGCGAGAGGCCTGATTTCTGAGTTTCCAAGCTTCTTTCGAATCATGAGGAAGGACCCCCTCTTTGAGGTAGGTGACCAACAGGTCAATCCAGCTTGGCTCGAATTTTATCTGCAGAACGATCTGAGATTCCTCTGAGGTTGGGCACTTCAGAGTCTGCAAAAATACTTCTTTGGACAGTTCGACTGGGGCTGAAGTGGCCAACTTGGAGAGAAGATCGGCCCTTGCATTTTTCACCCTCGGAATCTGTTGAATGCCAAAACTGTCAAAGGCGGAAGTCAAATCCCTCACTTTCCCAAGGTATCTCACCATGCTTTCCTTCCGCACTTCGTAGCTGCCATTAACTTGGTCGACCATCAGCTAAAAATTACTGTAGACTTGAAGTCGATCTACTTTTAAGTTTCTTGCTATTTTTAATTCAGCGATCAGCACTTCATATTCGGCCCCATTGTTCGTCGCAGAAAACTTGCAGCGTAGTGCGTACTCGACGACGACTCCCTCGGGACTGACCAAGACCAGCCCTGCACCAGCTCCAGCAGAGTTGGATGAACCATCCACGTGCAGAGCCTAGAAGCCTTCTAGGAGGTCGGCACTTTCCTCGGGGAGGTTCAGCTGCGATAGCAGGGCGCTGGTCTCATTCTATTCAAGCTCAACTTTAACTGAAATGATGCATTCTAACATAAAATCTGTCAGTATCTGGATCTTGATCGATGACCGGGGTCGGTAGTTAATGTCGAACTCTGTGAGCTCGATTTTCCATTTTGTGATTCTCCTGAAAGTGTCCGCTCGATGAAGGACTGCTTTTATTGGTTGGTCTATAAGGACCGTTATAGTGTGCTCCTGAAAATAAGGTCGGAGCCTCCTGGCAGCAATTAGAAGAGAGTAAGTTAGTTTTTCTAACCTAGAATACCTGATCTCCACATCCCTCAAGATCCGATTCACGTAGTAGATCGATCGATGCATCTTCGCTTCTTCCTTGACCAGGACTGCCGCCAGGGCCACCGAAGAGATAGCTAGATACAGGAATAATTCTTCTCCAGATTCGAGCTTTGCCAATAGTAGGGATGAGCCGAGGTAGTTTTTCAGTCTCTCGAATGCCTGTTGGCACTCCATCGTCCAGCAGAAATTTTTTGATTGCCTGAGAACTTGAAAGAAGGGCACACATCGTTCGGCTGACCTTGAGATAAAACGATTAAGGGATGCCACCTTTTCGATCAAGCACTGAACTTCCTTGATCATTTTCGGAGCGGTCATCTTCTAAATGGCTCAAATTTTCTCGAGATTTGCTTCGGTTCTGCGTCTTGATATCATGAACCCCAAAAACTTCCTGGAGGTCACGCCAAAGATGCATTTGCTCGGATTCAATTTCATCTTATGCTTTCTAAGTGCACCGAAGGTCTCTTTAAGGTCGGCGAGGTGGTCTGTTGAGGCTCGACTTTTAATGAGCATATCATCCACATACACCTCCATGTTGTGGTCGATCTGCTCCTTAAAGATCTTATTAATCAAACGCTGGTACGTTGACTCTGCATTTTTGAGTCCAAAGGGTATGACCCTATAACAATAAAGACCACGATCAATAACGAAAGCGGTCTTCTCTTCATCCTCAGGCGCCATCCGTATCTGGTTATAACCAGAGAAGACATCCATAAAGGTGAGGAGCTCGTGGCTCAAGGTCGCGTCCATCAGTTGATCAATCTTGGGTAGAGGGTAACTGTCTTTCGTACAGATCTTATTCAGTTTTTTGAAGTCAATACACATCCTCCACTTGTTGTTCGCCTTTTTGACGAGAACCATGTTTGAGACCCAAGTCGGATAATTAACCTTTCGGATGAATCTGGCTTTAAGGAGCTTATCTACTTCTTCAGCGATTGCTTTCTACCTCTCTGGGGCGTGGTGGTGCATTTTTTCTTTTATCGGCTGATGCCTCGGATCAACGGCCAACCGATGTTCCATGACCTCGGCGTCAATCCTCGACATATCCGCTGGGGTCCAGGTGAAGACGTCCGCCTTTTTTTTGAGGAAGGCAACGAGTTGCTCCCGAATCTCGCCTACCAAATTGGAGCCGATCTGCACCGTGTGCTCCACGTTCCCATCATTTAAGAGCACAGAGACGAAATCCTCCATAGGCTCACCCCGCTCCTCAATGAGGTCATTACAGACATCCAGTTCGTCAATAAGATAAGAGGTGGACCGCTTTCCCTTATGTAGGGCGATTGAGTAGCAGTGCCTTGCTAGAGCCTGGTCTCTCCTGACCTCTCCGATCCCATGACTTGTCGGAAACTTTATCTTTAAATAATAGGTTGATACCACTGTCCGAAGTGTATTTAGACCAGATCAGCCGAGAATGACATTATAGGCGGACGGAGTTCTCACGACTAGAAAATCGACCTACGCTTTGGCCAGTTTTGGGCGTTGCCTTGCTGTCACAGCCAAAGTTATTATTTCCTCAATTGGTACGGCGTTGCCAGTGAATCCTACCAGCGAGGAGTTCATAGGCCCCAAGCAGTCATCGAGTAAGGATATTTTCGAGAAGGCATCGTAAAATAATACGTCGATCGAGCTTTCATTATCCACCAAGATATGACGTACATCATAGTCGGCAATGTTCAAAGAAATTACAACCGCGTCATTGTGTAAAAATTGGACCCCATGGGCGTCCGCCTCGGTAAAGATCATGGGTTTCTTGATCCTCCGTCTCTTTACCGATCCCTCAGATCCGCTGGCCTCTCCTTGTTGAAGTCTCCCCGAGATAGTATTGATGATGCCGAAAGACGGCCGATCTTCTTGTTGGTCCTCCTCCCTTGGTGGTAATGCCTTCAGCCGACCCTCCCGCTCTTCAAGCCATCTCTGCAGGAATCGGCCAAGTCTACCTCGCCTGACGAGCTCTTCGATCTCATCCTGGAGTTGGATGCACTCCTCAGTGTCGTGGCCGTGGTCACGATGATAAAGGTAGAACTTATTGAGATTGCGCTTGCTGGGACGAAAACGCATCCTCTTCAGTCTCGAAAGTTTTTCCCTAATTTTTATTAGCACTTGGGTCTTCGGAGCGTTAAGGGGGGCATAGTTGTGAAATCTTCGTTGGGGAGAGCCTTGGTGCTAGGGAGAACCTCGGCGCTGGGGAGAACTTCGGCGTGCCCTTCCATCGGGGCTTCCCCGCCTCCGGGTCCAAGGGGGAGTTCGGGCTCGCCAATGCCCAGAAGGAGTCCGGGAACGTGGTCGAGCTTCACTCGGCTTTTCTTCTTCGATGGGCCTGCCCAGCCCACCGTTTCGTCGCTTGCCATCGGTTTCATCATTCTTGGCTTTGAAGGCCTCCTCAGCCCGGGCATAACCTTCAGCCCAAGCTAGCATGTCAGCAAAGTCCTTGAGATACTTCTTTTTCCAGGGAGAATAGCAAGTCATTCTTCTGAAGGCCGCCCTTGAGGACGGCCATAGCGACTGATTGATCTAGATTTCGGACCTCCAATACGACAGCATTAAATCGGATGACATAAGCCCGGATGGGTTCCTCCTCCTTCTGCCTAATGGTCATCAAGAAATTCGAATCTCGACGTGGATGCCGACTACTGATGAAATGGGCTACGAACTGTTGGCTCATCTGATCAAATGATAAGATGGTACTCGGCTTAAGTACCGAGTACCAGTTCCTGGCGGCTCCCTTAAAGATAGAGGAAAAAACCCGGTACAAAATAGCGTCTGGCATGCCATGGAGCAACATCATTATCCGAAAGGCTTTCAGGTGGTTGACCACATCGGTGGTCCCATCATAACTCTCAAACTATGGGAGCTTGAAGTTCGGTGGGACCGATTCCTGCATAATTTTCTATGAAAAAGGAGGGTCAGTACAAATGTCATTATCACGTGAGGAGGGAGTGTGACAAATTTCTTCGATTCGTTGGCTCATTTCTAAAAGCCTTTGATCCAAGAGATCTTCACGATCTTTGATCTCCAAAGTTTTCTGGTAGAATAGGTGCGAAGCTTCCTCCTGGGTCGAGTCCTGGTTCGAGCAGGGGGCCTCCATCCTCTGCTTCCCCCTTCCGAGGATCGAAGGCCGGATAGCCCAAGTCAGCCATTCCTGGATCGGACCATAGGGCTTTGAAGAATCCCACGCCGGTTGAGCCGGTGCTGGGGCTTGTCGGTGCATGGCCTGCACCGCCTGCATCACATCCGTGAGGCCACGAACCTACTGGACGAGCAGGTCGAACTGCTCCGCATCCACCGCAGCTACAGGCGGAACCTGGGTTGCCGGGGCTGGAGCAGGAGTAGACGGATCTGAATGGGATTGAGCCGTGGAGGCTGTTGATTATCGGATCGAAGCTCTCTTGGGGAGCATTTTCTCTCGAAAAAGAATTCTAGAGAGGAAGAAGGAAGATCTCTAGAGAGGAGAGAGAGAGGTCGTCACTGAGCACTCCTTTAAGAACAAGAGAACCTCAGAGGCAAAGGGCCCTCCTTCTAGCGCCAATTCTATTGGTGCAGAATCTGGTTGACGTCGGATCGAGCTAAAGTGGGGGAGGACGAGGTCGTCGTCGGTGATCTGCAAAATAAAGTCCTGTCCGGAGTTGGTGGTGGCGGCTCCGGCAGGATCCTCCGATGATCAAGTCAGCTCTTCTGGCCAACAGAAATGGAGTGCTCTAGAATGAGTTCGGTAGAGTTTAAAGGAGGGGAGGAGAGCTTCTAGAAAACATATTTGGAGGATCCCTTTTTATAGGCGGAGCTTGTAGCGGATTAATGGTGATGGCCATACCGTTCGATCGTGGGCCGCTCGAAGCCGCATGGAGTTCGATACGGAGAGGAAGACGTCGTCAGACGGATAATGACAGTCATACTGATGGATCGTGGGCTGCATGAGGCTGGTTACGGAGAGAGTGATGTCGCTAGTAGTGGTGGCCATGTCGTCCGATCGTGGGCCACATGGAGCTTATTACGGAGAAAAAGATGGCGTCAGACTGGTAGTGGTGGCCATACCACCGAGATTCAATAGCCGTAGGTGAAGAACCTCGGTATATATCTATTTCAGGAGAGCTCGGACTCCTAAGGGGGATACGTCTGGAGGGATCATCCGGAAAGAGTTCGACCGAAGGAGAATATCTGGAAGGAGTTTGGCTCTTGGAGGAATCCATCTGCAGGAGTAATCTGAAAGAAGTTCGGCTCCTAGAGGAGTTCGACCGAAGGAGAAGTTCGATAAAAGTCCAACTTCTGTAGGGGTCCGACTGAAGGAGTGCGGAGGGAGTCCGTCTTTCATGAAAGTCCGACTGAAGGAGTGCGGAAGGAGTCCGGCTCTCGTGAAAGTCCGACTGAAGTTCGGCCGTTGAGAAGTTCGATTGGAGATCGGCCGCTGAGGAGTTCGGCCAGCTGAAGGAGTTCGGTAAAGACTCGGCTGCTGAGGAGTTCGACTAGGACTCGTCCGCTGAAGCTCTTCCGTGGCTACCGGTTGCATTAGGTTGAGCATCGAATTGAAATTCGGTAGGAGCAGGATTTATCCTCAACACTATCCATACCAAATGTTTGGCATTTAGGCAAGGACATTATACATCCTTTCCGAAAATAGTGATTTTAAACAAGGATATTTTATGGCCTCGTCAAATGGGATTATTTTTGCATGAAAATATTATGTATTCATAGGACACTTTATGTCCTCACCAAATGGCACAACATTCAGAAAGAACATTTTGTGTTTTTGCCAATACGGGTCCTTTTTTATGTGATACTTTAAAAATACATAGAACCTTTTTAGAGAGAAAATTAATCACCAAGATTATTTATTTTTTTCATTCCATGTAGTCGTATAATCTTGCTTGGAGACTTGAACTACCAATCTCTTTGCCGATGGCCAAAACATGAATACTAGCGGAACATTTTGTTAGAGAAAGATCAGGTAACAGACAATACCACTCTCCAAACCTCTAATCTTTTAACATGCAATTGAGGGGGGATGTCTTAGAGGGTTGGCCATTGATGGTTGGCATGAGAGTTCCATCGCGTTCTCTCCCATGTTCAAATACCATCCAAAATCAGATACATATTATGGGTGCATTCAAGGCAAAAAGGGCAAGAAAATACGAGCTCCAGCATGACGGTCACTAACATCTCGCTCTCATTGAAACCAATTAGTTCTTATTGCTGACTGGCCGATAACCAAGGATTAGCATGCGTGATGGATCTATAGGTGTGACCGGATTCTATCCCAATGATTGATGCAAGTCTAGATTATCCGATCATAAGCCTGTGAGAGTAATTTTCGGTATAGAGGTTGAAGTCCCGAGAACAAAGAACTCCTTTTAGAAGTGTTTTTTCTTTTTTTCTTTTTTCTTTTTTTTTTATCAAGCAGATTTGATAAAATTAAACATCCAGTGGACACCCCATTAGCAATGAAAGATTAAGCATACACATTATCGGTGCAGAATCTGGTTGACGCCAAATCGAACTGGAGTGGAGGAGGATGAGGTCGCCGTCGGTGATCTGCAAAACAAAGTCCCATCCGAAATCGGTGGTGGTGGCTTCGGTAGAACACTTCAACGATCAAGTCAGCTCTTCTGGCCAACAAAAATAGAGTGCTCAAGAATGAGAAGTGAGCTCTTAGCTTTAGAGAGGAGAGGAGAGTTTAGAGAAAACATATCTAGAGGATCCCTTTTTATAGGCGGAGCTTGATTGATAGTGACAGCTACAGCTGTCTGGTAGCGGGCCGCTCTAGGCCGCATGGGGTTCGGTATGGAGAGAGTGGTTTCGCCAGACTGGTAGTGGTGGCCATGTCGTCCGATCGTGGGCCGCATGGGGCTTGTTATGGAAAGAGAAGTATTGCCAGACTGATAGCGGCAACCATGTCGTTCGGTAGCATCACCTATGGCAGACTGATGGCGATCGTTCATCGAGATTTAATAGCCGTAGCTCTGAGAAAGCAAGTATTGGTTGGTGAAGAACCTCGGTGTAAATTCCTTTCTGGGAAGCTCGGACTCCTAAAGGGAATACATCTGGTGGGGATTATCCATGAGTAATCCGCTGGAGGAGTCCGACTGAGGAAGAAGTCCGGGAGTAGTACGGCTCCTGGAGAAGTTCGAACGAAGGAAAAGTTTGGTAAGGGTTCGGCTTCTGTAGGAGTTCGGCCGAAGAAAAAGTTTGGAAGAAGTTCGGCTTCCATAGACGTCCGACTAGAGGAATGCGGAGAGAGTTCGGCTCCCATAGGCATCCGACTAGAGGAGCGCGAAGGGAGTTCGACTCTCGTGGACGTTCGGTTGGAGGAGTATGGAGGAAGTCTGACCCTCGCGGGAGTCCGACCGAAGGTCGACCGCTGAGAAGTTCGACTGAAGCTCAGCCACTGAGAAGTTCGATCGGTTGAAGGAATTCGGCTAAGGCTCGACCGCTGAAAAGTTCGGAAGGGGCTCAACCGCTGAAAAGTTCGACTGACTGAAGGGGTTCGGCTAAGACTCGCCCGCTGAAGCTCTTCCATGGCTACTGATTGCATTAAGCTGAGCATCGGACTGGACTTCGATAGGAGCAAGGTTTATCCCCAATAATAGTCCCCTCACTCCCGAGTTTGAAACTCAAAGGAAGTGCAGAAAAGGCAACGGTCAAAGTCCTCTTCAAGGCTCTGCGTCAGTTTAGGTTGAAGCTCATGGGAGATCTCGTCTCTAGACGAGGTTGAAGGAGATCTCATCTCCTGCGGCCGAGGTCGAAGGTTGAGCTCCTCGGGGGAGATATCATCTCCAGCAGCTGAGGTTGAAGTTGAAGTTGAGGCTTGGGGGGATCTCGTCTCCTGTAGCCAAGGCTGACTCGGTCGCTCAGGGGAGATCTTATCTCCTGCAGTCGAGGTTGACCCAATCGCTCGGGAGAGATCTTATCTCCTACAGCCGAGGTTGGCTCGGGGGAGATCTTATCTCCTACAGTCGAGGTTGAAGCTCGGGGAGATCTTATCTCCTACAGCCAAGATTTATCTCCTACAGTTAAGGTTGATGCTCGAGAGAGATCTTATCTCCTGCAGCCAAGGCTGAAGCTCGGGGGAGATCTTATCTCCTACAGTCGAGGTTGATTCGATCGCTCGGAGGAGATCTTATCTCCTACAGCCAAGGTTGAAGCAGGTTGCTCGGGCTGCTCGAGAGAGATCTTATCTCCTGTAGCCAAGGCTGACTTCGGGGGAGATCTCTCCTACAGTCGGGAGATCTCGGGAAAGATATCTCCTGCAGTTGAAGCACGGGATAGGTTCCTACAGAGGCTGACTCGAGAGAGATCTTATCTCTTACAGTCGAGGCTGGTTCGATCGCTCGAGGGAGATCTTATCTCCTGCAGTAGGTTGAAGCTCAGAAAAGATCTTATCTCCTATAGTGAGGTTGACTCGGAGGAGATCTTATCTCCTACAGCCGAGGTTGAAGCTCGAAAGAAATCTTATCTTCTACAGTCAAAGTTGGTTCGGTCGCTCGGGGGAGATCTTATCTTCTATAGTCGAGGTTGAAACTCGAAAGAGATCTTATCAGGTTTGGTCGCTCGAGGGAGATCTTATTCTCCTGCAGCCGAGGTTGGCTCGAGGGAGATCTTATCTCCTGCAGCCGAGACTGAAGCTCAGGAGAGAATCTCATCTCCTGCAGTCGAGGTTGGCCCAGTCGCTCGGGGAAGATCTTATCTCCTATAGCCGAGGTGATACGGACGCTCAGGGGAGATCTTATCCCCTACAGTCGAGGTTGACACAGTCACTCGGGAGAGATCTTATCTCTAGTCGAGGTTGGCGCGGTCGCTCGAAAGAGATCTTATCTCTAGCCGAGGTTGACTCAGATGCTCGGAAGAGATCTTATCTCTAGCCGAGATTGGCTCAGTCGCTCGAGAGAGATCTTATCTCTAGCCGATGTTGGCGCGGTCACTTGGAAGAGATCTTATCTCTAACCGAGATTGACATGGGAACTTGAAGATCTTATCTCTAGCCGAGGTTGACACGGTCGCTCGGAAGAGATCTTATCTCTAGTCGAGGTTGACTTCGTCGTTCGAAAGAGATCTTATCTCTAGCCGAGGTTGATGCAGACACTCAGAAGAGATCTTATCTCTAACCGAGATTGGCACGATCGCTCGAAAGAAATCTTATCTCTAGCCGAGGTTGAAGGACTTTGACCTACTCATGTTAGGATGAGGTTCACCTTCTGTTCCTAACACGGCCACTATTGACTGCTTCTTTTCTGTCATCACGTAGTTTTTGCACCAAGAAATAATATTAATGAAATGGAGGAATTTTATTGAAAGAAAATTACTGACAGTGCATCCCCGAATTTTTTATATTTCAGGGTCGTGGGAGCGTTGTTCCTCCAAGTTTCTTCAGGCAATAAGCTCCGAGATCTGACGACCTCCTCTATTTTGCGCTGGCCTTCTCAATTTGGAGTAAACTTCTCTTAGCTTTGATGCTGGGAGATGACGGATTGCCGAAGTACCAAGCTCCTCCCAGACGTGGCATCGATGATACGGGAGGCGACCGATATTTTTGTTGTTCCTCCGTCATTAGTGGTTTTGGCTATGGTAGCACCCTCGGCCGATCTTCTCCTGCTTCAGATTGGGTCTGAGAAATTGACCCAGCTAGCCTCTCCTGATGAGCTCCTCGATTTCATCTCGGAGCTGAACGCATTATTCAGTATCATGATCGTGGTCGCGATGGTAAAGGCAGTGCTTGCTTCGATCGTGCTTGTTTGGGGAAGATCGTAATTCTTCTGATCTTAGTAGCTGGTTCTTAACTTCTGTCAGAACTTGGGCCTTAGAAGCATTGAGGGGGGCATAGTTGTGGAACCTTTCGAGAGGAGGACTTCTTCGTGCCCTTCTGTCGGGCATCCTTGACGGCGAGCTCGAGGAGTTTGAGCTCACCTACGTCCGAGAGAAATCCGTGAGCACGGCCAAACTTCATTCTGCCCTCCATCAGTGGTGGGTCTATTATACTTGTCTGTCCGCCGCTCTCCTAAGGCTTCTTCGTCCTTCAACTTGAAGGCTTCTTCCACACGGGCATATCCCTCGGCCCGAGCCAACAGATCGACGAAGTCCTTGGGATACTTCTTCTCCAGGAAGAATAGTAAGTCATTCTTCTGAAGGCCGCCCTTAAGTGTGGCCATCGCAACAGACTGATCTAGATCCCGGACCTCTAATGCCATAGCGTTAAATCGGATGACATAAGTCCGGATGGATTTTCCTTGCTTCTGCTTGATATTCATTAGAAAATTCGAACCTCGGCGCAGACATCGACTGCTGATGAAGTGAGCCACGATCTGATGGCTCATCTGCTCAAAAGAGATGATCGTACCCAACTTCAACATCGAGTACCAGTTTCTCACTGCTCTCTTTAAGGTAGATGGGAAGGCTCAGCACAATATGGCGTCTGGAGTACCATGGAGTAGCATCATGGTCCAGAAGGCCTCTAGATGATCAACTGGATCAGAGGTTCCATTGTAGCTTTCAAATTGAGGAAGCTCGAAGTTCGGCAGGACGGGCTCTTGCATAATTTGGGGGGAGAAAGGAGGATCGGTGCGGACGTTATCAAGGTGAGTCGGGGCGACGTGGCCGAGCTCCTCAATCCATCGGTCCATCTCCTGTAGTCTGTGATCGAGGGCATCATCTTGGTTGCAGATCTTGGAGGACTTCCGACTACAAATGGGGAAGGTCTCCTCCAGAAGAGAACCATGATCTGAACATGGATCCTCTACTCTCTGTTTCTCCTTCTCAGGGGCGACGGATAGGCTAGCCCAAGTACTCTTTCTTGGGGCCAATTTTTGACATCCTGATGGTGGATTTCTCGATGGAGTCATCGCCGAGGGCTGCTGCATGATCTACATTGCCTCCATAAGGCCACGAACCTGCTGAACAAGTAGGTTAAACTACTTCGTATCTACCGTGGGTACAGATGGAACCTAAGTTGTCGGAGCTGAAGCGAGAGCAGATGGATCTGAACGGGATCGGACCGTGGAGGCCGCCGATCACTGGGTCGAAGCTCTCCTGAAAGGCATTTTCTCTCAGAAAAAAACTCTAGAGAGGAAGAAGAGGGATGAGAGAGATCATCGCTGAGCACTTCTTTAAGAATAGAAGAACCTCAGAGGCAGAGGGGCCCTTTCTCTAGCACCAATTCTATTGGTGCAGAATCTGGTTAACGCCAGATCGAGCTAGATTGGAGGAGGACGAGATCGCCGTCGATGACCTGCAAAATAAAATTTCATTCAGAGTCGGTGGTGGTGGCTCCGGCAGGACCCTCCAACGATCAAGTCAGCTCTTCTGACCAATAGAAATGGAGTGCTCAGGAATGAGAAGTGAGCTGTTAGCTTTAGAGGAGAGAGGAGAGCTTAGAGCTTAGAGAAAACATATCTAGATTGTCCCTTTTTATAGGTGGAGCTTGATTGATGGTGACAGCTGCAGCTATCTGGTAGCGGACCGCTCTAGACCGCATGAAATTTGGTATGGAGAGAATGGTGTCATCAGGCTGGTAGTGGCGATCATGTCGTCCGATCGTGGGCCGCATGGAGCTTGTTATGAAAAGAGAGATATCGTCAGACTGGTAGCGACAGCCATGTCGTCCGGTAGCGTCGCCTATGGCAGACTGATAGCAATCGTTCGTCGAGATTTAATAGCCGTAGCTCTGAAAAAGCAAGCATTGGTTGGTGAAGAACCTTGGTGTAAATCCCTTTCGGTGAAGCTCGAACTCTTAAAGGGAATACGTCTGGTGGGGATTATCCAAAAGTAATCTACTAGAGGAGTCCGACTGAGGAAGAAGTTCGGCTCCTGGAGGAGTTCGGATGAAGGAGAAGTTCGGTAAGGATTCGGCTTCTGTAGAAGTTCGACCGAAGGAGAAGCTCGGAAGGAGTTCGGCTCCCGTAGGCATCCGACTGAAGAAGCGCGGAGGGAGTTCGGCTTTCGTAAGCGTCCGACTGAAGGAGCGCGGAGGAAGTTCGGCTCTCGTGGACGTCCGGCTGAAGGAGTACGAAGGGAGTCCGATCCTCGTGGGAGTCCGACTAAAGGTTGGCCACTGAGAAGTTCGACTGGAGCTCGGCCGCTAAGAAATTCGATCGGTTGAAGAGATTCGGCCAAGTCTCGACCGCTGGGGAGTTCGGAAGGGGTTCGGCTGCTGGGAAGTTCGGCCGGCTGAAAGAGTTCAGTTAAGACTCGTCCGTTGAAGCTCTTCCGTGGCTACCAGTTGCATTAAGCTGAATATCGGATTGGACTTCGGTAGGAGCAGGGTTTATCCCCAATACATCATATTAGCCTACTTGAAATGACATGAAGTGGTCAGTGATTGACAATCTCATCACCATATCCAGCCATTGACTCAGTGATTAACCCTTTTGTCAAGCCTTAAGAGAGCGTTTTGATGTTCATTTTGAGAAATTTGGTGCCAATTTCCTTTTAGAATTTCTCATGCTACTAAATAAAAGAGGCACATAAAAATTTTCCTATCATTATGCTTCATTATTCCATTAAGTAGCAATAAATCATCTAATTAGCAAAATCCTCCTATTGGAGGCCAACTGGATACATGATCCCTGCAGCATTCATCGTTGTTTTGGATAACTAAACTGTGTTCAATGAAAATGAAAAACACCATCCCTGAGGCCCTCCATCTCAAACCCATCTTGATCCTGGTCGCCACCATCCATCCCATTGAGGAAGGACCACAAGATAGGACAATTCTTTTGATTTTTCTTGGATTTTTGGTCCCTTTTTTTTTTCTCTTGGCTTCTCTTCTGTGTTTTCTTCTGAAGGTCACCGATGGCTTAATGCTCTATTTTTTTTTGGTTTTTTCTCTGGATTCTTTTTTTTTTTTTTAGATTTTGCAGTCTCTATATTTTTTCTTTGGTCCCCTGTTTCCTCTGTTTTTTATGTTTTTTCTCTTGATTTGGTCTAGCCATTTCTCTAGCTTTTACCACTGCAAATGCTTCTTGGGAGCTGATGATTTTTCTGATTGCTTTTCATCTATTATATCGAAATAGCATCAGTGCTCTTGTGTAATATTTCGCTGAACTTGAGTCCGTCCTTAGAACAAAAACATGATGGCATGCGCATATATATATATATATTGGTCGTAATATGCTGTTTAAATCATCTCTTTTCTGTCATTTTTCTCAGGCTTAAATGTTATGATTTAGTAATAATTAAATCTAATAGTTCTTGATGATGGAAACTCTTTAAACCAAACTCAGAATAATTATTTTATACCAAAGCTGACTAAAAATGCAGTAGTATCTCCAACTTGTAACTAAAGAATTCTAGTATTAACAAGGTTTCACCATAGCCCTGCAAGTTAAATACGCACAGACATGCATCACTTTCTGATATATTTTCAGAATATTTACCTTATGATTGGGTGGCTGCAGGTTTGTGCCTGGAAGGTCGATAAATTAAATTAATCATGCAGTTCTATGATATTTCAAAATCTATAATGGCATTTCTCGATAAATTGCAGTGAAAACAGTAATATGGTGAGCTGTGAATAAGTATTTGCATGAGAACTTCCAACAATGCTGAGAATTTAATCAAATTCTCCTTTATGGCATCTTATTTATGCATGTTTAAGGGTATATCTTGCTCATTGACGTCTAAAACTCTTCTATACTGGAAGATGGCCGACATTAAAAAAGGGGTTTGCCAATGATTGAGTTACCATCACTGCTTCTTTTAGGTGGATAATGTTTGGGGATCTTTGATGTGTGGACCTTTGAATGGGCTTCTTTAAAGATTAGAAGTAACCAACTTTCAAATGGAAAGGCTTGCATGACCATTTTCCTCTAATTTCTTTTCTCTGCAAAATTTCTCTCAATTTCCTTTCCCTGCCATGTGCAAGGGTCTTAGATACGGGGGGAATTGTTGACGTTTTCTGTGAACCTTTATGAAATGCTAGCACTCTGGAAGGATTTTTTTTTGTCAATTAAAATATTACGAGGTTTACAGCAAGAAGAATTCTTGCAAAGTGATACTAATTACATTTTAGTTTGTAAGCTCCTGTTCATCTGACTCCCTCCTCTGTTAGAGTTTTCTCTCTCTCTCTCTTTTCTTTTTTTTTTTGGTATAGCACGATGTTGGGACAACTCAGATAAGACTAACATTGTGGAATGATCAGTTTGGCAGCCAAGGCTGAACACCAAGTTCTTCCAAAGAGGAGGAGTGATTTTTGAAACTTGGGAAGTATAGTTAAAAGTGACAAACTATAAACAAATTGAGTTGGTTCTATGGTGACTAGTGAGTACATGATAGCAATTAGATAGAAATCGATAATTATGATTCGGAGTTCTATTTTGCTGCAAGAACTTTTCTAGAATCCAAAAAACCTATACAGAGAACCAATTTATAGAATTACTCGGTTTTTGAATCCATTGGGTCCTTGCATTGCTACAGGTCAGGAAACACTAATAAAAGGGTTTTGTAGGCCATGAGCAGATCCAGCATACTCTTTCATCCATTCCCATGTAATTTTTTATTGGATCCATTTGATCATATCCTGTTGATGCATCTACCATATACAAACAATTCTTCCTAAGTTTGCAAAAGCAAATTGTCCACACGTCCGATAGCTGATTCTAATCTAATGAGCACCGGAAAAACCATGGTAAGTTTTCAATTCTTACCATGCCCCTATATTAATACATGTACTTGCATAGACAATATCAGCTGTTGGTAGGTTCAACAAATTATTGAATGAGCCATACTCTTGGTGAATCTATTTTAATCCAGTTATATTTCCTCGCGAATCTGTTTGTGAATGTTGTGTCAACTGGATGCTGTGTTAAGGCATACTCTTTTGATTTAAAACAAAAGTTCATATATCTTCTTTGGCTATTAGCTATGGTTTATGCACAAGTTATTTATAGTTCACTGTTTTACTTTAAATTATCTAGGTTTAATCACATCTCATGTGAGGAAAGTGTGGATGTGTTTCTTTTATTTGTATTATATCCTGGAAGTTGACAATTATTATGAGTTAAAGAGATGGATTGAATCGACATATGTATATATCATCATACATATAGTGACATAGCCATCATGTATATAGGACTACATAGTATCAATTGAATAATAATGACATAAGTGATTTATTTTGTTGTACAAGGTCAACTCAATAATAGCTATCAATAAATAATGAATGAAAATTTGGGATAGGCGTTGATGCACCCTAAGGCGATCCATCCACCATGGTGCTGACGATTCAATGATAGCCTGATACCTATCCTTAGTAGAGGGCGATGAAGTGATTGTCCGCCCTCTGTCATCTGTTGTTTTACAACCGTGCTGAAGGAGTTCTAGAGCCTTCTGCCTATAAGATGACAAATGGCCTAGTTACTTGCTCCTTCACTCCCTTCTCCACTAAGCAAGATCCGCAATCTCAACAACCTTAAGACATAAGTATCGTTATCTTCGGCAACCAAAGCATGTCTCCAAAGCCACTACTCTCTGGCAAATGGCACGCATCCCCAAAGGTGATAGGTACCCACCTTTATTTATAATTTTTTTCTTCAGGACCCTTTAGGTAAGTGAAGACGTACCTTGCATGCTTTTTTCTGGAGATGGACTCCACGTGCACTGGAATCTTTTGACTCCTCCACAAAGCTCTAAGTTCTCCATCTCTCCACCTTTCCACTCTCTATTTCTCCACCTTTCATTCTTCATTCTCCATTATCGGCCTTCCATATTTCATACTTGACATTACCTCTCATCTCCATCCATCTCTCAAACCTCTTCTGTTTGCTTTCGTAGAAGACTGACTTAGGTATCGGAGGGTCCATCATCAGAGAACCCCTTGCAAGAAGACTTTCATGTCTTTATTGTCTCGTAGGACTGACCCGAGGGATCATTTGAAGATCCGGTACCAGCATCCAACTCAAAAGATCTTAACCAACTATCCTATGACCACCACTCTTTTCTAACTCTAGCTCAGTGGCCTAAGCCAGCTCGATTATTCGACAACAATAGATTGATGCTAAAGCAAGGGCTTTGGCCCCCATTTAAGGTCTTGAGCTTCCCCCCTTCCATTGTTTAAGTATGAAGAACAAGAAAGCCTCGATGGTGTCACCCGCTACTCGAGTATCAGTGTTTGGGTCAGCCCCTTCCATTTAACAATGCCACCCCCTCCATTGTTTGGGTCAACAACCTCGAGGATAGCTCACTGACCTGAGGTATCAGCGATAGCACACCGATCTGAGATATCCTAGTCTGAGAAATCCATAATATTACCCTGATCTGAGGTATCTGCAGTACCTTGAATCTTCTACTGATACTTCGGCTGGCTCGCTCTCTTGACCCCTAGCCTCTTCTCTTGTGTTCCTAAGGCTCGGAAGTGCCACACTTAAGCTCACAATCTCCATTTTGGTGCTTCCAAGTCTTTATGAACTCAGCTTTGCCCTTCAAATCCATCCAAGCTACACACATCTAAAAACTATCTCGAGGAAGTACCTTCATGAGTGCACTCCTTTGTGTAGACCTTCACCAACTCTACTTCACCTTCCTCCACCAGTTCTCTGATCTTGTGGTACCTCATGTCTATATACTTCATCCTAGCATGATAGACTAGTTTCTGAGCCAACTGCAGAGCACTCTGACTATCTTGTATAGTGCAACCATGCTTTGCTCTACCCCTATCTTAGTAATCAACCTCCTTAGCCATAGTGCTTCCTTGGCAGTCTCTGTAATATATATATATACTCAATCTTGTTGAGAAAAATATTTCAAGATTCGATCCATAATAAGCCCAGAATGAGGTTCATGATGATGAATAAAATCTAATGAGACCAAGAATAGTCCAAACGAAGTCCAGACAAAGAAGTTACGTGTGAAGGAAGGTCGAAAAAGATGGCATGGCCCATGGGTAGGGCATTAACAAATCGAACACGATCGAATACTTCACTGTTCAAGATCGATTGGTTCGAACTACTGTTTAATTCATATTCGATTCAAGTTCGAATATATTTGAGAAAATTATGTTCAAGATCGAGTTCAATATGCTCGTTATGTTCGAATTCGGCTTGGGTTCGGCTTGAGTTCGGCTCGAGTTCGGCTCGAAAACTCGTTATATTCGAATTTGGCTCAAGTTCAGCTCGAATTTGATCTTCACTCTTTTTTTTGATAAAATAAGGAGCCAGTGGCCATATATTAAAGAAATTTGATAAGCTAACATTAAACCAACATTTTTCAATTGATAAGCTAACATTTACAAGAATAAAAAAGTAACAAAAATTTTTAAATAACAAAAATAGAAGAGAAAGATAAAAAACTTAATGAACAAACATAAACAATTATCCTCAACTCATTGGTTCTTTGTCCAATGAGCAAGCCCCATGACCATGGCTCCATGCATGATAGTCACAGCTTGAACTTTCAAGGACCACCATTGCACCACTGGTCCACCACCAGCCACTTGGAGGTCCACCACCGACTGAAGTGATCTTCACTAGGTTATCAAGGTTGCTACAGCTCCGGTAGCCACCAGTGGGCACTAGGGCAGTGGCCAAAGCCTTATGGTGGTTAGCACGTCGAGAGAGCAACCAATATGAACAAATATTATCAAAGAAAAGAAAAATGCATAAATATCATTCGTACCAGCTGCATCGATGGTGGAAAAAAGCAAGATCGAAAGAGAGGCAAAGAAAATTGAGGTTAAGGTTTCGGCCAGCTACATCGTCGATGGAAAAATCCCAAGAGAAGTGGAGAAAACTATGATTAGAGTTTCGGCCAGCTGCACCATCGGCGAAAAAAGAAAAGAGAGGTAGAGAAAACTAGGATTAGAGTTTTGGCCAGCTGCACCATCAGTGGAAAAAGAAAAAAGAGGCAGAGAAAATTGGGATTAGAATTTCAACCAGCATGCTAGATAGAAGAAAGAGGGAGAAAGAAAATTGGAGACAAAAGGATTCATTCATTTCAATGGCTTCTCTTGAGTTACAAAGAATTCCACCATTAAGTTACAAAAAAGAAAGAGAGAAAAAACTCATCAAGGGCACGACTGAGTGTCACCCTCCACATCTCTGTCCCCCTCCACAATGGTTGAACTGCTGCTCGAGGAAGACAAGGTCAAAACAAATATGCGGTAGGTTGATCCCTGAGAAATGCATTCTCAACTTCCTCCTATATTCGTCAAAGCCTATAAAGAAGGCTTCCTGGCTTGACCTCAACAACTTTTGGTGAAAGTTATCATCCTATTTAAAGACCTCCACACCCTCGGTAATGGCTTTCATGAGGCGATGCTCAATAGTAGTAGCTTTCTCCACTAGTTGAGAATGGGTCTCCCTTGCCTGGGCCACTTCTTCTCTTGCTTGTTCGCTCCTTTTGGTCTCCACCAGTCGGTCTCACAGACATGTAGCCTTGATTTCGCTCTCTAGAAGCTGAGCAACATTTATTTTAAGAGCATCCTTAGCTTCTCTCAGAGTGATCTCCAAGATGTCAGCCCAGGACCTCTCAATAATGAGTTGCTTTCTCGACTATGATATGACGGTACACAACTCCCTTATAGCCTCATCCTACTCCTCCTTAGCAACTTGGAGAAGATGGCAAGATCGACGAACTTCTTCCTCTACATGTCGAGCCTGCTAAAGTAGGCTCCGCATCTGGAAAGCCCCCTGAAGATTACATCAAATTAGGTCAGAGATAGATATATTGAAGATAGTCAAAGTCAAGGCCTTATCGTAGTGGCAACACGAGAAAAGTCTTGAAGGTAGTCCTTGAAGGATTATGTCAGCAACTTCTTCCTATCAGCCAAAAGCACCAACTCTTCTAGCAGTTTCGCATAAGCCTCGACAGCCGATATTGAGCTACCAACAGGAGATTGAGGAGCATCTAGAAGAATATAACTACTTATAGACACTCCACTGCCTCGAGAGGATGGCCCCCGATGGGAACAGTATCGTCAAAGGCAATCTTTGTAGCTTCAGAAGGAGCAGTGTGCTTCTTCTTCACTCATCTCTTGCTTTGCTCCGTAGCCTTGGCAATGGTAGCCTCGATCACAATAGCCTCATACAAAGCAATGGAGGAAGGGGATGGGATGACCCCATCCTCTTCTACTCCTTCGTAGAAGGATCAGCACCAGTCATCAGTGCCTTCCTGAAAAATATTAGATCCGCATGAACATAAAAAAGTCAACATATTTGCCTCACTGCTTCGGAGTTAAAAAGGTGAATACCTACACTCACTTGTTGGAACTAGACCTCTAAAGTATAGGCTTTTTAGGAGATCTTTATGCATACACTCAAAGTATGGAGGAATTTTGAGGTGCTTCAAATCCTCGACCATGAACTCTTCCTCCTCGAACAACTTCAGAAGATCCAGCAACATAGATTTCTTTGATGACCTCTACTTGGTTGGAAAGCCCCAGCGGGTCGAGAAGGATGTAAAGAAAAACTAATCCTTCCTCTCATGAATAGAAAAGAAGCAAGAAGGAAAGTTGGTGATACCCTTCCTAGAGTAGCATATAATGAACCTTTGCTTTGAGGATACATCTTCACCTTGAAGAATGCTCGAAACATCTTCATATGAGGAGATAATCCCCAGAGTAGAAGAAAGCAAAAGAATCCAACTATCATTTGACATGGGGATAAGTTAGGCAGGACAGAGCCGATACTATCTCAACAATTTGGCGAGAACTTTGGGAATCAAAAATCTCAGATCAGCCTTCAAAGCCATCTTATACAAGGCTATTTGGTTACCCCGTGAAGAAGTAACCCTACCAAAGAGACTAGGTGCTTCAAGGACTATACTACTGGGAATCTCATACTTCCTCCAAACTCACCCAAGATCATCTTCCTCTAAGATAGACCTAATGGTATATGGATTGTGATGAACCCCAAGCATATCCATGGCATAACCCTCAGAAGCCTAAGCAGGAGACCCCTGATCAATAGGTTCCTATCCTATGGGTTTATCTAAGGGAGAAGCCATGGAAGATGAACAAGAAGAGAAGGACCAAGAAGAAGAAAAAGAATAAGAAGGATAGATCCACCAGAAACCCCAAACCAAGGAAGGAAGAAGATGACAACAACTGCGATGGCACTCTTCTCTCTAGCTATATCAACTCTACTTCAGTGAGCAAAAGGTAAGGTACATGGCATGTATGCCTCTCCTGTGCATAGATGAGGGTGGCGATTCGAATAAGTTGTCCAATTGATCTACACGTGTTAACATCCTGCTAGACACTAAAATACCATCTGAATCACCACTATCAAAGCATCCAATCATTGCACCGAGAAGCCCGCATGCCATGATGCCCACTCAAAAAATAGAGGAGAGCTCACATCTCCCAATTTATAGTACACCCTGAGTGTGGCCCTTCAAGGTACAATCCAAGTGATGCGTGACATCAAAACTCCTCCCATCTAGTGCTCCAATTGAAGCATTGAAATCGAGCTAGCAACGATCAAAGGATATGCCTCGATGCAGCCTATCTCCCAGAAAATTCTTATTAGTGTCAACCTCAGGAGAGTCAAGGCATGAAGCTTCAGCACCTATCCCGATCACCAATACCACAACAAGCACAACAATGCTCTCTACTTTCTTCACCCAAGCCAAAAAGAATGCCTCAACCTCGAAAGTAAGGGGCAAGTGATCAAGTGATACATCCTAAGATGGACCATCCACTATGATGCTAACGATCTAGTGATAGCTTGACATGTGTTCTTGGTAGAAGGCGATTGAATGATTGCTCGACCTCTACCATCTGTTCTTTTAAACTATGCTGGAGGAGTTCTAGAGCCTTATGCTCGTAGGATGATAAGCAGCCCAGCCACTCTCTCTTCCACTAAGTGAGATCCATGATCTTAGCAACCTCAAGATGTGCCTGCCATTGTCCCCTGGCAGCTAGAGCATGTCTTCAAACCCACTACTCTTTGACAGATGGCATACATCCCTGAAGGCAAAGGTATCCATCTTTATCCATAAAATCTTTTTTTTCTAGGATCCTTCAGGTAAGTAAAGACCTACCTTACATGCCCTCTCTCAGAGATGGACTTCATATGCACTAAAATCGAGCTCTTCTATAGAGCTTTGAGTTCTCCATCTCTCTACCTTCCACTCTCCATTTCTCTACCTTTCATTCTCCATTCTCTATTATCAGCCTTCCAGACTTAATACTTGACACCATCTCTCCTCCCGATCCACCACTTAGACCTACTCTATTTGCTTTCATGGAAGACTAACTTAGGCATTAGAGGGTTCACCGTCAGAAAACCTCCCATGAGAGGACTTTCCTATCTTTGGTGTCTTACAGGATCAGCCTGAGGGATCAATCGAAGATTTGATGCCAGTGCTCAGCTCCGAAGATCTTGACCAACTGTCCTGCACTCACCACTCTTTCTCAACTCTAGCTCAGTAGTCTAAATCAGCTTAACTCTCCAGTGGCAATAGGTGCCAACCTGAATATATGTAGAGAGTTGAGATTTTTCTTAATTTTACATCGAAGTATTCCTCGACATGGGATGCAATTCAATGTTCTTGTACTAAGTGCAAAAATGTGGGTTTTAAGAGAAAATCTAAGGTCAAGTTCCATTTATTAAAAGATGGGATTATTAGTAATTATGCAATATGGTACTATTATAGGGAAAGGGATGATAATGATGATAATGATAATATAGGTGGTGGGGAGCTCTATATTTTGATGACATGGTTGGCTTGATGAATGATGCTTGTGGTAAAACTGTTGAATATGCTGATTTTGATAATGAGCATAGTCGATACAATTTTAATAACGCATGTATGAAAAACCTAACAATGAAGCTATTAGATTCTATTGTCTGTCGAAAAAAGCTTAAGAGAAACTTTATCCCAGTTGTGAATATTCAAAATTATTAGTTCATATTAAATTGCTTCACATTAAGTGGCTTCACAAATGAACCAATAGTTTATTTATATAAGGGTTATATTTCAAATGGCTTTAGATTTCATATTTAAGAATGTGAAGAATGTAGAAAAACTAAAAATTGTAAAGTCTTAAGCTGAGGAGATAATAGTTCTTTGGAGAAGGAATACTATGATATCTTGATGGATATTTTTGCACTATATTATATGGGTTGAAAATGAGTTACTTTGTTTAAATTTGAATAGTATGATGTCCAACATCGAGATATAGACTATAAGACAAATCAGTACAAGCTTATAATGGTTAGTGCTAGGCATCACTTAAAAATAAATGAACCATTTATATTAACTTGCCAAGTAGGGCAAGTTTTCTACATTGAAGATTTGAAGGAATCAAATTGGCTTGTTGTCATAAAAAACTAACCTTAAGACTTTTACAATATATCCAAGGTATCAAATGAGGATACAATTGGGAGTATTTTATTAGATAATGAAGATGTGGTGTACCAACAAGTGGAGTACGATAATTACGATCATACCTCAAGGCCATTGGATGATGATGATGAAATTGCTGCATTGGATCATGATGTTATTGTAGCTAAACAAGTACCTAGAGATGTTTCATTGAAGATACAAGAGCAAACAATGGGTAGGAGAGAAGCTGATGATGACTTTATTGTTGATAATAATGGGAATAAAATAGATAAGGGTATAAGTGATGAAGATAACAAAACTGAGTCTGAAATATCTAATGCTTGAGGATGATTGGTGTTACCTATTTATATATAAAGCTTGTACATGGTACTTAAAATTTAAGTCATTATCATTAACTTACTACTTCAAACATCAATTTAAGATATATGCTTAGATTTTTTGAGTATATACTTATGTATTTTTTTTAGAAATAAGTCATCTATGTATGTTTACATTTTACTCGTAGAAAATGAAGAACAAATTACTATTCATGCTATTGGTGAATCTAGGCTACATATGCCTCATACTAATTTTTTTTTGCATAATATTTTAGTCGTTCCTTCCATTAAAAAAAATTTGTTATCTGTTCGATAATTTTGTTATGATAATAACTATTCTATGAAATTTAATTCATCTGAGTTTTCTATGAAGGATCTGAGAACAAAGAAGGTGCTTCATCGGTGCAATAGTCCTTGCTAGTCACTTTACCCTATTGCTTCTCAAGTTTCCACGATCAGTGTTAGGAATAAGATAATATTAGCAGCTATCCAGTTGAGTCCTGAACTTTAGCATAAGAGATTAGGTTATCCCAGTAATAATATTTTGTTTCGTTGCTTGAAAGATATTAATAATATTTCAAATATATCTGTTATGTCTGTTCAACTCAATAATTGTAATGCTTGTCATCATGGAAAGCATGTCAAATTATCATTTAGTATTTCTTAATCAAAATCTTTCTTTCCATTTGAACAAATTGACTTTGATGTTTGGTAATCGCCTGTTCTTTCTCTCTGTGGATATCAGTATTATATGTTGTTTGTCGATGATTTTTCTCGATATGTCTGGATATATACTTTTAGATTTAAACATGAAGTTTATGATAAATTTATGAAATTTCATACTATGTTGAAAAATATTTACAAAGCAAATATTTGTTACTTTCATTTTGATGGAGGAAAAGAGTTTGTTAACAAGGCTTTTACTGATTTTCTGAGTGCCAATGGTATTTTTCATCAATTATTGTATCCCTATTGCCTTAGCAGAATGGTATTACTGAGCACAAAAATAGACACATCGCAAATGCTATTCACATACTTTTATTTCAATCTGCTATGCCAATACGATTTTGGACTAAAGCCTACACTATACTGTATTTCTTTTAAATCGCACTCCATCATTGATTGTTTTGAATGGCTCTACTGCTTATCAAAAATTACATGGATATTCTCCTCCTAATGTGAATGTTATCAGAGTTTTTGGATGTATTTGTTATCCAAGCATTTAGGATATTGCATCATATAAGCTCCATCCACGATCTCTGCCTTGTATTTTTCTTGGTCCATCTAAACATCACAAGGGATTTTGCTGTTTATATCCTCTCTAGTAAAGTTCTCATTTCCCATTATGTTGTGTTTGTTGAGTCTGTATTTTTCTACACTTATTTACAGTTCTTTTTAAAGTAATCACATGACATGTCTACTACTGATGACTTAAATAAATTGAATTATTTATCTCACTTCCACAACATGATTTGGATCCCTCTAATGTCCGTTCCATTTTTGAGTTGGTATTTCATATGTTACAGTTTGATATCAATAACAACACTGCATCTGCATCTAATCTTGCCCTAGATTCATCCAGTGCCATTGCTACTTGTTCTCCTGCTCCTACTGTGGATACTAACAGTTCTATAGAAGTTTCTGTTTGTAGTTATGTGAATCGACCATCGATTTGAATTGTGTATCAATGCACTCAAGTATGGACTCCTCCTAAATCTACTATAGTTTCTACACCCCCTTTTCAGATAAATTCTACCGCATCCAATGTTGCTGCTGCTCCCAAACCTCCTAGACAATATCGTCCTATTCTACAATACTCACACCATATGATTCTTAGACATCAATCCTCTTCTCAGGCTAACCTTTCTGCATTGCTTGTCTCTTCTAGTTCTGATCTTCCGCAGGAACCATCGACGTTCAAGGAGGCTTCTCAGCACACTAGTTGGATCACTGCTATGTAGGAAGAATATGATGTTTTGATATCAAACTATACCTAAGATCTTGTTCCTCTTCCATCCCATGCTAACATTATTGGATGCAAATGGATCTATAAAGTCAAAACTCATGCTGATGGTTCACTTGAACGCCTTAAAGCTCGCCTTGTGGCATAAAAATATAAGCGGCAACAAGATATTGACTTCAAAAAAATCTTCTCTCTTATTGTTAAGGATACTATAGTTCGTACAATTCTCTCTGTGGCATTATCGCAAGATTGGCTCCTTCGGCAACTTGATATCAAGAATGCTTTCCTTCATGGCGTTCTTCAGGAGGAGGTCTATATCCAAGATTTGTCGATGCTGCTAATCCGCATTATCTTGGTAGACTTAAGAAAGCCTTATATGGTCTCAAGCAGGCTCCTCATGCCTAGTTTCAAAGGTTTGCCTCATTTCTTACTGAGCTTAGCTTTCATTTCAGTGCTGCAGATGCATCTCTATTTGTTCATTCTAGTACCCATGGCACCTTAATACTACTCTTGTATGTGGGTGATATTATAGTCACAGGCAGTTCTAGCCCTCTTTTGGACTCTCTCATGGCGACTTTTCAATTTGAGTTTGCTATGAAGGACCTTAGGTCACTTCACTACTTCTTGGGCATTGAGGTTAAGTCTAGTTCCTCTGGTCTTCATCTCTTACAAGGCAAGCATGCTATGGAGTTACTTTCTCGCCATGGTATAAAGGATTGCAAATTTGTCAGCACACCACTTTCTTGTAGCACACATCTATCCATTCATGAAGGATAGCCTTTTTTAGACCCATATGAATATCGTCAAATTGTTGGGAGTCTACAGTACCTTACCTTCATCTGGCTTGACTTATCTTATGTGGTGAATTTGGTAGCTTAGTTTCTAAATACATCACGTAAACCACATCTTCAAGCTATGAAGCGGATCCTTCATTATGTTCATGGTACACTCAACTATGAATTATATTTTGCTCGGTGTCAAAATTCATCGTTTATTGCTTATTCAGATGCCGATTAGGCTAGGTGTCCTGATACCGGTATTTTTCTACTAGATTTTGCCTGTTTCTCAGCTTGTGCCATGGCTTTGGCACTTGCTGAAATTGTTTGGGTTCGTTGACTTTTTTGTGATTTGGGATGCTTCTTATCATGCCCAATCCATTTATATTGTGACAACCTCAATGCAGCCTACATTGTCGCCAACCCTATTCTCCATGCTCGCATTAAACATGTTGAACTTAATCATCATTTTCTTCGAAAGAAACTACAGTATGGCGAGTTGTTTGTGTTTCATATTTCTTTGATAAGTAATTAGCTAATATCTTCACTAAATCACTATCTACATCGTGCTTTCGTACTCTTTGCACCAATCTTCACATCCGTCCATCGGATGCTCAGCTTGTAGGAGAATGTTAGACAAATTTGTATTAGTTATCATGATATACCTAGCTAATTTTTTTTTCTAGTAAATTTTGTATTAGTTGTTACAATACATCTAGCTAGCTTTCCTCTCTAGTAAGATTTGGATGAGTTGCATATGGATTGTGTATAAGTTATATATGAGTAGGCATAGATTAGCACTTGCCTATCTTGATTTACTTTTTATGTATATAAGGAGGCATCTTATAACATATTGATGTATTAAGTAATATAACAAATTTATCCCTTCTAGCACTTGGAAGGAAGTTGCGGCACGATATGGTGAGCATATATAGAAGCAAGTTCCGATAAATCAATCAAATTTATATTTTCATATTATAGATCCATCTAAATTATGGCATTTAATTACTTGATACATAGTATATCTTTTATAATATAAAATTAAGTAAATGATTATAATGTATAATGTAGGAGTACTTAAATATCCAAGAGAATGAAATCAAGTTACAAGTAGCTGCCATTGAAGAAAT